>JAULUF010000038.1:9700000-10210000 GCA_031834385.1 Semotilus atromaculatus | reverse complement strand
CATCTTGTTTTTGAGTTGTTTTTCCTTATATTCGTACATTGTGGTCATATATAACATGGGAAGCCGTGATTCCTTTAATCTAATAAATCATTTCTCAAATCACTAAATCAATAGTCCATGCCTGTTTTTTAATAGCCATGTAATATGTATGATAATTTATAGTCGTCATTGTTGCAACATAAACAGACGTTCAGGGCTCCGATGGGAAGCAAGTTCAGTGTTCTTGTCCTAAACACTCTTTTTTTTCTTTTTTTTTTCTCACATATTAAAATAATTGAAATTCAGATCAATATTTCATTTCCACCTTATTTATTTGGTAAGTCGCAGCCTGAGGGTCATTGTGGCAAAATAAACCCCTTCAGGATGATATTACCTTATTGAGAATTATTTCACAACATATAGCCTGCTGTATGTTTGAGGGAGTATGTATGTTATGTATGTATGTATGTATGTTATGTGAGGTGGTTATGGCACTACTGTTGTAATGTGAACCTGCAAGGGCTTCATAAATGTGACTGAATTGGCAACTGTTCAGTTAAAAAATATGAAAAATGTGATAAATATCACATACCTGTATACTGTAGAACTTTTGAAAATGAGCATTATATTAGAAGAGAAGAGGCCAGTGAATATTATTAGGCGTATGACTTTCAGTAGTGCACTGTAAATATATAGGCTATATATATATAGGCTATATATATATATATTTACAGTGCCCCTCCCCAAAACATGTAATGTTAAAATTGTGAAGTGTTTAACTGTAAACTTTTGCCTTAAATATTATGTTAAAAGACAATACATGTATTTTTCCTGTGAAATACTAAAAAACTTGTTTTTCAGAAGTAAATCTTGTGAATTGGCTTTTTTTAAAGAGAAAATATTTATTTAGTAAGATATGTATAGCCTATTTTTACTTTATATGTTACTACAATAAAGTAGCTATTAAGTTATTAAATAAGGTAAAATCATTAGTTCATGTTTCATTGTTTAATAACATAAACATTTAATAAAATAATTCATATTTAACGACAAATAATTCAATTAAATAAAAGCATTATCAGGTAGCATGCCACAAAAAAAATTACACTTGATAATACTTAACATCATCACTTTTTTAATGCAGTTAAGTTCTGGCAGCTGCCATTTTGTTTGTACCATAAATTTAAAAGAAAAAGAAAAAAAGTAAATCTAGCAGTTAATGTTATTTTAATAGGCTATTTTTATTATAGACATGACATCTAACTGTTTTTGTCATATGCCCTCCATGTTTTCGGATATAGGAAGTGTTAACTTTTAACATGCAAAATAACAACACTTTCAAGCGCTGTGCTGCTCCTCGGTGAGAATGAACTTCGCATCCCGACTGAAAACGCAAAACAGAGCCAAACCCATAAACTGCTAACAGTCGCTATCAGCCAGAGACGCGATGATGACGAGGAGCTTGTGAAAGTCATTCATCAGGGTTCGGCGTTAGTCATGGATGACCCTTCATTTATCACTGATCCGGTGCTGGATACAGACACATAGCGCACTGATTGGACGCAGCGGGGGGAACAAGCGGCGCTTCACATCCAGACCCAGAGCTGAGGAAACACACACTTGCGCGAATTACCTATCTGTACTCTCGCAGCGCTTTCAGGTAGCCTAGACATGCACGCGCGCACTCCCGGCTTTGTTGTAGCTCTGTGAGGAAACAGCGGCTGCTCGTGAAACTCCGTATCGCGGTGTATCCGGACGGTGACGGCAGATATTCGGCAGAGGCACACATGAGCGCTGGGCTCATCGATCACCCCCGACCAATCTCCGTTTGCTCTGCGCTTTCAGAGAGGAGATAGAAACATCTATCTGTCAACATCTGAGTGACTCTCGCGCTCTCCGGACTATCGTTTGGACGGGAGTTGCTGTTTGAAGCGAGTAAGGAGGACTTGTTTTGCAAGAATCATCTCTCTTTTTTGTCATTCCCTGCAGAAGTTGACCGTCGTTTAGTGTCGTTTAGAAGTTTTGTCAATGGGATGCTGAAGCACATCAACAGCAGGTAAGAGTTCCGATGGCTCTTGTAATGTAACTTAATACTTTTACCCTTTAATAAAACAGGTCCAATGCAGGTTTTTTTTATTGTTAATTAAATAAAAATTGATTTAGAAAAAAAAAGGAATTCGGTGCATAAATAGCCCAAATTGGGCTATTTTCTGTATTTAAAGTTCAAGCGCGCGATAATGTAAATCGCAGTAAAGACAGATGCACACAGGTTGTAAGTGTTCACGTGTAATCTTCACTGTACAGTAATAAGGGCACACAGACTTTCACCGTCGCTTGATTAACTTAATCTGTTTGACTTCACCGTCCTTCAGTGAAATATTTAAATATTTATGTACATCGAATAGCTTGAAATTGTGTCATAAAAATATCAGGTCTTAACTAAACACTTCTGACAAGTTGCCTGTATTTACAGCAATGACGTTCAAAATGATTTTTAATTAACTGATATTTTTTCATACTCCAAGTGTATGATGAAGACGTCTGATCAGTGAAAACAATATATAGCCTATAAAAATGGATATACAAATAAATAACATAAGAATGTCGTGGAGCATCTTGAAAATAATCAAACTTAAAAATACTCATTTGTATTTTGTATCTAATTGTGTAAGATTATGTATTAAAAGCATTGACAATAAAATCATAAAATGATAGATTATGCAAGTAGATATATTGACATTGTAACAATCCTATGTGAACTGTTATAATATCCCACTGCTCAGATTACATGTGTTGAAGTTGGTTGTGAGTGTTTCGTATAAGGACTAATTCACATTTACTAAAGAAGCTGTTTTCCAGAAAACATGTAAATGATAACTTCCCTGCACATAGTGATTTTTCTTTGACTTGAGTTCTTCTCTCATGTTTTCTTCTGCTTAATTCTCAGCTTGCTTAATGGTTGATTCAAACCAGAATCCACTGAAATTTAAAGCCGACGCTCATGAACAAAAATTCTCTCAAAACCGAGGTTTTGCAAGTACAAAAGTATGAGACAATTTCACAAAACATTTTTTTTTTTTTTTTGTGTGTGTATGTAAGTGTTTTCTGAGCAACTTTTTTCTCTCTTATATTTTGGAGGGAAAATATAATATTTCATTATTTTGTTACTTATGCTAGACAAATCACAGCATTTGATTTGGTGACTTTGCAACATATTGCTTTAGTGATTTTAATGGCAATAAGTGTGTCTCTGAATCACTATTTATAATGTCAAACTGATCTTCACATCACTGAGGCAGGCAAACGTCTAAAGCACATCAAGGTAGTGTAGACTACCCAAACACGCATATTGTATTCAGAAAAGCAAGAAGATATTCAGAAAAGCAAGACGATAAAAAAAGGTTATCAGTTATGTTTTACTTATGAACACAACACATACCTGAAGGTTGTGTTTCGGCAGATAAAGAAGCAACAACACTGCATACTCACAGACACACACACACACACACACACACACACACACACACACACACACACACACACTGACTGAAAGGCAGCATGGTACTGAGGTATCACCATGTACTGTAATTGTGTTGAAAGCTGATACTGGCGATAGTGATTGGTGAAAGATTCCTGGCCCATCCTAAATGATCTTTTGTTTAAATGTTAGTGTACAATATCTTGCCCACTAAAGTCAGTGAGTGAACATAGCACAGACATAGCCTCTCATTTAATCATGCTCCTATATGGCCTCCTATACTTTCATGAAAGATCATTTTCTATTTTCAGTTTTTCATTATCATTTAAAAAAAAAAAAAACACGTTTCAGTCACCTGGTTGTTTTGACTAGTTTAGGCTTTCTACTGAAGGTTTTGTCATTGCATTTTTTTTTTAAGCACATCTGATTATTAGAAATCTCTCGTTCAGGTCAGTCAGGTCAATTTGAAATTGTAATATATATATATATATATATATATATATATATATATATATATATATATATATATATATATATATATGAGTTTTTTGTGGACACAGAAACGTCAGAGGCATGTTTGAAAGTGCATTTGCAAAGAGAGAAATGTATTATGGGGGATGCATTTTTTTTATTTATTGTGTGTGTGTGTACGTGTGTGTGTACATGCTGAGAGACCTTTGACTAATCTGAAGTGTAGCTGAAATCAATTTTTTATGTTGCCTTGAACTTGGCCTTTGTTCACTTGGGAGACAGGGAGGAGGGGGGGGGAGAAACGGTCAACAGAAAAACTTAAACTGATTTTATTATTTCACATTAAAGTTAGAGTGATTGATAGGAGCACTTTCAAACTCTGAAGTGTCATTTATATCATGACAGATACAGCTTTTTTTTAAGGAGCCGTGGCAGGACGCAGTGCGTGGGACGGAGAGAGTGTGTGCATGTTTGATCTCACATCAAATAAAAGAAGCAAGAGAGCACCATTTGTTACTGTAATGATGCTAATATTGTCACATATAGTGGCCCTCTTTTCCTCATGAAGGCCAGTACAGATGTTTATTGGCTGGGGGTTGTCATGGTAATGGGATTCATAGAGGGAAGATTGATTGACAGAACCTGTCCAGTGCGGCCAGATGTTTTATCATCTCCTTGTTGCTCCTGCTTTCACACCTGCTTAAAAGTCAGCATACATATCATTTCATTATTCACAGCCCAATTAGTCAGTGTCTTCTTTTTAATCATTCCCTGTCAATGGGAGGCATGACAGCTAATTGCAGAAACATTTATTTTCATGTAATTTCATTTTCAAGGCAATAACTCTCTAACATGATTAATAATTGTCAGGAGCACAATTGTTGAAAACCGATAAATAAGCATTGTTTTGTTTTTTTGACATCGGTTTGTGTGTGCTTGTATATCGATGTGACTATTCATATCTCACACACTTCCTTCCTGTTGGTATGGGACTGATTTACCAGCTTGTTAAATGTAGTGCATGAACAATTGGGAGCCGGCGTCGCATAGTGTACACACACACACACACACACACACACACACACACGCTCGCACACACACACACACGGACCGAAGGGGCCTGATTGGCGTGTAACATTTGGAGTAGGCTCATTGCTGCCCAGCCATGCTTAAAGAGGGAGACACTGCCGTTTTTGACGGCAACCCAACACCAGCTCAAAGCTCACTGACTTGAGTGCACATGCCAAACGACAGCCGTAGAACCACGAGCCTCGTGCCTCTTACGACCCTCTGTTCTTTTGTGTGAGTGTGACATAGGTGCATCACGTATCGAGAGGAGAGGTGACTCGCGTGACCGGATGGAATGTTTTTCGCGACCTATGCGAGGCTTAATTAAAACGTCACACGGCAGACGCGACGATGTCGCAGAGCTAAAGTGAACAGCTCGAACGTATTGATGTGCCTCCGTTGTGCCGCTTAATTGACATTTTGAGCAATGCACTTTCACTCGTCTGTTAACGGTCGGAGTGTGCTAATATTTCAGGGAAGAAAGGAATTGTCTGTGTTTAAGACCCATCCCCTTGACCTAGACTCTTTAATGCAAAGCCTTTTCTTTTAAGTCTGTCACTCTGATTTATGCTCAACTCCTCAATGCATTGAAAATAAGGAGAATACTTCAAATAGGATTATACACACGCACACACACACAGAAGCACACTCTGGTTGGAATCCACTCTTTTGAGACGGCCAAAAATGTAAATAGTTTTTAAATGGTAAAACGGATTGCTAACTGACTAATAATGCCATTACAGACAACAAAACAAATCCATTCTCTTGGAAACTACCAAAGAATCGTTAGGTAGTGTGACTGTACCGGACACCTTTTCTTATTGTCGTCTCCTAAAAGACAACATTGACTTGCCAGCATAGTGTTCAAAAGATGGTGTCTGCTTGTGTTTGCTGGGAATTTGAGCAGAGTGGCTCAGGGTACTAGGCAAAAAGAGGTTTCAGTCAGTGTGTTTGTTTCAGAACAGCGGGACAATGGGGAATCCATTTTTCAACGTTCAGTAGGGTTTTGTGTCTGTGTGTCTTTAGGTCGCTGTACTTGGCTGATCAGTTTATTTTTCAGAGGGGTGAAATCCGCTTGCAGCCTTCCAGAAATTCTTTTTTTCTCCCTTCTTTTATAGTGAAGAGCGGCGAATGACCTCTCCCTGTGAGCCGCTATGAAAAATTCATGGTCTCCTCCCTCTTCTAGCCATTATGTCAACATCTAAAAATACTTTATTTCACACTGGCGCCTCTGTGATGGTCAATGATAAACAAACTGCAAAAACCACCAGCTCTGGCTGGCAACACTTTGGGATTGGCAAATAAATAAATAAAAATTTCCAGTTGCATCAAAAAAGTTGGATGGTTCTGTTGTGTTACATGGAAGCGTATGTCTTTTTGGTGAAATATGCAGTGCGACCAGTGCGGAAGACAAAGATTGTGTGAATTCTGTCGAGTGCGAAACAGGGAAATAATGGCAGCTTTAAAGTTGGCTCCACCTCCAACCTTAAATCTGTTCGTTTTTTTCCTCCTCCTTTCATCTAACAATATTTGTGCCATCTTGTGAAAATGTATATTTGATAACAGTTAATATACAAGGGGGGCCTGGTGTTGTTACATATCTATATGCTAAAGGATTTGCTGCCGAGTGCCCTTTGCCAACTGTCGAATTGCATGTGCCAAATAAATGTATGCTAGTAAAGAAAGAATGAGTTGTCAATGGTAGTTGATTCATTGACGTATTTGTCTCTGTTGAAGGCTTTTTAGCTATTATTTATAGGATAGTGGAGGGAGATCTGAGGATTAGGATCAGAACATGACACAAGCTGGAGTCGAACCCAGATTCCTGATGGGTTTTTTTTTTAATGCTGAGTGTCTGACTCAACCTTCACATTGTCTTATAGCTTGCATTGACATAAAATGTGCTTTTACCACATATGACTAGTGACCAAAACACCTGTTATTTTAGTTAACTGCAGATTGCACATTAAAGAACTTGTCTATTTTGACGGGAACATTATATCCATTCCCCATATTCCTTTACATTATAACAGCTGGTTCTTGGATTATATTGGATTGATGTTATTCAAAATAATGCTGTGTGTGTGTGTGTGAGTGTGTTGGGGTTGTCATGCATTTGTTTAATGTTTTTGAAATATATATTAAAATAACTGTTAAATATATTTCAAAAGTAATGTATTACTATGATGCATTACTCCAGTCTTCAGTGTCACATAGTGCTTCAGAAATCATTGTGCTGAATTTGAATTTGTGCTCTAGGAACATTTCTTATTTTTTTTCCCTGTGAAAACATTATTCATTTTTGAACATTAAAAACTTGAATGCTTTGATGAATAAAAAAGAACACAATTTATTTGAAAGAAAAATAATACTTTACTGTCACTTTTGACCAATAAAATGAATTATGGCTCAATAAATGTATGTATGTATATATATAATATAAAAAAAATCCTACTGTCTCAATACTGTTGAACATTAGTGTGTTCTTTTATAGTTATTTTTTTTATTTTTTTTACAAGGTTAGAAATTCATTCTTGACGTACTTGTCCTCTCCTGACTATATGTGTCCTATAGTCCTCTGTGCATTTGAATCTACCTGTGCGTCCTTTTTGGGTTGCTGAGTTTGGATTGGCTGACGCCATACCTGCCGTCAGACTCTTTTATAGAATAGGACAGGTCAGTCGTGCGTGTCCGTACCTTACGACACCCAGCTTACGAAGCTTCACCTTTTAAGTTCTCATGCACTCCACTCCGCTGCAGCTGGCACAAGATGAGGACTTCTCATCACATGCAGTGTACATCTTCAATGACCTCTTAAAATCCTGATTCATTGGACTGGAGAGACAGGTATGATTTGCACTACGTTTTTTGCAGTTTATAATTCTCGTATAGCCTTTAATAATAAATATTTCATTAATTTAGACCGCCAAGATTTACTAATGTAAATGCAGGTTTACAGGTGAATATGTTTAACATGCTTTCATGACTTGGGAAGTAACTTGTTTTTTTTTTGTGATAATTTACCAGGCAATAAATGATTGAAAGGAAAATACATATTTGAGCAAGTCAGCGGTCATAGTTCACCAAGCGGCAGATGCTGTGATATTTTATACTTCATTGTTCCCATTTTGTTCTCATGTGTCCACCAGTATCTTGTTTGGCATCCATATTTTATGAGAGCCGCAGTAAATAAAATGGAGGCCGCTGTGTATAAGTGTGTGAGGATGTTTGAGGGAGGGATGCAAACATGAACTGTGCTCTCCCGTGGAAGAATAGGGGTTCGCGCAAAGGTCTCTCTGGTTCTTGGTGAGGCCATCAGTCTTCCCTTTTGTCACTGTTACAGCCAATCCAAACCCCCCCCGTAACTCCTTTCGGCTTTCTTGGAGAGGATTCAGCAGTCCTGCGGGCGCAGCTTTGTGACCAGCATGGCCAGCCCCACGTAACCTTTTAAGTCCAGCTGCAGCGTTCCACGGCAGATATGTTCATTAAGGAGAGAAGCAAGGCTTTTGTCTCCCCCGTCAGCAGAGACTGTGAGCAAGCGTTTTTTTTTGTGTGTTTTTTCTTATTTAACTACTAACCGCCCACTTGATCTCACAGCGGCTTTGGTGCAAAGGTTGTGCCGCTATTAATAATTTTTTTGCTTTACCAAAATCCATTTTTAGGGGCTAAATTTGAACAATTTAAAAAATAATCATAAATAAAATAGCGTTGTTCTCACTTTTTCTGCACGAGTCTCCCTTCGGTTGGACCGTTTCTTTTGCAGACGCTGGAGAATTTGTTTGTGTTCGGTGCACCATAATTCACCACATTTTTTTTTTTTTGCTTTAATTTTTAGCGTTAGCTCTAGGAATTGAAACAGAACAGACCTCTTGATAGCTTTCTTTGGATTAAGATCACGGAGGTTGAGAGGCCAGGATGAGGGATTCGTCTTTCTAATGGTTGTGATGAAATTTTTTGCCACTGTAATTTATGTGTGTTTCAACATAACTTTATGAGCACTTACTTTTGGAATGCAGTAAACCCCTTTTCCCATTAGTTTCAGCTTTACAGGAAGGCACACTCAATATTGCTTTAAATACCATATGAAAACCACCAAATTATAGAATTATATTTTCCCCTAAGTGAGGAGGTAAAAGGGGCCGTCATATATAATTCATGCCGAATGATTTCTCTAAAAAAGGCGTTTGAATTAATGTGAATAACCTGAGAGGTTCACTGCCTGCACTCTATGCTACAGAACATGGCAGGTAGTGTCTCCAGCCAATCAGATCCTTTGCTCCTCCAAAAGAGAGAGATAGCAGGAGGGGGTGAGAGACACATGAAAGACGTAATGAAGGTTAGTGAAATGGAGAGCAATACATCTTGCACATTGAGCTCGCTACTTGTTAAAGCGACAGGGCCTAACCAGAAAGGAATTTGCTTGATGGATGAATTTTGCCCGTCTAATGGATACAAGCACTTGAAAAATGAAAACATCGATCCGTTCCCCAAGTTTTTCCATCCCTCTAATGAGAATGGGTGTTACGAAAGATTTTGAGAGGGTAGCAGGGACAGTCTTTTGCCCGATGATTCGGAGAACATGTGTCTCGGGTTTCAGTCACAGCTGAACTGCCGCTCTGTCTATTGTATATATTACAGAAGGAAGAGAGGACGCTCGATTTGTCTCCCTATTGATGTGCAAATTCAAAATGTGTTAGATATTTCCTCTGTCATTAAGCTGGAGTTTTCTTTGAACCCCGTTAGCCCACATTCAAAAGCGAAACAAAAATATATTTTTCTGCTTGTTGCTATGGACACACTGGTTGACTCATGTTAGCTAACTTCAAAATTCAGTACTGTTGCTTTGGAATCTGTATGAAAATTTTAATTTGTGTTTTAATTTGTGTAATCGTTGTCATTAGATCTGTGGTTCTCAACTGCTGGGCCGCGACCCAAAAATGACCTGCAGGTCTGTTCCCACAGATGCTCTGATAGCAGGAGAAATTAAAAATAATTAAAATACTAAAACCAGAAAAATCAAGTTTGGATTGCAAAGTAAACAGGCTTATCAACTTTTAAAGTTGAGGCGAAACAACTATTATTATAAGATATAATAATATTATATTATATTATTATAAGAATAAATTATTATTTATTATTTATTTATTTATTATGTTGTTTGTTTTTGTTCATGGCTGCTCATCCAATCAAGCTATTGTATTTCTGAACAATTTCACCTGCAATTTTTTTAATACAGTATGACTAAAATGAAACCTATAGTTGGCATAGTGTTTCCCGTATAATTATGTATCTATTTGCCATTTTGTGCATTTTCAGCAAATGATGTAGCATATTTTAGGACCTATGCTGTTCAAAAACATTCCTTCCATTAAAAAAAAATAAATAAATAAAACAAATGTATGTATATATTATATTGATATTGATATATGAAGATGCTATTAAACTGAATAAAATGTTTCTGTTACTATAAAGATAAAAAAAACTATCTAAATTCTGTGCTTCACAGTGACTATTTATTGCAGGAGTCACGGCTCTTGCACTCCTGCTGTAATTCTGCTGTATATTCTCAAAGCGCTGTTTCTTTATCTGTCCTGATTGGGAGGCGATTGGCGTCGGACACCGAGCAGACGGGGTGAGAGCGTGAGGCCACGATGATGATGGCGAGGGCGGAGAGACGTGAGATCCAGAGCTCGCCGGGTGCGTGAGCAGGCCGGGCTGAATGTCACACACCTCGCCCCCTCCACACACACTTGTGCGGTGCTCTCATGGCACACTGTTAATTAATCTGTAGCTTCCAGCCAGACGGGCCCAGCTCACGCAGCCAGCTGGGAGATGGTTTAGACCGGGCGTGCACTCCCTCTGATGGCTCACTCTCTGGCAGTGTCTGCCAGGTTACATCAGGTGTGTGGGTGTGAGCCCTGCTTGTGTGGGTGTAAGTGTGTGTTTGTGTGTGTGCGAAGGAGGGGGGGAAAAAGACAGAACTACAGTGAAAAACTTGCATTGATTTCCTGGTCATTGTACAATAACCCGGACTGAACGCTCTACTAAAAGGGTAGAAATCCATTTCCTTTGGGAAGGAAAGAGGATGTTTCCTATACAAGTCATTCAACTTGCTTTCACCAAGGAAACTGAATGCAAACCTTAGAATGAATAGAACTCTTTAGTTTGCACTTTATCATTGTGAATGTAGTCAAACTTTATCTTTCCTTAAGTTAAGCTCAGCTGGATGAAAATGATTTGTTTTTTTTAACAAAAGTAGGGTTTGGGGCTGTTTCTTAAAGCAGTAAGCCAATAAAGGCTGTGTGGTGCAGTGATTGTATCATATAAGGGGTTTTTAGTGCAACTTGATCGTGGCTCGTCCAGTCAGATTGTAAAATAAACAGAACAAAACTGGAAAAAGTTATTTGAATTCAGTCATTTGATTCAGTCATTTCTACACTTAAGTCCTGAATTCATAACCGTTTTTGCAAAGGCGCAATTGTAGCTTTGCTTCCTCTAGCATGTATGCATGTTAAAGGGTAACTAAACCCCTGGTCAGAGCCTGACTCCACCCACTGGCAATATTTGAAAAATGCTGGAAAAGTGGGCAGACCCCACTTAGGAAATAAATACTCTAACCTGATCGTTTTCAATACTCGCAATTCCAACTCCTGACTCGCTACAGTGGTTTTGACGAAACAAGATGTTTTTTATACTGCCAAGGGCGTGCTAGCTTGTACCAAGCGCGTGGTGAGCTGAAACATGCTTACGTCACCATCAACCGCTTACATCACGAACAACCGCAAACATCCAATAGGAAAATCCAACTGCAGTAGCCACCGTTCAACCTGAAGAGGGCAGCACTCAGACGTTTTTACACCATATATTGTAGAATTAAAACACTTTATACCCAAATGGGAAAAAAGTTACTCGAATCAATGAACAGCATTAATAAAGCCCCATTCTTACAGATCATTAACTAAAAAAAGTTGGTTTAGGGTTTAGTTACCCTTTAATCTGATTATTTTTGATTACTGATAATTGTCCTCTAGCCTGGCATGCCAGACCTACATCAAGATGTTAGGTCTGGGAACTCTCCATTGACAGGGCTCAATACGAGGGGCGGGATAAACGGTTGTCTTTCAAATTCCCTCTGCACGCAATAGGATCACGCTACAACCAACCAGAGCAACGAAGATGATGACGTCTTTTAAATCTTCCTTTTTTTTAAATGACTCAAGTGTAGTGCTGCCACTAACGACTAATTTTCTAACGACTAATCTTTCGACAAATTTTTCGATTAGTCGACTAATCTAAACGACTAATAAATAAAAAAATCAAGTGTTTATTTCGTTGTGTCCTTTTTATTTTGAACTCAACTGAAGGGCAAAAACATAAAATGTCACCTGTTCAAAAACATACACAATCAAAGCAATCATTAAGTAGGCTATCTGCATTTCCATTATACCATATTAGTCAGAGTCCTAATCCTCTATTAACAAACATGTAGGCCTATGTATTACTTAAATTAGCTCTTTGTTCTGCCTTAAATTAATACATTATTAGCTTACTGTACATTTTATATGTACATTTCTGAAATGCATTACTGATAACATCACTCTGAATTTTAAAGTAGATGCTTTGAAAATGATATAGTGAAAAGCGCTTTACAAATAAATTTGAATTTAATTGAAAGAGTCTGGACTAGCCCATTCTGCTGAGTCGCGCTGAAAGCAGGCACGCGCGCAGCTCGCGTTTACACTTGCGTGCATGACTGGCCTGTGCCGCGGTTCACGTGAATGAAAGCAACACGGACTCGGTTGCGCGCGCGCTTGCTCAGGAAGTAAAGTAACTTGCGCATGCGGTTTAGCTGATTATGATGTATTTAGTTAAATAAAACACATGTAAGTGATGATAATGTTGACGATTTACCTTGGATACGAGCGAGAGTTGAGCCTGCAGTGTATTCGCGCATTGCGGGTGGAATCAGGATCTGGACTCCTTAAAAGAGACCGATCGCAAGCAGCAGAAAGCCACCGTGCGACACACGCACAGTAAACCTGTGTTGTTCACTCAGGTGCTCATATATTGCACAGAATAAATAAACACAATTTGAACCACGTTCTGTTTTCTATCATGCGCCGTGCATGTTTGCGATGGCATAAGATGCACGCAAACGCACCAGGGTTCGAAAGTTGAGTGTGAAACAGACCAACGCTGCGGGGGGCGCCGGGAACAATCGCGCTCGGGCTCGGACCGCAGCAAACGAGCCCACTGTGAAAGCACTGTCCATCACCTGCCTCCGCAATTTTTAATATCAAAAGCAGTGAAGGTGGGGCGGGAACATGAAGGAAGAGGATAGCAGCAGGGCGCGCACGGCGCACAGACTGGTGTGTGGAGGTGAATTACAGTGAGCCGTTTGAGACGGGAGACCAAAAATAAATAGGCGGTCAATAGTAAAACGACACGTCGACTAAAAAAATTGCCGTCGACTAATTTGCATGGTCGATTACGTCGACTAAGTCGACTAATCGCGGCAGCACTACTCAAGTGCCGTTCTTTGTTCATGTTTTAAAGAAAAGTTTAACTTAAAATCCTCCAGAGTCGCGGCCAAAGCCGAATCGAAAGACAGCTGTTCGCCAGCCATTCTTTGTTTTCAAGTAGCAGTGAACCGTCACAACTCTGTTGTCATTATGTTAAGCCCGCCCGCCGACTCTATACACGATGTGATTGGCCTGACCAGAGTTTGGTTTTTCCAGCTAAAACGTCTATGGAGAGTTGCAAGACCACACTGGCTGCGAAATAATTTTTGCTGCCGCTAGGGTGCGTCTAGATTTCTAGGCTAATTGTCCTCTGCATTGTATATTTGCAAATATACATATTGTGACATTTGACAGAGAGCTTTTCTACATAAAAACCCGCTGGATCTCGATATTAGTGCACATATAAAGGCACTTAATGACCTCGGTGTCATCCAACAGCTATACCTAACATCTCTACTGGTTTCCCACCCACATTCCTTAAATAATCAGTGGAGGTGCTGGACCCCTCGCTGGCACTCTCAGCACCGTCCAGCCGTAACACACCAGTAACAGAGATAATTTCATCTGAAGGACAATGGGTACTACATTGAGGCAATTGGGTTGCGACGCATTTGCATGGCACTAAGTGCATCTCAATGTAATTAAGATGGACGACAGTAGAATGTGCATTAGACTCCAGTCAGATACATTTTATGAGCTGAAGACACTGATTGAAGCCACAAAGTAACAAAGCTTGTAAAGACTATGTGCGGCTCACATGCGGTTTGACTAGTTTTCAACTTCCCTCTTGAATGTCAGTTAGGTATTACAATTTAGGGTGTTTTCCTTGGTTAGGTTTAAGGGTTTTGTCAACACTTCTGTTTTTATTTTACATTTGTGCAATGTTAAATTTTACCTCATTGCAGTACAATAATTACACTCAGAAGAGAACTTGAGCATTTTTTTTTTTATTTTAATGAAAAAAAGAAAAAAAACTAGAAACAGAAATTCAAAGGTTTCCCTTCAGTGTTCTGCCTGAGGCTCCTGGGCTTAACTGAACCACTTTGCAATGCAAAATGTAAAATATAAAAGAAATTGCAACAGAAATATAACACTTTTGTTTTCTCTGTACTTTTTTTTTTAGCCCCAGGCTGTCTGTTGATTACAAATTAACTACAATTAAACTTTTTTTTATTTTTATTTTTTTTAAAGTTAACACGATTAATCTAAGGCAACCGAATTTGCTGAAATTGGCTTCTAAATATAAATATCTTCATATCATGTCGTATAATCATCACTTTTAGATTACAATGATGTTCAACTGGGTGGTTCACTGAAATGGGTTCTGAGTTGGTTATTTTAAAGATGACGAGTGGGAAAACACAGTTACACAGAGTGGATTAGTTTCGCTGTGTGGTTTGGCACAATCTAGTGCCACAATGAATGATGTGTTGCCATTGTTGTGTTTTCAGTGGATGTCATCTCTTACCTTGTTAACTAGATGCTGCTTCAAACACCGGAGCAAGGGTGTTGTTGACACACTTACTTTATATTTTACCTTTAACATGCATTATTGGAGCTCCTTTTTCAACACCCACCATCTCTGAGGAGAGGTTTAGGTGACTGCGTCATATGTTGTGAGTGAGATGTACATCTCTTCACAGAGCCTGTAACTGAAGAGCTTTCAACAGCCTTTCATCATTCCTGCCCCTCCAATGAGCTCGACTGGGTTTCTCTCGTGCTCCCGATCCCTGAAATGGAGTCTTCTTTTCCCCACACTGATTTCCTGCATCTCTTTCCTTTTTTCTTTCTTTCTTACCGTTGACATGGCGACAGCTTGTAAGCTACAGGTGTCCGTGCTTGCCAGAGTAATGGTGGAAATGGGCTCTTGTACTCAAAAAGAGAAAATAACCACTTCACCAAACAAGACTGATTTAAAAAAAAAATCCTTCTAATAATGCCTGGCTCAGGATTTGAAGGAGATGTCTGCATCTTTTACTTTACTGGTAGTGGCTGTATTCATGTGTGAGAGAGTGCAATATATAGAGACATTGTTGTATTCAGAAACCAATGCCCCGTAGCACAGTTAAATCAGCATCTTATAAGTATTAGCACACATCTTATTGCTTAATTTGAAACACAAACAACTCTCCTCTCTCTTTTATGGTGTCTTTCTCTCTCTTCACAATAAATTGAGAAACTCCTTTGGTTAAAAACCACAAACAGCATGATATGATATATGTTGTTGTCTGTTGTGGAGTGGAAGAGTCCCACAGCGCTCTAAAATATTGTTGACATCAACATTTCTGCATTTGTTCTCAATTTAGTTTTTTTGTTTGTTTTTTTTTCCTTTCGTTTCCCAAGTGGGCACATTGACATTTTGTTTAAAATCAGGCCTGCCACTGGGGCGCCCACGGTAGTAATTAAGGGGAGGGTCTGTCATATCTGCGTTCTGATTCAGTCCTAAAAGAGTTACCACTTATCCTAATCTGTGGAAGCAAGACTTGCAAAGTATGCTCTTT
This sequence comes from Semotilus atromaculatus, assembly GCA_031834385.1. Classification (NCBI taxonomy): domain Eukaryota; kingdom Metazoa; phylum Chordata; class Actinopteri; order Cypriniformes; family Leuciscidae; genus Semotilus; species Semotilus atromaculatus. The sequence continues at coordinate 10,193,981 of JAULUF010000038.1, read as the reverse complement.
TAAAGTAGATGACTGCCTTGTGTAAGTGTTATCTTCAGCCATTGAGTTTAGGTTTGTTCTTGTGATCAAGTTAAGAAAACATTCCCTGCAAATTTGAAACCAGAAGCTCTGTTCTGAATCCTGGTGAGCTGCCTCACTGCCCTCTGCCTACTGCCTAGGCATCCTGACGGTCTTGGAACCTCATAAGTGACAGATTTGGAACACTCAACATAGGCAGCCACAAATAGGCTGGACTCACAATTACTTTCATATATATATATATATATATATATATATATATATATATATATATATATATATCACCTAAAGGATTATTAGGAACACCATACTAATACTGTGTTTGACCCCCTTTCTCCTTCAGAACTGCCTTAATTCTATGTGGCATTGATTCAACAAGGTGCTGAAAGCATTCTTTAGAAATGTTGGCCCATATTGATAGGACCACATCCCAAAGATGCTCTATTGGGTTGAGATCTGGTGACTGTGGGGGCCATTTTAGTACAGTGAACTCATTGTCATGTTCAAGAAACCAATTTGAAATGATTCGAGCTTTGTGACATGGTGCATTATCCTGCTGGAAGTAGCGATCAGAGGATGGGTACATAGTGGCCATAAAGGGATGGACATGGTCAGAAACAATGCTCAGGTAGGCCGTGGCATTTAAACGATGCCCAATTGGCACTAAGGGGCCTAAAGTGTGCCAAGAAAACATCCCCCACACCATTACACCACCACCACCAGCCTGCACAGTGGTAACAAGGCATGATGGATCCATGTTCTCTTCTGTTTACGCCAAATTCTGACTCTACCATCTGAATGTCTCAACAGAAATCGAGACTCATCAGACCAGGCAACATTTTTCCAGTCTTCAACTGTTCAATTTTGGTGAACTCATGCAAATTGTTGCCTCTTTTTCCTATTTGTAGTGGAGATGAGTGGTACCCGGTGGGGTCTTCTGCTGTTGTAGCCTATCCGCCTCAAGGTTGTGCGTGTTGTGGCTTCACAAATGCTTTGCTGCATACCTCGGTTGTATCGAGTGGTTATTTCAGTCAAAGTTGCTCTTCTATCAGCTTGAATCAGTCGGCCCATTCTCCTCTGACCTCTAGCATCAACAAGGCATTTTCGCCCACAGGACTGCCGCATACTGGATGTTTTTCCCTTTTCACACCATTCTTTGTAAACCCTAGAAATGGTTGTGCGTGAAAATCCCAGTAACTGAGCAGATTGTGAAATACTCAAACCGGCCCGTCTGGCACCAACAACCATGCCACACTCAAAATTGCTTAAATCACCTTTCTTTCCCATTCTGACATTCAGTTTGGAGTTCAGGAGATTGTCTTGACCAGGACCACACCCCTAAATGCATTTAAGCAACTGCCATGTAATTGGTTGATTAGATAATTGCATTAATGAGAAATTGAACAGGTGTTCCTAATAATCCTTTAGGTGAGTGTATATATGAAAAATGCCCGCTGTTGCTTGTTCTCACATGACAGCATCAAACTTATGTCATGCTGACACATTGACCCCAGGGAATCTTTTGAAAAAAATTCAATTGTTTTACTAAGTCAACGAAAACTGAGCAGAACCAAGCCATTTTACAGCTGATCACTGTCAAAAAAGTTCAGCGTCGATGTCCCATGTATGCACAAGACAATCAATTCAATACAACAAAGATGTCTTAAATATGAATGCAATTTTCTGTAGTCTAATACAAGAGGAGTCTTGTGCAAATCAGTTTTCAATCTTTACAGTTCTATTTTGCACAGTTTTACACATACACTCACCGGCCACTTTATTAGGTACCCCATGCTAGTAACGGGTTGGACCCCCTTTTGCCTTCAGAACTGCCTCAATTCTTCGTGGCATAGATTCAACAAGGTGCTGGAAGCATTCTTCAGGGAGTTTGGTCCATATTGACATGATGGCATCACACAGTTGCCGCAGATTTGTCGGCTGCACATCCATGATGCGAATCTCCCGTTCCACCACATCCCAAAGATGCTCTATTGGATTGAGATCTGGTGACTGTGGAGGCCATTTGAGTACAGCGAACTCATTGTCATGTTCAAGAAACCAGTCTGAGATGATTCCAGCTTTATGACATGGCGCATTATCCTGCTGAAAGTAGCCATCAGAAGTTGGGTACATTGTGGTCATAAAGGGATGGACATGGTCAGCAACAATACTCAGGTAGGCTGTGGCGTTGCAACGATGCTCAATTGGTACCAAGGGGCCCAAAGAGTGCCAAGAAAATATTCCCCACACCATGACACCACCACCACCAGCCTGAACCGTTGATACAAGGCAGGATGGATCCATGCTTTCATGTTGTAGACGCCAAATTCTGACCCTACCATCCGAATGTCGCAGCAGAAATCGAGACTCAACAGACCAGGCAACGTTTTTCCAATCTTCTATTGTCCAATTTCGATGAGCTTGTGCAAATTGTAGCCTCAGTTTCCTGTTCTTAGCTGAAAGGAGTGGCACCCGGTGTGGTCTTCTGCTGCTGTAGCCCATCTGCCTCAAAGTTCGACGTACTGTGCGTTCAGAGATGCTCTTCTGCCCACCTTGGTTGTAACGGGTGGTTATTTGAGTCACTGTTGCCCTTCTATCAGCTCGAACCAGTCTGGCCATTCTCCTCTGACCTCTGGCATCAACAAGGCATTTCCGCCCACAGAACTGCCGCTCACTGGATGTTTTTTCTTTTTCGGACCATTCTCTGTAAACCCTAGAGATGGTTGTGCGTGAAAATCCCAGTAGATTAGCAGTTTCTGAAATACTCAGACCAGCCCTTCTGGCACCAACAATCATGCCACGTTCAAAGTCACTCAAATCACCTTTCTTCCCCATACTGATGCTCGGTTTGAACTGCAGGAGATTGTCTTGACCATGTCTGCATGCCTAAATGCACTGAGTTGCCGCCATGTGATTGGCTGCTTAGAAATTAAGTGTTAAGGAGCAGTTGGACAGGTGTACCTAATAAAGTGGCCGGTGAGTGTATATTATATCAATGCAATGGATTTATAGTATGCACAAGACAACAAGTTCAGTGTTAAAAATTAATGTGATTTTCATTCATTGTTTAAAACTTGAAGCATAACTCTGGCATTATTCAACCCATAGCCCTGTTGAGCAAGGTCACTGTGAGCTATTGATAGCTATTCTTTTACCTATCAATAGCTCGTGGTGACCTTGCTCAACAGGGCTATGGGTTGAATACAATCTTTAAAAAAATAGTTTAGGCCTACAAGTGATATAAAATGTATAATATAATATGTGTTATTATAGTAACACACATAATATGTATAACCCCCCCAACCCCCCTCCCCCCTCTTTATTCCATTCACTTCCTGCTCGTTGGCCATCCCTGCCAAGGCCCTCAAATAGATGTACTCCATTATCAAAATTCAATTTTTGCCTCTATCGCTGTGGTCCTTTTGTAGTGGCGCAGGCCATTCAACCAATCCTCCTCTCTGCCTGTCTCATCAGCATCTGCTGTAGGAGGGCAAATAGTCCTAATTGTGTTTGGTGAGAAGCGACCACTGCATGACTAATGAGCCCTACAACCCCGCAGAGAAGCAGCTCTGCAGCACGAACCCCAGCATCTCCAACCCTCTGATGACTTTCCACCACAGAAACTGCAGGGTGTGGGTCATGCTGGTGGGTCAGCCATTCTGTGGTTGGGTAACAATCTCTCTCTGTACTTAGGGTCTGATGAGCAAATGCGATTATAGAATGGAGGCCAAATTGACCCCCTCTACTTCATGATGGTTAAGAGGAAATGAGACTGTGGAGGTGTGTTTGTTCCTGTAACTGATTCTGTCTTGCCTGGGATATCGTTGTTTACTACATCCACTTTCTGAAAAATGATTCATAACTTCCAAACTCTTTAAACACTAAAGATTTGGAAAGAAAGCTTCAATATAAAGCTTTTTTTATTTTATTTAAGCTTTAGTTTATGATTCTCAAATTTAAGAAGAGTGTGATTTAGATCCTGACCTTTACCATAAACTGGGAAGGCAAAATGTCCTAATTGCTAAAAGTTTATAATAAATAACTACTGTATAATGTAAATATGATTTCTTTATTTATATGAAAGTCAGGCTTTTTTAATTATGAAATTATGAAATCAGTAATCAGTGATGAGCTGGAACAATGTCTATGAATGCCACACAGGCCAAAAGTATGTTTTTTTTAATGTATTTTTTTTATGGTTTATCCAGTGATTTATCTCATTAAATTAATAAAAAAATGTATGACTGACATTAAGCTTGAAAAGTCACATCTTGTTATTAAATGGGCTTGTAATATGAGACATTTCTTCTTGTATTCAGCGCTGTAATATGTATAAGTATAAAAATTATGTAGCTAGCTACCAAAAGGATATGAGGCTTAAAACAAAGAACAATAAAGAAATAATCATCATAATTTATATCTTCATTCTTTTGACCGTGACAGTGTCACATCTATAATAAACAAATAACTAAATGTGACCCTGGACCACAAAACCAGTCTTATGGGTCATTTTCTTTAAATTGAGATTTATACATCACATGAACGCTGAATAAATAATCTTTCCATTGATGTATGGTTTGTTAGGATATGACAATATTTGGCCGAAATACAACCTTTTGAAAATCTGGAATCTGATGGGGCAAAAAATCTAAATATTGAGAAAATCGCCTTTAAAGTTGTCCAAATGAAGTCCTTAGCTATGCATATTACTAATGAAGGGAAATAAATAAAATTTACACCATTGATTTACCACAACTAAACCTTTATACACACAAAAAATCTCATTAAAATAGCCTATTTGTAATGCGATCTAGGCAAACCCATCTGCTGTCGCGCTGGTACGGTTTCAGTAAGGTCTAAAAATAGATCGAATGTCAGTTTTTTTTGTCAAAATTGGGTTTTCATTAAATTATTATTCTATAACATCTTGTCTATCCTATTTGAATATATCTTGGGAAAATTTACAAGTTTAGTGCAGAAAAATTGCGATTTATAGTGGCAAGCTGAAAAGACTGTCTTTCACTTTAAGAACACGCACGGAGAGAGAGAAAAAATCGTAATTTTAATCAATGAATTATGGATGTTTTGGAAAACAGATTATCAAAACCTGTAATAGGCTATGTCAAATTTCACCATGTGGTGGCATTTACCAGATCGCATCACATTTCACCAGGAACATATACAATTGAAGAGATCCACACATTGATCGAATTCGTCGTCTTCCAGGGCATATCCTTTGCCAAGCCGGTCTCTGGACATTCTGTATCATCTTCCCAATCATTTTCGAAAAAATAATTTACTATGTTCGTTACATTATTGCTGTCATTAAAGTTTAAATTGAGCAAACGCGCTATCTCAGAATCCATGGCTTGCACCGTAACCATTGCGGATTGTGTACACTGTGCACGCGAAGAAGTCGCCAGCCAATGAGAGGCGCTGTAGCAGGCCGTTGCTAAGAAGAAAACTGTTTTTTTTTTACATGAGAAAGTTTTGTTTTAACGCTCTCTATTGGCTTACTGCTCTAATGACGTTGTGGAGAGTTATGAAACCGAAAGTGGGAAATCTAAGTTTGACAACGATACCAAACTTAGCAGCGAGCGAAGTTTTTTAGGCGTGTTTTCTGACTTTTTTGCGCGATTTTGCTGCATCCACTCACAAAAATATTTTTTATATATATTTACGGTAGGAAATTTACAAAATATCTTAATGGAACATGATCTTTACTGAATATACTAATGATTTTGGCATAAAAGAAAAATCGATCATTTTGACCCATACAATGTATTGTTGGCTGTTGCTAAAAATATACCCGTGCGACTTACGACTGGTTTTGTGGTCCAGGGTCACAAATAACTAAATAAAATCATTGTTGTGCAAATGTCTAACTTATGTAAAATGTATACAATTGTTTTATCATAAACATAAGGTATACGTACTGAAATAAAGATATGCCTAGGTCATTACATTGACGTATTTTATAAAGTATGATATATTTGAAGAATTTGTTTTTCACAATAATAATTGCTGCTTATGTATTTGTTGTTTATGTAGAACATTGACAGATTAAAAACATGACAGACTACAATGCAAAACTTATTACACTCTGTGTATATCATAGTGTCTCATCTGAGAGCAATAACTGTGCATAAGCAATATTTGCATCAGTTGGGAATACAAGTGATGTGACATTAGAGTATGCCCTTCTTCATAATTGTTATTATTATAATTGAATGATTATTGTTATGATTTTATTGCCGCTGCATTTTTAGGCTCTTCTTTCTGCAAATGTCACAGTTGATAGTTAGCAAAACTCATTCAGCATGTTTTTCATGGTCATTTGTTCAAGGGTATTTATACAATCCTATTGAAAATAATGGTCCACTTACTTAAATTTAATACGAGGGCTACAGTAAATGGCAAAATGAAATATTCACATTTAAACACTTCACAGGGCAGACGTTTGTCTCTCTCCTCTCAAGCTGTCTAACATAAATACCTTTTTTTGTGTGAATGGGATTTGACCTTCAACCCTACAATTTATTTTAAAACAGACAAAGCAGGGCAATTAGCTGCGCACAGCCCCGTCTTTCCCAGTGTCCTTAAGCGTCCTGCCTCTGCCGAAGTTCCATTAATTGCCTTCCTTTCTCATTCAGTTGTGTTGGCCCGATTGCAGAACAAACATGTTTACAATCTGGATCCATTGCACAATTCACAAAGTTTAAACTCTGTGTTGCCGGAGCCTTTGCCTCTGGATGGATCCCCCAACGAGTACTCGCGTCCCAATTCTCGTTTGTATAGCATCGCACAGAGGGTATTATTTACCTTTGGTCTGGCTGGAAACTCGAGGGAGAGTCCGCCCATATGAGCTTGCAGCTTATAGACAGAGTTGTCCATCTGTTTAGACAGGAGGGATGGAAATGATGCGATTTACAAGGCAAACTTAAAAGGGGTGTCCTCCATTTTCTTTAATTATATCATTGAATCATTTAAGGGGGAAATTATCATTATTATTATTTGAGTGACTAGGTCCTACAGTCCAGTCTACAATGAGAACATTTTTCTCCAGCAATGTTGTAGCATGTCAAACTTCAAAGCACACTGACCAGATTTACAGGAAGTGATAGCAGACTTCATCCCACTGTCGAGGAAGTGGAGGTATCCCAATGTTCATAACACACACACACACCTCAATGATAGGATGCTGCTTCCCTCACACAAGATGACCAGATGGTATCTTTGGTGTTGCCGGGTGGAGAGGGGAAATTGTGTAATTCTCTCTCTTGCTGGTTTTGCAACATTTGTTGTTTATTTCAGCTTGAGAAATGCTGCGAAAAAAATGTTGTGTTAGCTCAAAAAAAACAGTTGCACCCAGACGTTTGGGGTTGTTAATTGAATGGGCCACCCAGTGCTTCCACTTCTGTTTAGTCTGTCAGTAGGAGTTTACTTCGTCGGCCTAAACAGCCACCAAGTTGGAAACGAAAACCTCCTTGTGCCCCTTTGGTGTGGCAGGGGCCGACATTTTGTGTTGAAAGAAGCCAGAAAGTAGATGTGCTTGTGTGGGAGGGAGAGATCAAAATCTCACAACGTGCAGCCCGCCATCCCTTGAAAAAAATCCTGTCTTTTAAAATCATATTGTTGTTTCCTCTCTAATTCCATTATCCTATTTCACTAACAACTAGAGCTGTTTACTTTTATACTTTTGGCAAATTGCTTAATTTTTCTGCCAAGTCTTATTTTTGGAGCCCGCTTGGTTCGAACCGCATGTTTCTGTTCCATTTATCCAGATATGCACAAGAAAATACAAGCGGTAAAATCAGCAATCTTTAATCTTATGTGGATTAAGGCAAGTAATTAAGTGCTATAATTGCACACTCTTGTTCGTTTAAACACTTGTTATTGAAATAATTGGCACTGGAGTCCCTCCAAAGCCCAGGGTTCCTGACGAAATGACACAGCGGGGGCACAGGAAGCAGTTTTACAGTGATTCATCTACAGAGACGCTGTCAGCTGTACAGCTTTGGGACAACATATACACACAAAAAAATATGGTCGGGCAGGTTAAATCAGTAGAGGAGAGGAAAGGGCAAAGTAAGATTTTAAAAGAAGTGGGAGGTAGGGCTACTGAATAAGGATGGCATGAATGCAGTGTAGAATAGGACTTTGCTGACAGCGTTTATGTAATTTAATCTGACCATCTGGGGGAAAATCAAACTAATTTGAAGAGCTCGGGAGGGAGAGGGAGGCCGCCTCTAATCTGCTCTCACAGCCACATTGATATTCAGGAATGCACAAGTGCCACTGAAACACAGAGCCTATAACAGCTAGACGCTCTCAACGCTAAAAGCCCAGTTGGGAAAACACAAAAGATGCAAGCTGTGTTACAACAATGTTAAGGAAAAAGAAGAAAAAAGTTTTTTTTTCCTTATTTTGTCTCTCTTTTTTTAAATAGCTGAGAGAGGTTACCTATATGTTCTACATTCAATACATTGATTCTACCCTCTTCTATCCCTATCTTTTCTGCCCTGATAGTGTTGAGTTTTATTGTAACAATGGACAAATACCTTTATATAAACAAAATGTCTTGAATGTCAAATATTTTAGGAAATTAAGTCTATTATCAACAGCATTGCAATGTCAGTGTCTCGAAGATACAGAATCGTTGTAAGCATTCATAGAATTGGAAACTGATTTTGCCAATGTCAAATAATTTCAGGGGAAAAAAAACATATAAGAGCTATAATATTGATGTAGAAGAGCAATTCAAGTATATATAAAAGATATATATATATATATGTATATATTTGTGTGTGTGTGTGTGTGTGTGTGTGTGTGTGTGTGTGTGTGCGTGTGTGTGTGTGTGTGTGAGATATATATTTCTGAGGGATAGTGTGACACTGGAAACTGGAGAAACATAAGAGCCATTATAAAAATAATATACACATTTTATATGAATAGGCCAAACTTATATTTTGTAATAGCCTATAGTTATGGTCACAAATTATATTACATAAAAATGAGGGCTTGATTATTATTTAAAAAAATTGAGTGAGACGCTAAATGCTAATGAATACATTTTGACTAGTATTATAGACCTCGTTGGACTGTACATGCGTGTCTAATATCGTGGGTGAAGACACTCTCCCTGACATGGCTGTCCTGTGGTGTACGTGGGTGCCCTTGCCTTTTGGCAATGGTGTGGGCAAAGCCTAATGGGAGCAGCACATGGCAGATGACATGACAAACGGCAGGGGGCTTTCCATAACCATGCTTGTCGCTGCCGCTGAGGGCCCCACCGGCTCCTAAATGCCTTTTTACTCCTGCGGCTCTCTGTCTAAATGCTGAGGATTAATTAGGCGCACCAAAAATAGAGACACGAAATGCAATTTTTGAAAAAAGAAAAGAGGACGGAGAAAGAAAAAAGTAGGGAGAGGAGGCTTGCTGTGCACTCGAGACTTATGAGGGGGAAATGGTATCGCTCGGGGCAACGAGGGCACGGTGCTGCATGATACAAATATGAATAAATAAAAGTGAATGATAGTGCTGATAGTTTATTGCCAAATTGTAAGATTCAAATGAGTGATGGTTTGTGCTGCCTTCATGGGCGGTTTTAAAAAAAAGTGTTCAAACCATATCTATCTGTCTATCTGTCTATCTGTCTGTCTGTCTGTCTGTCTGTTTAATTTCAAGTTGCAGCTTTACTTTGACTCTATACTGTAATATTCAATATCTGGTGGTTTATTCAGAGAGTTGAGTGAAGTCTATTACTCGTCCAGCTTCACTGACTCCTTTGCCCCTTACCGTACCCTCTGTCCATACATATATACCCCCTACCAGCAAGTCAAATGCCCATGCAGCCCTTCCCTGCCACAACCCATTACAGCACAATCATACGATCACATACACAGCAATTTGAGCTAGCAGCATGTAGTGGAGCTGCGCTCCTCAAGTGCTTTTGTGCCTTTGCAGGCCTATTGATTTTCATATCATATGGATGGGTTCATATCATCTGTGGTGAAGAGCTTCAGATATATCAGAGGTCACTGACACGGCACATCTTTGAAGTCTCTGACCTGTGTTTGCAACATGCCATATTTTGATAGTCCTCCTGATAGATCACAAAATGGCTTCTTTTATAGTTCCCAACTCTAATGGGATGGCGAATCAGACATCCTTAGTGCGTTTCTTAACCACGTTAGGTGTAGTGGTTCCCCTGAGTCACATTCAGTGGGAACGAAAGCTCATAGTAAACTGTCAATGTTGTTCTCAGCTCTGAAGTGGGCGAGATTTTTCAAGAGGGTGTTTTATAATGAGAGCCAGAGAGCGTATACATGTTTAATGTTGGCCTCTCTTCCCGTATTCTCCTCTCTGATAATGCTTTACCTTGCGCTAAAGAGCGACACTGAGAGCCGCCCACTTCAACGTTGTTTCAGCCCTCTGGAATGTTCTATAGAGGAGGAAGACTCCATTTAGTGGCTGGAGCAGCAGCCACAGTGAGAACCTTTCAGCGCCGAGAGGGAAAGGGTGAGGCTCTTAGAGTGGCTAGTCTGCTGCCTGCTTTTGCTGGAACACGCTGCATTGTCTTCCATAGACCTTTCTTCCTCCCACATTTTGTCCCTGCGTTCTCAAGAGTCGGGAGGGAGGAGTTTGGAGTGATACAGCGGACTCGCCCTGCCCTCTCAGCACTACAATGAGGCCTCCCGTGAACCGACACAGAATCAGGGGTCTCGTTTTCAAGCTATGATTGTTTTGAAAGTTACTCAGTCTCCAGGTTCGCTTGAAATTTTTCTTTAAAGTGGGCTGCTCGCTCCACTCAGATACCCCGCCCCCCTTCGCATCTTCCCCTGGTGGTCTTTGGGAAGCCAGGTGTCCGGGATTGTCTCCAGTGTTTTACCTCAGCTAGCTAACAAGCTCCCCCTGGCCCTGGAGGAAGGCCCACTTTCCCTGCTGCCCATTCCCATAATGCTGTTTCATTATGGTCCCCACTGGAGCATACACAGCCATTCACAGAGCAAACTTCTGATGGCTTAACGACCGGTGAGGAAATGTTTTCTCCGAAAGATACTTTTTCAAGTGCCTTAATTTGAGTTTACATTCAAAGCCGTTTCCTTTGGGAAACTTGCCAGCGGTCCTGCGGAAACTTTTTTCTGCCCTTAGTGTGTGAGACCAGCACTTTAAGCAATTATAACTTATCAAGAGAGATTTTTCTTTGTTATTATGGTTCATGCTGTTTGCTGTTTTCTTCTTTTTTTTTTTTGTTGCAGGAAACATCGAAGCCTGACAATGCCGAGATCCATTAAAAGCGATACAGCAGGGAAATTGCACACATCGCACGATTCGAGGGCCCTAATGGTGGCAGTTATAGCTCAAATATCAATCAGTTTCTGTTTACTGAAATGGATGATTCTCTTAGCGCAAGTGACTATCCATCGCCCCATTATCCTTAATGAGCAGCTGCCAGTAGACACTTTTCACATTTGTGATTTCTTCTTCAAGAACCCCTCTTCGTCAGCCAGCAGGACACTCCCATTTTGGAACACGCATCCACTAGAATTAATTAGCCCCTAATGGTTTCTGTCATTTAATGCAAATGAGTTTTACAATTATCGTTTTGTTATCGCTCACGGTGTGCGCCGCTGTTCGCCTTTGCCCTCTTGGTGACACCGTTACTCTATTACCACGTTTGACGCTCGTTTCTCTGGGCCGCACCGTTGCATTGACTCCAGTCGTGTATCTTCCTCTGCGTCAAGCAGAGCGAGTCGGCCCCCTTTTATCTGCCCGGTCCATCTCGATGCTGTTCTGTTTTTTATTTGTACCCCCATGCATCAGCTCCATTAAGGTCTCCGCGCTCTCGAAATTGACTTTCTGTTGTTTCTCTAGCGTCCCCCTGTTGTTGCTATCACAGAATGTATCTGCTGTGTCCCGAAAATGCGTTTGCTCCCTGTCTGTTGACCATTCAGTGTCTGTTATTCAATCTTCAACAGAAGGTTTGGAGGAGGGATCCCAGCTGCTCGATGGCAGCACCCCTGCAGTAAACTATCAGATCCGAGCGAGGTCAAGCTCACAAAGCGCTCACCTCTGCCATCAGTTTCCCTCTCTACACTACTGATGACTCTATGTGGAGGCAAATGATTCCTCAGGCTCATGCTGTTAAACTTCGTTCTCCCCTCCTTCCCGTCATACATCCACCTCCAACAGGCATAAGTAAAAAATAATAAATAAACAAAAAACAAGTTTTGACCTTCAATAAAGTCAAAGTAGTTTATTTGTGCCATTTCTATATAGAGATTGCACTTTCTGACTGTGACTTTAAGCTTAGCAGTGGTTGTCAGAATGTTTGAGGTGAGGGTTAATATTTTCGGTATGATGTGGGGGCGGATCAGAGCTGTGACACTTTAGTCTCCCCCAACCAGAAGTCAGGGATGCTGCACAGACTGCAGTACCAGTTGTCACTTGTTGTCACTTGGAACATGACATACGGATGCTCAGGACCTGACGGCATATGTGACGCTGGCCTGCCAAAAGCATGCTGGCACTTTTAGGGCACTTTTTTTTAACACCATTAGTCACATTTTCCTCTTGGCTTAGTGTAGACAGTCTCTCCCTCTTGCTTTTCTGCATTTTCTCGTATAGGGCTGTTAAAATCAACACGTTAAACGTTTAAAGTTTTTTAAAGTTTAATACGGTAAAAAGCATCCGTTCTTTTTCTGTCATCATTTGGCTGCACTACAGTATACAGTATGATCACGCTATCATTCATTCAAGTGCTATCAAACAATTTAAGCAAGATAAGATGCAAAAAATCCTGTCGGCCTACTGGCGCGCTGTCTGTGAAGTGGCTCTCTGTGAACAGACTTGCGCACAGAATGCCTCTTCAGAGCGCGCCAGTACTGCACTGTTTTGTTGGATGCTTGAACGGACAAAAACACACAAAATAATAACAAAATTCCTGTTTTGTCGAGTATCTTCATAAGCACAGTCTTAAATGAGTTAAAATGTGCATGTGTCAGATCCATGTCATGTACGTCAGGTCTTAAAGTGACAGGAGCCAAATAGACCTGCTGCTCTCTGAGTCATTAATGTTAATCAAAGAACAAAAGACAAAAAGAAAATCACTCACTTCTCTTGACTGAATAAGTTTTGTAGCTTTAATAAGGGATTAATTTATATTACATTTATCATTTATGCAGTGAAGACTTTGGAGTGTTTGATTATTAAATGTCTGTATATTTATCTATTAGGCCTACCTTACAATATTAAAGCACTGTTGACAGCACTATATAGCAAATTACTAAAATGAATAGTGAATATATTATTTTACATTTATTTGAAATTAATTAGAAAAATCATTGAAACATTCATGAAAATGTGTCTAAGAGTAGAAACACTGTATATTTTTATATAGGAGTTACAAAAGACCACATTAATTTCTAATGCTTATACAACCTCTTTTAATTGATTCTTTTTTAGCCATCTTTTTATCCTGTGCAGCCTCTCTGAATCAGTCTTTCAGTGATCTGACTCATTTGAATTTGTCTTCCCTCTCTGCTCATGTTGACCTTTGTTGAATTTATTGGTAAGCACTCAAACTAGCTCGAAACAGACTTGTATTAATGCTCTGTTTGTTTAGTATCGCAGCTTTCTCAGAATGTTCTTTAGCTTGAACAGTGGTTACATCATCATAGAACTTAATTAATGTCATAATGCACTTGCTTGGCCCGGTTGTGTTGGCCATGTGTAATATGATATAAAGACGTAATTGGTCTCTGCTGTTTTTAGTATTGCTGCGTTTCCCTTTACCCCCTTTGGATGGCGGTTGACAGATTGGTCATTACCTCTCCGAGGGCCCGAATTAGCGCCATGTTTAACGGCACTAACACAATTGAATCCTTTAATGATACCCCAGAGTGCAATGTTCTAGTGTAATGATACTGGACATGCTTTTTTTCTTATACTATGTCCCTCTTTCTCTCTCTCTCTGTCCTAGTCTAATGCATTGTTGTCCTAGATAGTATCTCACATTTTGATGATGGGCTGCATTAGCTGCTTAAACACATCTGACTTGTCTATAACACACTGTCTGTTCCTGTTCCACTTGAAGTAATTGATCAAACACTCAAAGGGAAGTGCAAGTATCAATATTGATTAGGGCTGTCGGTCTATTAAAATATTTAATTGTGATTGATCTCATGATGTTTTTTTCGTTGTAGTTAACTCATTAACACATTAATTTACCTTACATAAAACCAAATAATATGAGTAATTATTAAGGGAGTTTGTGTGGATGACACTTAAAGCAAAATAGATCTAGATAAGAGATCCTTTGACGCAACAGTGTTCGTCTCACTCAAACAAACCAATTCTCAAACTACAGTACATGAAAATGCATGGAAAATGCAAACGATCTGCAATAATTCAATTATAAAACAGTGATTTACCCACACTTTATGGACGTAATCTTGCATCTAAATATGTTTGTTGTTTTGTTTGTTTTTTGCTACCGTGGCCTGCATATTAGTCTTCTGCTGGTGCTTGCATAAACATTTCTATGAATAACTGTAACTTGTGGGTGATATTTCACATATTTAGTTTGGATTATAATTTAAAAAAAATCATACATAGTATTCAAATGATTTTTGTTAAATGTGTCGTCTGGGTTAGAGTTAGAGTTCAACATTTTTAATTCATTATATGAATTACACATAAACTATTAATACGATACAAAATTAATACATTAATACAATTGTGTCGCTTATGTTCATTAAATCAAGGTTAAATCTGTTTTTCTTTTCCCATTTGAAATCCTAATAGAAAGAACAGCACAAATGTGAGATGTCCCATATTTCATTCGCATCAAGCTCTTGCTTTCACTACAGAATAGAACGATCGTAATATGACCCATGCAATTGGCATACAATATCATATGAAAACGCTCGCTTACTTCACTCAATAAATAAATAAATCACTTTGTATCACAATAGTCTGTTTAAGGCAACAGATAAAGAATTGTGATTAATATTGATCTACAAAACACCTGCTGATTACAACCCATAAAACAAGAGAAATAGAGCTCATGCGCTGGATTGTTTGTAGAGACTCAGAAGAAGCAGGAAAGTGTGCAAAATCTATTATGATTAGCTGGGATCAACAAACTATCCACTCTATCCTAGGCATTTAATGCCTGGCTCTCCATGTCTCTCTGGACCGTTACCTCTACATTGAAGAGCTTCAGGGCAAGCATTTATGTGCTTAATGTAAGCTATCCCAAAAAAAAAAAAAAACTTCCAAACCACCAGCAACCCTGAAATGTTCCCATTTTGTGTTTGGCCATGTCTGAGGCATAAACATCTCTTATTTATATGATTGGAGCCAGGCTTATGTTTCTCAGTCTGGAGGTTTTGAGCTGGATGTGAATAAACCTGAGCTAAACCGCAACGGCTGGGCTCAGTAAGGTAACTCCTGTCCCCTGCCGGGAGTGGCCAGGGCGGCGGAGCTTCTGATGTCCGGCCTAATTGGTTAAGCATTCAGTACAAGTCGTGTCGCCGTGATCGGATTTCGACACGGGCACCGATCCTATCCTGATCAGCTCCACATGGTCTTCTTGTCTTGACAGCGCCACGGCAATCTTCCCATCTGCTTTTCATTTTCCATCCTTCCGTATCACTGCTATCTTTTTCATGGGGACATTCTTATATTTTTAGCCCCCTGAATGATTAAATGAAATTTTATATGCTGTCAATAAACTGCAGCACAGCATGATAGAAAGTGGTTCGTGCATACGTTCGAAAATTGAATCCTTTCATTTTTATGAGTTGTTTTTTCCCACCTCCGCAAGATTTTCCAGTTTCCCAGGTTACACCAGCCTCCTGCACTGTACAGGGCGCATCAGAAGGGGAGAAAAGCCTTTGTCTGAGGTTGAGCTGGCCGAGTCAACAGCTAATTTCCCTTGACGGCAGGTATACGCCAGCCATACTCTTTTACTTTTTTATTTCATAATACATGTATTGATTTTGCTGTGAATGCCCCGCATCATAGGACGAGCCATACAGTCTCTACACGTCTGCTTGTTTGATCAGGCCCAGGGAGGTAATGCATACAGTGCCAAGGTGTTCTACAATCCCTGGAGAAAGATGTCCGTTAGCATTTCGTTCATCTCAATGGCAGTTGCTCAACCGGCTCAAGACCCCCCAGAAGTTTTCTCCATTTGCTTCAATAGCACAAAAAAATTAAAAAAAAAAATTCAAATTAAAAAAATATATATATATAAATGTTTTTTTATGAATTTCTAAAAGAAGAAAAAAATAGAGATATTGATTACGGTGGTCAACAGAAAAAAAAGATTAAAATTTGGTGTCTCTCTGTAGAAACACAGCAGCGTTAACTACCTTCACCCCATTTATCTGTGCATTTTTTGAAGAACTAAAATTATTTATAATCCTTACTTGTGTGCACTCTTTACATAATTTCTTACAGTATTTTAGAGCCAAATTGCAATTATTGTCCAAATAAATGTATGTTTTTATTGTATATGGTAAATTCTGTAACTTCAGTTTTTACTGTAGCAGCATTATTAAATGAGTAATGTCACGCTGATATCTCAGTGCCATGATAGAAACACAGTTACTATCTGCATTTCCATATGCCAGCGCCATCAGTATAGCAATGGCAATATGCAAAATGACAACATCCCAACCCTGTTGTTTCATTCGAAGAGAGAAACTTTTTGTTTGATGGTTTCTGTGGTGCAGGACTCTGATAGACTTTTTCAATAATGCCTAACTGCAACAGCTAGCACTCCACAGTGAAGATAAAGCCAGTAAAGGTTATCCATCTTTCATCACACACACATTGATAGGGCTGCACAGTGGGGCAGAATGCTGTTGTGCGAAGGACCACAGGGCCTGAGGAAGACCCACTGCGGTTAGCTCTTACTGTACTGTATTCTCCAGGAAAGCTTTGAGACACTGATATCCCACTATTGCTGGTGCTTAGACACACGGTCCCTGGAGTAGACACCATTATACATGACCACATGTCGCAGCATTGGGTTTTAACCAAACAATAAAGCTTGTCTTTTACCTTAAGATGTCACACGCCGAGATTTCCACTCCGCTTAATGTAGCTACGGGCACTCGCTGATGAACGCCAAATTCAATGAAATGACTTTCATCACTGGAGCAGAGTTTACTGTTTGTTTTAATTGTTGTTCACTCACTTAAGGCCCACATGCTTTTGACACATTCATGTTTTTAGACTGAGGTCATAGCAAGGTTGGGTTTAATCCAAGAGTTACCATGCACATCATTTTAAGGTCTACTGGCAATTTTTCCACACACTTGTAAACCTAGCTTCCTTAGGATAATAGCTCACAACCTCTTTTTTGACTTACAGATTTACCATTTTTAAAGCACTGATGTGATGTATCTGTGAAAGGAGAGTGCTAGTTTACAGCTTATTCACAGTTTTTTTTTTTTTTACATCCACACATGCCAACAAAAAAGTGAGTGACTCTTCAGTTACTGGCACATTCCTCATTCAGACAAGTGTGCTTGATGTCTGAAATAAAAAATAAAGGGTGATTTAAACAAGCATTTGTCAGCACACCTGGAGTACACACACACACACACACACACACACACACACACACTCGGTTACTTTATACTGGGTTTGCACATTTCCATTCATTGATGATATTAGCAAACGCATTATGGGTGTTTCCAGACAGTAACATGACTGATATTGTGTTCTTATTTTTTTATTCATGTATTTATTTTTTTATTTACAGTGAAGTGATTTTATTCCTCCTTAGTGGATAGGAATATGCATTGCCCATCTCAGAGCCTTTCTATTTTATATGGATATATTGTCGGCATTGAGACGACTGTCAAGTGCTACTTGTCAAAGTAGACACTTCACACTTCAGTAAAGCCCAAGTATCCTTTACACAGTCTGAAGATGGGTGTTGCTATTCACACAATTCACTTCTTACCTCTGTGTGTGTGCTTGTTTCTGCATGCATTCACTTGTGTTTTAGCTGTTTTAACCGCATATCAGTATCTTGCTCTGACAAATCTTTTTAAGCTCTTGGCCCAGATGTCATGAGGCTCTGCCAAACTGTAGGAATCCTCCATAACTCTGTTTGATTAGTTGCATTGCTGCTTATCGCATGAACAATCAACATAACATGAGAAATCACCTTAAGCCAGACATACAGTATGACAACATTCAAAGTAATAGTTCAATAAACGAAAACTGTCTTTATTTACTTATCCACATGTTGTTCCAAATTTATGTAAATGTATTTTCTATACAGCACAAATATATTAATTAGAATAAGCTATTCAGGTGTTAAATGGATGTTATATGGGAAATGTTACAGTAAAACTGTGACCATGTCTGTCAAGCAGCAAGTATGACTAAAAAACTTCTGCATTATATCTTCTGAAGCCTTATGCTAGCTTTTTTGAGGAACAGAGCACATTAAGTCAATATTCACTGATACAAATTGCCCTCCAGCCTTTAACTACTCCAACCAGATTATTGACTAATGTTTTTTTGTTTAGGTTTTTGTTGGTTTGTTGGTTTAAAGAATATCACGTTGATCAAATAGATGAAACAAAATAATTGTACAAAATGATCAATAAAATAAAATCATAATAATTTTTATAATTATGTATATTTCATTATAAGTATCTTAGTTCTCCCACCCCCTAATCTGTTTATTAAATTCTTACAATATTGACAGGATAATACAATTGGACACAAGTGACTATTATTGAGACTATTATTTTCATTCAGTCATACAACAAAGGTTGGCTTCTCGATTTGACTCCCCTTTTTGCTTGTCATTCACTTGATTCCACTATTTTTCAAAAGGTATGAACTTTCTAAATATTATAAAGAGTTTATAATTGGCTATTTATCTGTAAAAAGGTAGATTTTAAAATATACCACAGTAAAAAGATTATCAGTGGTCTGTTTTGATATGTTTACACACAGCTAGTTTGGATTCAAAAGACTTTAGTAAACAAGGAGCTATTTTGATGTTATGTTATTTTATATTATTATTATTATTTATTATTATTATTTTCACCTTTTGAGTTAAACAACCATGATCAGATTATTTTAAATGGCTCATAGTTTGTTCCACAGAACAGAAGAAAAAGGTTATTTGTGTTTTGCACAACTTCAAGGTCAGTAAATAATGACAGATATTTTTGAGTGAACTTCTTCTAGCTCAGTGATCATTTGGGAAGTACCAAGCAGTTTGATTCAAGGGCAAGAATATTGTGTAGCGTTTCCTCTGTCTGTGCATGCTTACATTTGCTTCAGTTTACAGCCAGAAGTTTAACAATCATCAACAATGTTCTGCTGCACTTCAAACACATGCTCACAATCTACTCCCACACGATTCTGGTTTTCTGGATCCGTCTGGGAGTATCTGTGACCTAGCTGAAAGCAACCCATCCCAACACTTCCCCATGTGTCAGCGCCCTTTTTTTTTTTCCAAGTGCTAGAGGAGTTTCATGCGTCTGAGATTTAAAGGTCTTAAAAATGTTAAACAGGTCATTCTAAGCTTAAATAAATACTGCTAAGAATACATATATGCCCCTGTCAGTCTATGGTTCTACAACTTTCTGGCACTAACCTAGTGAAATCTATTTTGTGACACCCCAGAAGTGTTGTCCCATTTATCCAGTAGGTTGTATGAAAGTGTGTTCGAGAGCCTGGAGTGTTGCTCAGCATGGAGTGATTTTGGTTGTAACTCGTGGTGTTTAGTCAGTGCATAATAATCATGGTGTTTAACTGGACAGGTACAGATGTGTAAATCAACTGGACGTTTACAGCTCCGTTTCCAGAACCAGAAGACTACAGTGTGCGTTCCATCAGTGGCTTTAGCTGTAAGTGAGGATGGCATTATGCTTCTTGTTATCCTGTAAAAAAGAGCCCTCTAGGGCTGATTCTACATCAGATTGACTCCGATTAGGAATGATTGTAAGATTAGCATACTGGTCGGTACGGCAGAGCCTGGATCAGCCATTTGGTTGTTCAGCGTCTTAATGAATAATCTGTTTCTTCTCAGCACCGTATTCTTCAGTAGTTTGAGTCAAGCACTTTGTTGTGATGATTCAATATAGTCTGCCAGAGAGCAGAAATCACACAGGACCGCTAAGCAGCAGTCACAGGAAGTTCTTCAGAGAATAATTGTATCCTTCAAGCATCAAACTTATTGATTATTTCATGTCCTGTGAAAATGACTCAAAGGTGGAAAAGGGGTGATAAATTTGTCAAAGTTTCTTGTCATTACGAACGGGACTGGCATGGATCCGAGCAGGATGTGCAGCCGTTTCAAATCAACCTAGAACGACGTGTGCTGATGAGCAATTAGAAAATGGTTTACATCATTGCAATCATCAGCCATTATCATAATCAACTTCAGAGTGAAGAGAGCCCTTTACCAACACCATCCTGACCCACAAAATAGCACTCACTCTCACTACGAGAGGAGACGTGCCCGTGTTTGAGCATGAACTCCAAAAATCCACCCTTCTAGTCCATCTAGTCCACCCTTCTCTTCTACATAACACCTTCGCAAAACCCCCATGAGCTGCCCACATCACTGACAGCACAGTAAATGAAAACAGCGTTTTATGCTCTACTGTACTGCATTATTTACTGTCTCCTATGGGTCGTCCTGTTTAAAGTGTGATGTGGTTAAATTCTGTATGACACTGAGGCGTTGAGACACACTCCACTCAACCTTCTGCTCTGGGGTCAAGTTCCTATTCTGGAGCATCAGTCACGCTTGCCTCATCCTGGTGGCCATATTAGAGTTACATCAGTCTCAATGGCCCCACGTTTTGACGCAATGGCTGCTCCATGGGAAATTAAAGCTTAATTAAACATGCATAGCAACGAGACACCATTGTGCTACAATATTTGACTGCCTGTGACCTGACAGATTCATTATCTGAGAGAGTTTCTAATTTTTATGACACGCTCCTCTGTGGACGCACAGGCTCTGATAAGATCTTGGTCTGTCTGCTTAATGGTCCAGACAACATGCTGCCTGCCTGCAACAACAATATGCATTCACTGTTTATCTCATTTACAGTTTGCAAAATGGAGAGGAGGTTTAATTGAGTTTGAGCGGTTTGATGTGGACTGGGAGATAAGGATGTGTGTGTGAGAGAGAGAAAGAAAGCGAGAACATCTGAGAAAAGCTCCATATAGTTGCATTTGACTTAGGTTGGCAGTTAGCCATGCATGTTGTGGCAGTTTTGGCTTGGAGCAACATGAGCTGTGTATGCAAACACACCATTTTGCTCTTTGATACTCGTGTACTTGCCCACATACAAAAGGTCATGCTGTAATGCTAGTTTGGTTTGATATACATGCAGATATATGCACATATATAACTGCTGTCTTGTAAATAAAGTGCTTACTAATCTTATTTTCACAAGACTTTGTTCAATGTTAAATGCAATAAAAACAGTAATATTGTACAATTACTTTAAAATATTTGCATTACTGTGATGGCAATGCAGAGTATCATACTGACCCAAAACTTTTGAGCAGTATTATATATACTTCATTATTATTATTATTATTCATAAGATTAAAATAAAATCCAAGTAATTTTTCCTATGACATATTTCCTAATACCTTTATCATATTCTTGTGCCTCCTTATGGCTCTCAATGGGATTTTATTTGTCCGCCATGGCAATTTAGTTTTGTCCTCCAGACAAATATCGTAAATTCAACCTCTTTCAAATTCAAAGTATTGTTCATGTCTGTAGTCCAGATTGTGCTCCCCGGGGTGAGTTACTGTAAGTGCCAAAGTTTCATACTTACTGTTAGGGATTTGTTCAAAACCGTAAACCAAAGTATAACCAATATTCTTTGCATTAGTCAGGACCACTAATACTTTTAAGGTCTGTTTTAAATAATGGTAATCACCCTAATAAACTCATGTCCTCTGATCAGATAATAACATGCATAAAGACTTAAATACATTGACAGCCTACAGCACAGATACTGTATTGAAACGGATTTGGATTTTCGCTGGGCAAAGGTAGTTAGTGTTGTCATTGGGATTATCTTAATACTCAATAAACCAACAACAGGAAGATTAGCGTGACTGACACACCGCATATGTTTATAATGAGGGGATTTGCACCTTGGCTATTGTTTGCTTGTCAGGAGAGTGATTAAACACCACAGGCACAGAGACGCTATGATGGCCTGTCTCTGCAGACAAAGCCAAGTGTATTTTGCTAACTCAGGTTTAGTACAACAGGGGGCCTCCTTCATGATGACATTTACTCTAGTCTGGGTGGAGAACAACATTTGTTAGCAAATATAAGACCCCTTTATGCACTCCACACCATTATTATCATCATTATTACTTTGAATGTGCAAATTTGCCCTCTTAGTTGTCGGTTAATTTCGAAAAAGTACTTTGAAGGATGTAGAGTGTCATGTTTACTAATTGCAGTGTGTCAATATGCTATTAACTCCGTGTCGGTGCCAAAGAGCTGTTTGGATAAACTTAAATGGAATCATCTACTCACTAATCATGAGTGGCTGTTTGGTGTTAAATGCAGGTTTGAAAATGAGTCGCTAACTGCGAGTAGCATTTTTCACTCTGAGGGGCACTGTTCCCACTTATAGACGTGACAGTTCCCACTGATTTGCACTGCACACGTCTGTCATTCTATTGTTGTGCAGCGGTCTGATAGTGAGTTTCAAGTGGATCACGCGGTGAAGAGAATTTTTTCGATGTGTATCAAATGGATGTGCCTTTCATCAACACTCAACAGGTGCTGTAGATTGTGTTTAATACATACACATGCAAAATTGAGCGATAAAAGCAAGGTGCTCATAAAAGCTATCTCGCTCGCCAAGCAGTAAGCAGCCTTGTGCTTCAGACCTCAGATTTTGTAAAGGGTCTCTCAGTCATGGATGAGTGTCATGTACCCACAGGCAATAATGGCTGAGTGGCTGAACCAGACATTGACTTTTTTTTTTGTTGAGAATTTCATTCCTTGTGGATCAACAGCATCCCCAGGAACAAAAATATAAGAGTAAAAATGTCCCATTGGTCAAGGCCAAGTCTAAGTCAAGTCCATAGTCTTTTGTCACAAGTCCAAGTTAAGTCTCAAAACCCTTTTCTTAATAATTTTCTGTAATTTTCGGTTTGGTAATGTGAATCCTGTTCAAGGACAACAATTTGTTTATTTATTTTTAAAGGCCATATTTCTAGGGATTTCCTTGATTAACAAGCCTCGGGGTCGAGGTGAAAATTCAGGTGAATTTTAGGTACTTCTCCGTGAAGTCAACTTTATAGTGGTTAAAAATAACTTTGGGTTCTAGAATTTATTTTTATAAAACATTGACCATAATTAAAAGGGATTATGTCTTCTATTTTCGGCTCATTTTGTAAATGCCAGATTCGGCTCGAAGTCACGCATCTTTGGATGCGTAGCCGCGCGCGCAGTCACAAAATCTGCTGTGCACACCGTCAAGCGAAATGGGCCCTTGCGTACCTTCGCGCATATTCTATGGCCTCTTTGCTCAGAAGAGTTTGCAGCTCTCGCGACAGTACATGCATCAGCTCCGGTTTTACGGAAGTGAAGATCACGCCGTTGAAACGTGGAGGACGACGAATAAATTGGATTCTGTATCCTAACTGTACTGTGCTTAACACCCACGCAGAAACGCATGGCAGAGGTTTCCACGCTGCCAGACTTTCTGAGAGTGGTATTAATTTTGATACTTCCTCTTGAGGGGATGTTAGATGTTCCGCGTCCGGAATGACAGCCGGAAACAACGGAACATCTAACATTTCGCTGGAAACTGCTGCCCCCCGAGGCACGAGAGACGGCGGGGATGGAGTGGTTTTGTGAGGGCAGCGGGAAGGGGCGAAGAAATCTTGAACGCGCCCCATCCCGCGTGCGGACGCGGCGAGTATAAACCAAGCTTGAGTTACCAGAACTGCAGCTGATAGAATGTGAGATGTAGCCATATTTAAATCATAAATCAGCTGCGTGGATGAAAATTGCTGATGTTATCGGATGTTCAGGTGAGATTCTCAATTCATTCAGTTAACGGACGCTCTGAGGTAGGCTAAAGTGTTCAGACTATTTAATTGTACAGTACATCATAACATAGTGCAGACATTATCTTAATTTCATAATGTCCTTAAACATAACAATATTGCTGCCATAAACTGAGAATGTGCGCGTCCGGTGTGCGATATATCTTGAGTTGTCCAAGACGCGCCGCTATGCTTCTCATTCGGTGTGCAACCTCCTTTAGGCCCACCCCAAATGCTCTAATTTTTGAGACGGGTGAGGACGCCCATCCCAAGCCAGTAGTGATCAACATTCCACTTCTCGTGTGACACATGCTTTGTCTTTATCATGTGTATTCAGAGCCAGTGAGCAATGGACTTTCAATATAATAAGAATAAGAATAAAAACTGCGTTAACGCGAGGTAAAATAATTGTCGGCGTTAATTAATTAATACATTAACGTGATAATAACGCGTTAACTTGCCCAGCCCTAATATATATATATATATATATATATATATATATATATATATATATATATATATATGCCAGATACTTTTCCCTATAGTAAATGAATGGGCTACTGGGATTACTGGGATTTTTTTTCATGTAATATTCAGAGAAAACATTTCTCCTTGTAGACTTAAATTTACATCACTATGTAAACCTCACCATTTGCCATGACTAATTTCATTGAAAGGGTTTGCAAGCATGTGAATCTCTGTGCAGGTTTTTTTTTTTTTAAACAGATAAAGACTCTCTGTGTTTCCTTAATGTTCTTAATAGTAAATGAAACTATCAAAAGTTTGACAGCACTTTCGCACTGTATCCCAAGGGCAGGAATGCTCTTTTTAACACCATGGAATGCTCAGAAACTTCCCTTGCTCTCTCCCTGTAGAGCAGAGGCCTATAGAGTGAGATGCCTTTATTAAAAAGTCACTAGAGGACTGGGTTAATCCCATTGCCTCAGGAGATGTACCGCACCTGGTTACCCTTCAGCATTCGAGGGAATGTATGCTAACCATAGCTAACATTTCCTCCCTCTATGCACACACACACACACACACACACACACACACACGCTGGCCTATGTACACACAGTTCGACACAGTCAGCGGAGTCAGTTTGCAAAGAAGGATCAGATTATTTCCTGTTTCCATCCGACATGTTGTCAATTACGGCCCGGCGCCCAGCCTAACAGGACACTTTAGCGTTACCAGCAAATGACCTTACACTGTTCAAACAATTAGCCCAAAGAAAACATTGTCCTCATTGATTTATCGGCCGTCCTAAAGGAAAATTCTCCAAGAGAGAGAGGAATGCCTCTCCGATCATGCCGCCTCCATCATCTGGAAGTCTATCTGCATAGGGTTCACAGGAGAGCCACAGTGGTGACAGGTCTATTTAGCACAGAACTCGCCATCAACCGCCAACTAGCACTTACTAAGGGATGTGTGTTTACAATCAACAGGGCTGTGATTATTTTATGATAGTGATTTCTAACTTGGAATATGAGAGAGGGGGAGAGAGAGAGATAGAGCGATAGAGAGAGAACAAAAGTTCACTGGCAGTGAATAAAAGCCTAAAAATCCTCAGAGCTAGAAGACTGTATATCTTCAAGGATAATGTTTTATATCTGTAGCAGTTAGGGTTCCTTCCCAGAGCCATGAACTTTGTTCCACCCATGTGTTGTGCACTGTTCCCAGCTCTCATGGACAGAACCCTGGACCCCCACCTTTAATGCAGACCATTTTCAACACAAAGGCTGTTTTTTCTGCACCAATACCTTCGTCTTTTGAACTTTTTTTAAAAGCACCTTACTGATCGATCAGCATCATTTTTACTCAGAAAGAAAAGAAAAGAGAGGAGACATAGAGACTGTGAAAGAAAAAGTGTCTGTACTCATCTTGTGACAAAGTACTCCAAGCATCTTACATGGTGTTAATCAACAGCCATAGACCTGGCTGTCACTCACAAAAACCATGAGACGAGCCAATCAATATCAGCGCCCAGCACTGCATTCACCGGCTGAGCTCAACTTTTGTAACTGTTACTGCAATGCTTGCGTTGACCAGGGAGCCTCGCTCATTGGCCTGGCACATTCACCCTTATTTCACAGTTAAACTAATGGCCAATCTTACTACCATAAAGCCAGTCAGACCCCAGAGACATGTGCTCAACAATATAATTCAGTCAGATCTCAAAGATTCCACCATTTCCACCAGCAAACAATGAATCCGATTATTTCTGCCTGTCTGCCGATAACCAAAGATGCCAAGCACTAATAAAAGACTGCAAATCAATGGCCGCCAACTAAAGTGTTTGTTTTCCTGCATATGTGTAGTTTCATCTTCACTGGATCCTAGACCTTGCTGCGGGCCATGCCAAATTAAAGTGACAAAATCATTGGCTTTGATTCTGCAGGTTTGATATGTGGTGATTTTCATGTTCCTTGGGGCGTTGTTTTGTGATATTGTTCCTGTTTTATCTGCATTTGAGGCTCTGATGTTCTGTTGCTTCATTTTAAAGCTTTTTTAAATGTCAATGGGTGGATTTGTGTGTGTGTGTGTGTTTGGGGGGTGGGGGGGCCTCACCACTTTTGAATGAGAAACAATAACAAGTCTATAAAACTCGTTAAAACTCTGCGAATCACAACAAGCATATCGGTGAGAACACTCATTAAAACAGCATACACACACCTGAACATTTTTGACATTATTGATACTGCTTCAAATCGTAATGCAATGGACTGGTCTACGAGACATAAATTAAGTCTTTAAGTAAAAAAAGTTATTGGGCTGTTTACACTGTCATATACAAAAAAAGAGCCTGCACAGCGAGAGGAAATATTAATATGTTTAATATGTGAATATGTTTAAAAAAAAAATAATTTAACAAATAGATTGTCCTAACACTTTTTAAATAGCCCACTTAAAGTGTTTATTACAAATAAATTACTTAATGCTTAAAATGAATAAATGTAAATAAACAAAAATGTGTATACATTTACAATCCTGCGAAAACAGGATTCCCATACCCCTGGCATCATACACTAGTGAACACCCCTAAACCGGATATGAGACATCTAATCATTGATTTCTCTTTTCCAGCATCTTAAAAATGCAAATGAAACATCCAGATCATTTTGTGGAGTTGCACTGGTCCTTTAACACAACACCCTGTAGTGATTAGCACTGCATTCGGCTCTCCCATCCATACATGATGGAAACAGCCCGGTCGTGTCGGCAGCAAGGTCCATGTTTGAAGGCGCAGCACTCTGAATGTGTGGATTTGTCAGAGTTTAATGAGAGTCCTCCCTGTGCTCTACTACAGCCTCCTGTGCTGTTGGCATTTGTCCACCCACCTATGTCTGGGGTTTAATGACCCTTTGAGTGTCAAGCAAGTGATTTCCACTTGTGCGGAGGCATACGCTGGACATTTTGTCAAGAATTGTGACCTCAAAGTGAATTGAGTCTTCACGTTTTATATTTAGGTGTGAAATGCAAGCCAGGCTCAGACTGTCTTTGGTGTGTGTGACTCTGTGTGTTGGTGGATGCAGGGGTCTTTGACATTGTTCTTTCATACTAGCTGATTTTAGTTTCCAACATTGTGTTTTTTCAGTCCCTTTGCAATGTTTTTGGATATGACGAAGGCATGTCAGGCAAGAGGCATGTTTTCCATTATGCTTAGTTGATGGAGTGACTGAGCTTGCCCTCCACCCCGAAATAATGGGCCAGCCATCTAGTTCTCTCTTTCACTTTGCATTCTTCTAGCTTGCACACATTGTTTCATAGTTTATTTTGTTAATACAGATAAGCCTTTAAGGAGCATGTTCCCTAGTGATCAGAATGCCAGTCTTAATTTCCTACATACACACTGAGAATGCAAAATCGCCTCACAAAAAGCAACCGTATTGATCACTGTATACACACACTGGAAAATCACACTCGCACAGGCTCATTATTTCCGGATACTGTTGTCATTGTCTGGGAAATGAGTTTTAAGTATCTGTACACTTCAAAGAATTGCAAATAGCTTGTGATTTGTGTCTCACCTTATTTGCTCGTGTTTGTATTAAAGGTGGGGTATGCAATTCTCTTTTTTGTCCATTTTTTCAAAATCACTTGAAATTCTATTCATAACCCACGTACAGCCACTGAGTTAGAAGCACTGAAATGAACATTTGAGCAATTTAATCATCTGTGGAACGGGCAGGACTCGAAAAACTCCAGCCAATCATTTCCAAGACCACCTAGAATCATTGGACAGTAAGTCCGTCAATCAAACGGTCGTACCATACACCCCTCCCCCCATCCCCTTCGTGCGCATGCATACTCAAAGCACATCGCTATGAATCCTGCTTTGAATAGAAGACCGCTGTACAGATGCCATGGCTGAGTCTCGCGCATCTGAGTTTTCGCTCATGATTGCGCTCATGATTGATGATTGCGTGTCCATGTTCTTCGAATGGGTGGAGTTAGGGAGTTAGGGCCAGCATTGGAGGAAAGAAGGTAGGACCTTTTGAGTTGTGTATTTTCAAAATCTGCTGGCCGTTTTGGAAATCACATACCCCACCTTTAATATAACACAGCTCTTTCACACTGTTTGTGATCCCCTTTAATCTACATGAATCCGTGCATTGGATTTTGTGGATGCCATGCTTCACTTGGAGTCAATGTTGATTGGACACGAGAGTCTAAACGAAACATTTTGGGTTCAATATGGATGATGTGCCTCACTAGAAGTTTTTGAACGCCCTTTGTGATGGAATGTTTGTTCTTCCTAAAATATTATAATTGGGTGATTTCCTAAATTAAGAGGGCAAAACTTTGCAACAGATGGCCAACAATGTAAATGGACATATTCTTAATTTAAGAAAAAGAAAAAGAAAAAATAACAGTTCACAGATGGTTTGGAGATACACAGTTAATTAAAGTCTGACAAATGCATTTATTTTGACATTCAGAATTGTTTCTTGCATATTGCCATTTCTAAATATTATAAAATACAGTTCTGAGCCTGGCCAATTATTTTCAAGTAATTTCACTGTTTAGTGGTGGTTTAAGAACTAGCAAAATTGAGAGATTTTGATAGATAATTTGCTATTGATAAGTGATGTGTGCTTCCCTACCCCTGCAAAGCAATGGCCCCCAGTGGGGTGTGTTTGTCTATTCACAATTATTATTTTTTTCAGTATATATTCTGAAATCTAAATGTGTGTATTATTTAGTGTACTATAAATACTGTATACTTAGCATGAAGGCAGACTGTGTGTGTGTGCGCGTGCGTGCCTGCCTGCCTGTGTGTGTGTTTGTGTGATTTAGGGCTGCCTTTGAGTTATGACTCTAGATTTGTGTCATCTGTGTATATACTGTCTCTGTGTTTACTAGGGGAATGTTTCATTCTCTGAGGCTACCACACAGACCAAATTAGCTCTGTGTATGTATCTTGTGGAATTCAACTTAATAAATAGGAAGGAAAACACATTTATAGTCATCATTGTCCCAAGTTCTGGTTTACATAGAATGTCATACAAAAGAGACAGTGTTGAGCTTGTTAACCCAAGCATCTGTTTCATGTTGTCCACTGACTGAGTATGGTTTAATATCAGTTGTCATTCAATATGGCTTTTGCACCGTCATATGGCCGAATCTCACGAAAACTGCCAATAACATGTCCAGTTCATATTTCAGTCCAAATTTTAAATAACCCAAAATTATGGAAAATAAAGGAGAGGAAAAAATGTATTCTAGGTTTTTTAATTACATTTTTTGGTAAAATTATTTTTCATTACAACTAGGCAGTTTTGCTCCAATTCACCTTCTCTAATTGCAAAAATGTCATTTCCATTATGGTACAGTGAGTAAGATAAACTAATAAATAAATGAATGAAAATAAATAGTAGGATTTTTTGTCTTGCCTGATTTATGCTGATTTTAATAAAACAATTTCATCACAAGCTAATAATTACAGCACAAAAATAAATCAGATGCAATATTGTAATTATTTATATTGAAAAAATATATCTCAAAAGTATATCACATCAAAGTAATTCAATTATATATATAAAATATAGTATAAAATTGATGTTTTTGTGAGATTCACACATATTCAGGCCAGTGTATTGTGCTGTACTCCGTTGAGGGCCGCTTTTAATTGGCTTGTTTCAAGGCACGCATTTTCAGGCTCTCTCTCTCTCTCTCTCTCTCTCTCTCTCTCTCTCTCTCTCTCTCTCTCTCTCTCTCTCTCTCTCTCTCTCTCTCTCCTCTTGTTATACAGAATTAGACTCCCTCCCTATTTTATTATAATGAGGAACACTCTTTCTGAGTAGTTTGTTTACAGTCCATTGTGCTAAATTGCTTTTATCTGTTTCTGTGTGTAAGACTTTGCACGTTGAAAAAACAATTGAATTAACGGAAAGGCTTGTAATGAGTTCAAATGTTAACTGTAGAATGTGCTCTTTTGTTTGGCCGCAGATAAATCATTTAGCAATTTCCCAGTTTTCTTATGATAGAAATCATGCACCCAGGCCAGTAATTTATCGTACGCTCTCTCTATTTGTCTTTCGCTCTCACATATCACCCCCCTTTCTTCTGCCTATTTGTTGTCTCTCATATGTATATGTACTCCAGTGTGTACAAAAGTGCTTACCGTTGAGATATTTCAGACGTTGCCTCAGTTTGTGATGCATCACCAGAGCGGGGCGCAGCTGCAGTGCACACTGCACACTGTAGTGCCGGAGTGAGACAGGCCTATCGATCACTCTCACACCCTCTGTCCAGATGAGATGTACGGTGACACACGCGGTAGTTGTGAGAATGTTTCTTCCTGCCTCTAGCTCCAAATAGGCCTCGTGTAAAGTGAGACTGAGTGAATAGGTGACGGTAGCCTCTGCGCGTTCAGGTTACCCTGTGTTTGTGTGTCCAGGACTGGATGTATGGGGGGATTTAGTCAGGTCGCACACACCCGCTCCATCTTACTGTCAGCTTGACCTCCCAGCTGTGTCCTATCACATCCCTGGCTGTGGCCGTTAAAGTATGCGCGCGCGTGTGTGTGTGTGTTAGCAGAATCATGCTTCTTTAGTTAGCGGTATAAAATTAAATCTGCCTCAATTCACTAAATACTGGTATTAGTTCAGAACACTTCAGAGAGACACACATAAGCTCTGTTCCAAAAACCTAGTGAGCTTCATCCTTATAGGCACGCTTCCTGTTTCAAAAGGAAGGCATGTTCATTTTAAACAGCATCACGTGTTCTTCACAGAGAATGAACTGCAGCGAGCTCATAGGGGGAATAAATCCAAGATGGTTGACAAAGGAGAAATGTTGATTATAAATAAAAACGGAAAAAAATGTTTAAACACTTTTTATACTGACTATTTTTACTCCAGATTTCTGCTATGCATATTTATGCCTACTTGAACATGTCATTCTTGTCACATCGTCTGTGTTGAAATCAATTGTGAATTGAGTGACAACGCAGAGTTGTCGTCTATGTAGAGCATTTCAGATCACTCACTTGTTAGGGTTTTGTTCCACAGAAGGATAGGCAGCAAGGCAGCTCACTAGGTTTTGTAGCAGAGCTATTGTGGGATGTACATGACAGCATGTGGTAGAGAAAGAGAGACAAAGAGAAATACAGAGTAGACGGCTTTAGGACTAGCATAATGTCCAATGGATCTGTTCTGAAGTGCTGGATGCTGATGTTAATATTCCAGCAGATCTGTAAAGCCTTTCTGTACAGGGAGGCTTTGCTGCTGCACAAAAAAAAAGCATAATGGAAAGCTAAAACATAACCTGTCACGTCAGTTCATTTGAATTCAGGTCGACTACCTGGTGACCAATAGCTAAGAAATTGTTTGTTGCAGTCATTCAAATGCATTTTTTATCTTTTCTGGAGCAGCACATCATGGCCAAATGACAGTCAACTTGGTACAGTATTATGATTTTTATTTTCAGTTTGGTAAAAATATGGAAATAGGTCTATAAATACATTCTACTATAAATGTATAAGGGTATAATGCATAACATGTAAATGTATAGAAATGATTATGATTCAAAATGAATCAATAATCTGTTTTAGCACGTATACATCATTCAAATGTACAGAAGATGCTACTAATAATGTATTACTTTTTTTCATTATCGTACGGCAAAATATTAAGTCTTTAGTCATATATAATTTAAATACATTATAGCATAATTTAATAATTTTATATATTTCCATTTGATTTAAATGTTTATTTGATTAACATTATAATTATAATTGTATCCAATTAATATTGCAAATATTATGTGCATTGATTTTTTTTTTTTTTACTACTTTTAACATTTTACTGATGTTAAATGTTAACGGCTGTAATATTCTTTAGTATTTTATCATAATTGCAGCATTTTATATTATTGGTTTATCTTTATTTTACTATAAAAAAGTGAAAAATCGAGTGTGTTTGTAGATGTGCATCAAGGACATGGTGTGTTTTCCTGTCTTTTACTGAGTGCAGCCTATCACAATATTATGTGTCGTTTGTCTCTCTTTTACACACACACTTTGTCTCCAGATAAATCCCAAGCCTGCCAGACTCTCTCAGTTTAACTCCAAACCAAGTGTCAACACAAAATCCTTCAGGGACGATTTCTAACACATACACATGCACACATTTCTCCAAACATCACAATACAGAAGAAGCAGCTATTCTCTCATTGTCAAAACGAAGTAAAATCCTCTCTTTCATCCATACGCACCGACCTATAGACAAGAGGCAGCAGGCAGCAGGGAGCGAAGGAACGCGAGAGACGGAGCGGCAGAGGAGAAAAGGACTGAAAGGGAGATGGAGATCAAGGTCTCAGTTCGGCGGTTCGGCACACTGCAGGGGTGAGGCATCGTGGACCCAGGGGTGAGGCGCTGTAGCTTGAGACGGCCCAGATGTGTCAGGCTCCTGTGTCTGAGAGATTTCCATCTCTTTGGCCCGTGGATCCCAGCCCAGCAGGATGACTCCCAACCAACTCGCACAAAACAATTCGACTGCTCCCTCTACATTATTCAGCTGGCATAACCCCCAAGAAGATGGCGAGGGGAGGCGCAAATCTACATGTATGAAAGCGAAAAGAGCCCATTTTAGCTCATCGACGAATAGAAACTGCAAAATGACGCACCACTGTGAAGCACTCCTGCAGATATTTTTATCCATTCTGAATTTTCACACTCGCAAGCTCTCTTATTCTGTCAGAATGTGCCTCTCCTTCATGAGAGAAGTTTTGTATTGTGTGTGTGCCCCTGCTATGCTGTGATCTGCCTGTATTGAAATAGCTCTGTATCATGACCTACATTCCTCAGCTGGGGGGCTGACACTCGGAGGGAGCGACGGATAGGGTGAAGGTAAAAAAAGAAGACACTCTGATGAGTTGAGCCTGTCTCCAAGTTCGCTTTTGATATAGTTGGGGGACACGCAATTAAATGACTATAAACTTGACATTATTCTTCATTATTGTCTTGCCTTTTCTTTTTTTTTTTTGCAGCTGCAGCTGCAGCATCTTAATCCACATGTGCCGCATTTGTTGTGTTGTTTATTTGTTTGTCAGGATTATGTAAGGCTCTTAGATGAGGTGAAGGGAAAGAGGGCACGACTCAAGGGAGTCGTCTTAGCCCAGGCTTGCCGCCGCCACATCACCCTCTGCTGTCTCAGGCCACAAACATCATAACGGCCAGCTTAGCATTGGCTGCTTATCTGGGAAGTTTCTCTGTCTCCCTCTCGCTCTAGATGTTGATGTATGTAGTGAGCCTGGAGTGTTTGTTTGTAGAAGCGGGATTATTTTCCGTCAGGAATGTCAGTAAGGTGAGTGCTCGGTTTGTTGACGTTTAAGCTTTGCTCGCGGGCTCGGGGCTCCGCCGAACTCAACTCGGCGACTCTGGAGTGTGTGAGCCGCTTGTTTAGATGTTTTCAATTGTTTTCGGTTGTACAAATCTCTGCTACGATTGTCAGCAAATGCAAATGTAAGATCTCAAATTGGATTTTTATTCTCTGTTCTCATAGCTATGGAAGCCAGTTTCCGCCTCTAAGCAAGCAAGTACAGTAAATCAATTAATAAATCAAATAAAAACAGACCTTGTTACACATCAAATAAATCAAGTCTTTCTTGTTATTGTTACTTCACATCTATGTGACTTTATATCATAATTGTGATTTTTTTTCTTTTCATCTTAAAATGGTGACTTCTTGATATTTCTCACTGTGTGACTTTTAAATCTCACAGTTCTTAATAGTGGATATATTTGTATTATTCTGACTTTGTACTTCACAGTTACAACTTTTTTTCCGCAATTGCAAATTTGATATCAATTGTGAATTTATTTATTGATATTGCAGGTTTATATCTCACAATACTTTATATCTTAGTTGTGATTTAGTTTTTATTATTGTACATTTATTTCTCACAATTACAACTTTTTTTTCATAATTGCAATATCCCATAATTGGACTATTTTATATATTAAACTCACAATTTCTTGTTTTATTTGTGTTGTTTTTACTCTGAGGTGGAAAACGTGCTTCAGAAAGTAATGTGGAAAAGTATGACTTAAGCACACCGCACAGTCATCACGGCGACCTGACAGGCAACAGGCTGATTAAAAATATCCGATGAGCGCGCCCTCAGAGAAGTGAAGAGTGTAGCCCGCAGTGACTGGAAACTGTTGACACCATGTGATACCACGTAATGTGAAGAGACAGGAAGCTGCCTGTGACTCCTGTCATAGGACGAGTATCCCCCTTTGCTATGGGTGTGTGAGTTTGTGTGAATTTAAAATGGATGGATTGTTTTCTCAGGTGCGGGTAATTGTCTTGGCAGGTTTGCCGTCTATCACAGGCCAATCCAGCGAGTTCTGCAACACACGTGTGCGACACACACCGCGGTGACGTGTAGCTTTAGCATTAAAAGACAAATAAGCATAACAGACCCTTCCCTGGTGAGTGTGTTCACCTGCCCATGGTAAATAAACCATGAGCTGGATACATCACCACACTATTTTTCCAACTGCACATTTAAAACCGTATAACTTTTTTGCTCTTTATTAAATTTATGCAGAGACTAAACATTCAATGCAGTCATAGAAAAAATAAAAATCTTTGTATGGTTTGAATTTACATATTTACATGCATTTGTCAAAACATAAAATCACAATACATAAAACATTTCTCTTTTTTTTCCCCAAAGCTGCAGATGTTTTCTTCTACAATCTGTAGTTTTGAATAGGAGACGTTAATGTTTAAGTAGTTGTTTTTTAAATCATTTTTATAGCGGTCAGTTTTACTGTATTCTTTCGCTATTAAGCGAAACCATAAAACACGATTTCCCTTTATTCATTCCACACTCTGTCTCCTTTACTGCCTCTTTCTTAGCTCGTGCTTGCCGTGCATGCTTTCAATAAAAAAATCTTAGGATAAATAGTATTGGGTAAAAATTTAGCCAAACCACATGTGTTTGCCCTGGGTCCTTATCCAGGACCCTTTCTCATGCTTCATTCTGTTAACAAACCCCATAGAAAGCCCTGGGGGTTCATGAGCTAACTACAACACTGCTGTAGTACAGAACCAGAGAAGAAAAAACACCACTCTCATGCATATTCTTAATGATGTGTCCAAGCCAAATGAGGAGGTGAGCATTAGGTCAGTCGTGGGGGGAAAAGGGCTTTGATAACTCCTTGTGAGACTGTCGCAAGAATGTAAGAACCATAACTGATTTCATTTCACTCCCTGCACTCCTCACCGAGAGTTTGCTTTAAAGCAACATAATGGCTCGTCTGGGCTGATGTGGGCCGCTCTAACAGTTGGGCTGATTTCAATATTAACAAAAGAGCGCCGTATTGCACTGGGAAATCAACACTGCAGCTGCAAATTCCCAGACTTGAGCGTGCTTTTATAGGTTGGACTCCAGGCCTGGAGTAAGGGTGGGTGAGGAAGGGGGAATCAGGCAGAATCACATCACTGTGTCCTGCCGCCCGTACTGAAGTGCTCTGACAATCCATTGACCTGAAAGGGAAACTGTCTGATGTTTGATACATGACTCAGATGATGGACAGACCCAAAAAACAAACCGATATGTCATAATACAATTATTTCCTCAAGATGAATCAGCGATTGATCGCTGTTTCAAGCGTGACTTTGTTTTGTGAGAAGAGGCGGTTCGGCACTCGGCTGCTACATGCTGTAGAAGTTGATAATGAGTGCCAAAAGAGGTATTGCAACACCTGGTGCTTACATTGTGTGTGTTGGCCTGGATTTGCTGTCCTTGTGGGGACCAAATGATGGTAAAATGTGGCATACCTAATCAGTCGATACCCAGTTTTTCCATGTCGGCCATTTTGTGGATCTGCCATTTTGAATTTCGATGCAAAATACCTTATTTTACATAGACATTAATGTATCGTTACTAGACTTGGTATATGTCATTAGCATTATGCATGAGGGTACACTAAAAGTTTGGGGACAGTTAAAAATGACAGTGAAACTACAAGCTTTAGATTTTTGCTTGTCGTCACGAGACTTGGTTTGATAGATTCCTGTTGTCATGCTGAAAAATGTGATACCACGTATGCCATTGTTGGCCTAACTTGTCCTCCATTTTGAATTTATTTGAAAACCTACTTTTTTTAAATTCCTCCTAAGTGCACCAAATTAGATTAGATTAGAAAAAATTCCGTATAACGCATCAATAAATTTGGTGACACAATGTTAAAATGAGGCTGTGTCTGCAATGCATTAGCATATTTAAAATAAATTTTGTGTCATTGTCACCACACACTGAGCACATTTGGTCACAGTGCCACCTATTGGTCAAAAGTAATAAGCAATTATGTCACATGACAAGTGATTAATGTGCTATGGTCTTTATTTTGCTTAAAATCATATACAAATGTCTTTAAGTTCTCATTTTTGCAGTTGGTGGGGTTGGCCCTGATAATTGCTGCTTGCAGCTATATTGATTTTTATTATTATTTCAATCTTCTTCAACTACTTCTTAACCACAGAGGCCCAGCTGTGAGTGTTGCCATCTAGTGGACTCACTAATTAGTGTAGTTCGGTACATGTACAGATAACACAAAGTGTGTGCAAAAATGTACAAATCTGACTGAATGGAGCTCGGTCTGCATGGAGCTTGTTTATACAAAATCTGTCACGCACTGTGCGCTAAATGTAGCGGTAAATGGAAAACCAAGATATTATTTGGGTATTAGGGTGTAGCATATAATTACCTTATAATATAAACATTATATTCAATGGTCCCATGATATAAAAGCCCCCACTGTGGTATAAAAACAAGTTAGTGTGTTCTCTCAGCTCTGTATGCTTTTGACCTTACCTGTCAATGACATTATCAGCACACAGCTTAGAGACTTGTCTTTGGTAATATCACACCAGGCAAATGCGTGCTGATTAGTCTCACAACACACACGCTTACACACTCATCAGACCGTAGGGACCGAGATCCTAATCTGTTTCCTGCGCACTGGGAATGCAGGCGTCATGAAATTGTATATTTTCAAAATATCTGTGACTTGATACCACCGAAAGTATCCAGTAGACGCACCGACCCGGTCCAAGTCTCCACTAAGTCTCTTCCCGACTCTCTGAAGTTATCGTTAGCCCGCTCCAAAAAAAAAAAAAAGAAAAGAAATATTAATCTATTTCCTTCCTCACTAACTTAAGTGCCCGTGAACTTTCTTCACTTTTACGCTTCTCTGAAACTTTACAATTTACTTTGTTCTGTATAATCCTCCATCAAGAAAAGATGACAGGTAAAGACGAGAGGAAGGCATCTTTGGGGGGGGGGGGGGGGGGGACGACGCGAGAGCGAAGGAAAGCTGAGATGTTTGTCACATTATAAAAGCGTTCTCTTGACGGTCTATATCTCTATAGGCCACAGACCGTCGCACCTTCTTGTAGGTCAGGAATATTGTCTTCCTCTTAGAGGAAGTATTTCTGCATCATGTCTTTTCATGCCTTGCCAGCGCTCTCGTTGCGCCGGCCAAGGTTTTGTCCACTCTCCCCCAGAAGCCTCAGAGTCACCTCTCTCGTGTACCATTAGAAGTGGATTGTAGAACTGTATCCCTCCTCCCTGTTTTTTAGGCTCCAGATTGTATATGAGAGTGGTTGAGGGTAACTGGTGTCTGATACTGTAGACAGTATCCTGCGGCCGAGACCCAACAATCAGGCTATTGTCCAGCATCTGTATGGTTGAAAGTTGCTACCTGGTACTATCAGCGAGAGCAGAGGGTGCGGACAAAAGTGTGTCGTCAATGACTGCTTTGTGAAGGGCCATGTTTCCTCCGCCCCCTACCCCATCAGCTCAATAGAAAGAGAGAGAGAAAGAGCAAAGGACTAAGATCCAGCCAATTAATCACCCTTACTGATTTTCATCTATTAGGACAGCCACCTGAGCAAATGCATTTGACACAGCATCGCCAAATGCTGTGTAAAGACACAATGCTGCTTAAAAGCTGTGCTAAAATATGCTGGCTCTGCTCTGACAAACTTCAGCCGCCAGTATCCACAATGTAATTTTGAATTATTTAATTTGAGTAAATGAAATGCTCCGTTGCTGCAAATGTTGTTGCTGTCATGTCGTTTGGTGTGTCTTGTTTTCTGTCAGCTAGCTCAGCTGAAAATCAACAACTCATAGCCATAAGTAAGAACCAAACAGATTATTTGAGAGAATTCCTAGAAATAAGGGAAACAATTGGTCTGACCGAGAGGTAAAATAGTTCCTTTTATTTAAAATAAAGGAACAACAGGTTGATGGTGCTGCTATTACTGAGATTCAAAACTCAGATGTTGACAATATGATGGCAGTAACTGAAATCACTATTTTGTCCTTTCACATTCTAGTAAGTTATAATTTATTTTAAGTGTTTCTTCTGACATGAACAATTTCAATACAATTTTATATGTTTGTGTTATTTCATCAGTACAACAGAAGTCTATGCTCAGAATTCAAAGCTGAATTTTCAGCACAATTACCCCAGTCTTCAGTGTCACATGAACCTTCAGAAATCATTCTAATATGCTGATTTGGTACTTAAGATTAAGTTTAGAAAGTTCAAAAGAAATAGAAATAGAATATGTTGTAACATTATACATATAGTTACTTTCACTTTTGATCAGTTTTACTTCTAAATTAGTATACAAATATTTAGGGGGAAAAAAACTAAATACACTTTTTTCAGTTTTCATTCATTTCATAATTTAAATGTTAAATGCCTAATGTTTACTTTATTTTTATTTATTGTTGCAAGAAAAAGTATAACACAATTATTCACTTGGAAAATACATCAAATCACTGAAATGACTGTATCATATTGATTTTAAAGTGCAATGGTGAGAAAAGATGAAACTGCTATTTGAATTGCCTTGTTTTAAAACATGGCACAATTGGGGGGGAAAAACGGGAGAAGTAAATTCATTGTTTTCTGTAATTGCAATTCCTGTGTGAATGCATTTATGCCATCTCATTCATGCTGTATATACCCCACTTCAGATGCAGCGTATTTGCCACTTTTGCTGTACAATGAGGGCATTACTGCTCAAGACAAGAAATTGTCTGTGTTATTGCTAACTGCTACGCTGTCACTTTTATTATTGTTTAGAGGCGTTTGTTTGGTACTTCTCTCAGATCTGCCGTTTGGAAAAAATGTAAGTGTATTCTAGCTGATCTCTTCTGTGTCCTCATGCATGAGTAAGTAACTATATTTCATAACATCCGCTTGTTGAAGATTTTACATTGAACTAATGAATCTTAGCATTGAATCTTGGCACATGGTAAGGCTCGTGCCTAGATAATTTCCCTTTTATGCCTTTTTGAGCATGTTTTACATTTTAATTTAACGTAATGTTAATAATAATAGTAATAATAAAATAGAAGCTAATTCTTCTGATCACTGTCCCAAGAGTAAAGAACTTAAAGAAAAGACTTTCAGAAATCCAGAATCGTGCCTCACCATCCTCTACTGGTTTAGCCTGGATCTTGTTATGAGTCTAATTTAAAGGCAAATATTCATAATTCAAATCTCCTTTTCTGATCCCTGCGCTATATATGGAGTCTGTTCATTATTTAGTTGCCTCGTACAAGCCTTATTTATTTGGCATGTTTTTTTTTTTAAGTAGTCAGTTTTCATTCTCATTATTATTTTCTAACCTTTCATCTACTGCACTACAAACTGACAGTTGCAGTTTTTCATCATACATTTATTTAGTTGCACAATCAGTGCAAGAATGCTACACAGTCCTTTATGATTTAATTTCTACGCGAGTATGTGATGGCTGTAACAGCTGGATGGCTCCTCTGGCTCTCACTCTCTGAGCTCAGACGAAGCAGCTCCCGGCGTGCTGATCATCCTCCCTATTGTTTTCTGAGTGGCTTATTAAATTACTCGACCTCCCTCGTATAGTGGGAGCTGTCAATGTGCTGCCCTGCTCCACTCTCCTGCAGGGCTCTCTCTCTCTCTCTCTCTCTCACCCTCTCTTACTCTGTGTCCGATAACAGGAGCTTGTATCGGGGCATTAATCCTTCTGCTCTCTTGGGTGGGATTAATACTCTCTCTTTGTGTAATTATGACCTCATTGCTCTGCTCTGATAAGAGGCAGGTTATCAGGTCAGACGACCATAGAGGGATGGCATAAAGGAAGAAGTTAGTGTTTCACAGTAGAGGGACATTGGAGGAGACGTTGAAAAGTTGACACCGAACACATCTTTGCATCTGTAGGTGCTGTTTTTCTACGTAAACGTTGTTGATTAATGTCTCCGGCTGTTGAGATGTGTCTCGCTGTCTTTGAAGGAAAGAACAAGTCCTGTGTGAACGGCCCCTTGGACAAGATGACATGACACTGTTTGTGCTGACTTTCTATGACTTTATCAAGGAGACTACATTCTGATTTGCTGTCTTACTTCATGTTTTTATTTCTCTCTCTCTCTCTCTCTCTCTCTCTCTCTCTCTCTCTCTCTCTCTCTCTCTCTCTCTCTCTCTCTCTCTCTCTCCCTCCCTTCCCTGTATGCCTGCTGTTGCTGCTCTGTGCCATATGGAGCTTTACTGGAACTCCTCTTAAAAGATTCACCAGATGAATCTCTCTCTTGCTCTCCCTCTCTCTCGCTCGCTCTCTCTTTTGTGCTCTCTCTCTCTCTCAGCTGATGGCTTTCTCATTTAACAGATTGGCTGATGTGTCAGAGATGACTGGGTTATGCCACCACTAAATGAGAGGAGGGAGTAAGAGACGAGTGCTTCCAAAAGCTCAGTGATGCTCCTGGGCCAAAGTTCTGTTTCTGTTTTGTCTCTCTGCGTGTCAGACATGTTCAGTGAGCGGGCATATGTGTTTTTACATTTGTGTATTATGCTTATGTCTCTGATTTTTGTATTGTATTAATATATGTAAATAGAAAGTTAATGAAGGAAAAGTGAATGTAAAGAGGCCAAGAATCTTGGGAGGCTTTTTTATATCAGCGTCTCGCAACATGAGCTACTATTTTGAAGATGCTGTGTAACAATAACCATACAGTTGGGGGTTACAAAATGTTGTCTGAACATGTTTTGTGTTTGCTTGGAATGTTTCTGCAATTTAAAAATA
This sequence comes from Semotilus atromaculatus, assembly GCA_031834385.1. Classification (NCBI taxonomy): domain Eukaryota; kingdom Metazoa; phylum Chordata; class Actinopteri; order Cypriniformes; family Leuciscidae; genus Semotilus; species Semotilus atromaculatus. Next base: position 10,152,273 of record JAULUF010000038.1, on the reverse strand, counting down.
GTTCATTTAAAATATGAATATAAAAAAAATATATGTAAATTGAAAAATCTGATTTACTCACCCTCATGTGAATCACTGTGAAATATGTAAATGCATTCCGCAAATATGGATCAGTTTTGAGACTAAATGTAGGAACTTAATAATTAATAATTAAATTATATTCAAATGAATCAATATAAAAATCAGTAAATGATGAATAAAATAAAAACGAAACTATTATGTTTAGCAGGGGAGTTTCCTTGAGAAAATAATTAAACATTAAAAGTGTAAAAGTCACTTGCTTTTATAAAGTGACACTGCCCAACATCGACACCCACAAGTAAAGTTACAGCGGGAGGCTTGCATCCCCTTAAAACAGACCCCCTAATGCACGCGCTGGTTTTTAGTGGGGTGTATTTGAGAAAGATTGAGGGAAAATCACTATGATTGGATCAGATTGGTTCAAGCAATAAATCCCGCCTCTTGTTTTTGTGCGCATTCTCAAATTAATTAAAAAGTAAGTAAACAACTCAGCCTCTTAGATATCGCCGCTTTGTCACGTCAAAATCAAACTTGAAACGGCCTGAAAACCTGTGTGAGTTTTTAGTGAGCAATCAGCTTGGGGAAATTAAAGGTAGGCTACATCTTCATGTCTGTGAACAGTGTTTACAAGCCTGAGGACTGATGAGAATAAGTTGACTATTAAAAAGAAAAACTTAACATCAATTCACAAATAATATATATATAGTTTCAATTGTTACTGCCTTTAGTTATTAGTTTGGAATACTAAAAATTATATAATCAAAATACTTGAAGTTTACTTGAAAAACTTGATGAAATTTATACTTGTTTTTAATAAATATAACATTACATAGCTATTGTAAAAATACTAGATAGAATTGTATTTGATCTCTTTTTTATGTAATGTTTATTTAACCAGGAAAATCAAGTGTAACAGGGACATACATTTACAAATATTTGTATATATATATATATATATATATATATATATATATATATGTACATGTATATGTGAGGAATTTACCTCCTCATTTTAAAGCATAACTCCACTGATATTTTAGGCAGCAGATATAAGAGTAATTCACACAAACTACTATATAAATAGAACTAAATGTGCTAATTTTACTAAGGATAATTTGTCTGAGAAATGGTGGCTGGAGTTAGGGTTAGGATTACTCTGTGTTTTGTGTTCTTAGTGTGACATTGTGAACAGTTATCAGGCCTGTGACCTCTGCATGTGTTGTAGTGGGGGTGTAGTTTCTGCACAGCTATATGTTGTGTGTGAACGGATGAGTCTTGTCCTCGTCAGAATTATCTGTCAGTGTCACGTCATTCTTTTTGTGTCTTGGGCAGCTGCTGTCAGAGACTCTCCCCCCCCCCCAACCTCACTAAAACCCACTGACCGCCATTAACACACACACACACATCTCAACCCTCCGCCATCTGGAAACAACTGGGCCCCACTTGAAACACCCGACATAGATTTATAAGAGTGGGGCTAATTTATAAGAGGCCTGTCCCACCGGCTCAGGTTTCAGGTAGCACTCAACACCCACTGTCTTATATTCACACGTCTTCTGACTGACATGTTCTGCTGCCTGCTTTGACATGCCATAGACATTCACGTAGATACATTCATTTAATAATAGATTACCTTCGGGTGGTAAACATAATTCACTGAATCTGTCAAGTGAAAAAAAAATACATGGCAGATTCCAAACCATCAGCATAAATGGTAAGCTATGACAACCAAGGTTAAAACAACACGGTCTCACACTTATCTGCCTGTTTTGTAAGATCGAAGCATCTTTAGCTATTCTATTGTCTCAAGGCAAAATTAGACGCGTTTATTGCGGAACCGTTTTCCATCCAGGTGTGTGCGTTTAAATGTGTCAGCGGTGGTCTAACTGAAGGCTGTTCATAATTAGAACTGCTAATGATGAAGTTTAGAGAACGGGCTCCTCCAATTATGAGCTGGGTGGCATCCCGTTGACCGTGGCAGCTCAAACTTACAGCCAATCACCACAAGGCAGCATAACTCACAGAGAACAGAGAGACATATACGGGGGAGAGGGTAAACACTTCCAGCTGAAAGCATTTGGGTGCTATTTGTTGAGAGGAATGATGTCGTTTATATTGGGTGATCAGCGATGTTTAACAGACCGGAGCTCTATTTCATTTTCTCTCCGTCTCGCACTCATCCCTCTTCATTCTTTTCTCTTTTTCCTCCCCCCTACACACACACACACACTGCCTAAACACTCTTTCATCCCTCTGGATTTTCTCTCTCTCAGGGAAAGAGATGGGCCTGAACTCTGTCATCCTGCACATTTGGCGTGGAACATTTTGACACAGGGTGCAGTGGAAGAGTGACGCAGGGAGCCGTTCTGTGACTCGCTTTTGAATGTTTCTGAAAGCGCAGAGTGACAACCATTTGAACTGAAACATTTTAATGATGCCTTCATACTTCCAGGCAGAGGTAGCAGTGGAAAAAGAATGAGAAAGAAAAGTCGTGCCACGTTCAGGAGTTACAGCAAATCCTGCTTTGATGCCACCAGGGTCGCTGCATATTATCTCTGACCTCTCTTCAGTGAGCAGAGCTTTTATTCCGGCCAGCTGGAAATGAAGTCTCTGGCTACTTTTCTTCAGGCCGCTCCCCTCCATACCGCCACAGTTCTGGTGATTATGTAGCTTCGGTGAGCGGCTGCTCGGCTGCAACGTCGTCCAAAAGTTTCAATTTCACACCATGTTCAGCCGCATCCAACCCTCCTATTCCACAAGGACCCTCTGTCAACCCCTGTAAACCATCCCAACCCCCCCCCAACCCCCAACTACCTTGATACGTTTCCTTTTTTCTCACATCGATAGCTTCTCTGTTTCCAATTTTACCAGCCCTCACTGTCAGTGTCTGGGTGTTCTGCTGGGTGAAAAACACTCTTTCACTCTTTCTCTCTCTCTCTTACTTTCTCGCCCTCTGTCTTTCACACCCTTTCTTTCTGTTTTTCTTTCCAACTTTTCCAGTGCAAGTGTGTCTGATGAGCTCAAGCTGTTGAGTCTGCCTCTTAACAGATCGCAGATTATTAGCATGTGGCCTGAATGTCTTGCTCCCACAGTTAAACCACTCTACTGATGGAGATAATTATTACAACTATACACACAGTAACACACCCATCTCTCTAAATACTTTTCTTTCGCCCTCCATGTTTGGAAACAGTCTCTGTGCTCTGTGATTAACCTTTTTATGCATGATATCAATCTTTAAAAGACACTTTTTTTTAACCATTCAAGATGTGAACGAGTGACCTTTTCTTTGGTTTTGTTTTGTGTAACGAAAGTAGAGAAAATGTATTTGAGGTAGGATTGTAGAGAAAAGGATGTCGCGAAAAGTGAAGATTGGAACAGTCGGGACAGACCCAGACACGTCAGCTAGACACCCACGCTGTGTTTTGGAAATTGCACGGTGATCTTTCAGATGTTATGTGCAGAGCGTTTCATATCTTTAGTGCTGAAGTGTGCTGTTCTTAAGGTGAATACCTCATATTCTAAAAGCCATTCTCCCTACCTTTGATGGCCAGACTCATCTCACACACACACACAAAACACACAGACGTTTTGCACACGCAGTCATTCACACTCACACATTCTTATATTGCTCTGAGTGAGCATACTGCAATAATATATATTTTTTTTTTTTTCATTTTCTATTAACATTTTTAATTTCAAATACAGCTTGTACATTATAAATGAATCTTCCTTGGTTTTATTTATTTCGAACAAAAGTAGACTTCTTCAATTGATATTACTTAAATATATTCAGCTCTTTTTTTGGAGGACGAAAAGTAAGAAAAAATAATAATAAAAGGAATAATTGATATTCTTTTAAAGTAAAAAGAAATGTATATAATATAATAATTTATTTGTCAAGGATTTACTTACATTTACTTTTATCTTTTTACTTTCTTTGACCAAAGCTATTGGCAAGTCTTTGTAGGTTGCAAACACAAAAAAAGCCAGACTTCTGGCATTTCATGAATGTACAACATTAGTCGCAATATATGTCATGGCTCTGACCTTTTCAACACATGTCGCTATTATTTTTCCTACTTTTAATCAGCTGCCTAAAAGAACTTCTGATGTTTTACCTCGAATACCTTCACATTCTAGCTCTGAGCTTCTTAACATTAAAATGTTTACATTAGTTGTAAGCAGTGTATGAGTTGGAAAGAGAAATAGTTTTCCTTATGACGGAGGTCAAGTGAGCAGTTTTAGTCGTGTCTAGTTCAGCCCAGCACAATTCCTCAACAGAGGAGTCTTGGAATAGGAAAGAAGTAACAAGACAAAAGGAAAAAGAGCAGAAGTGTTTAGGCAGGTAATCCCTTGCTGTAGGAAAATGGATCACTTCCATTCCAAACCTGATTCATTCCCTCTTTTAGTGTATCCTGTCCGTTCCTCCCTTTCTTCTTCTTTAATTCCACGCTCCTTTCATCTCACCAATTCAAATAGTCAGAGGAAAGATTAACGGCGGGAGGGAAAAGCTGCTTTTTTGATGATGGCATTTGTGGGATAAACAAAAGATCTCGACAGCAGCTAACACTAAACTTTTTCTTTCCTTTGATCCCAATTTACAGAGCTCCTTCACTTTATTTTCCTCTTTCTCTTTCACTCACTCTCTCACTTTTCTTTCATACGGAACTCTTAACTTTTATATTGGATACAGTTGTTCTGGTCTGGCTTGTGTTTCTTCTCGTTTTGAGCTTTCATATCAGACAAGCTGGCAAAACATAAACCTACAACCCTACCACCGGCCAAAAAAAGAAGAAAGATGGAGAGAAGAAATTCTCATAAAAGTGGAAATGCCCAGCTGATGTTTCCAAGCTGTTGAGTATGATGGGAGTTCTGGCAATGTTATGGAAAAGAAATATTTTTCCTCCAGTTCATTTTAGTTGCTTTTTAACCTTCCGAATGAAGTCATCTTCAAGTGTGCTCAGCCGGTAATTCAGCTGGCTTTCTCACTGATCATTTCTGTTTTTTACGTTCTCTCTTCCTGGCTGTTGTGAGAAGGATATTAACCTGTGCATTGAGACAGAAAAAAATGGAAATTTTCACATTAAAGTTGTGCAAAAGCCTCTGCAAAAGTTTTTGAAGATAATGTTTCAATAATGTAAATCAGCAATGCAATCTGACAACAGTGGAATTCTTTAAAATTATTTGTTTATTTATTTTTCAGGCTTGGCCACCTACACTGTAAAATGATTTTTCGAAGTTGTAAATGAAACAAAGATTATTGCAAGACAACTGTAGAAAACAAAAGTTGCTTCCTTACAATCAACTTGGATTTTTAAGACATTTCAACTGAAATTACATTAAACTCACTTAAAAATTTGTTGAATCTTGTAAAGCTTAAAAAGTTGAAATTGCTTAATTTATTTTGATGAGTTGATGAGAAAACAGATGTTGTCATAACTTACTGATCATATAATTTTTTACAGTGTGAAATATGTTTTACAAGTACTTTTGAAATATTCAATTCAATGTTTTACTTAATTGTCTTCTAGTATTGCAAAAATAATAAATTATAATAAAAAATAACAAATTAAAAATAATAATAATGTTTTATTATATTCTTGTTTTAAAGAATTATTATTTTTTTTAATTTAACAATTTAGTTTAATTGCATTTGTTTTAATTTATGTGCATTTTAGGATAAACATTTGTGTCTCTTTTAAAGTGTCTCTTTTATCTGAAAATCAGATATCAGACACTTCCATTGCCACAGCCGCCATATTGTGTGGCACAATTCTTCCAATTCAGTGCTGGTGTGTCTCGTACTTGTCCTCACACTGTCTGGTCACGTTCATGACACTCACACACACACACACACAGAAATACACAGGGACTGTCACACAGGTCACCTGGAACTGGCTAAGGTCATTTATGAAGCCAGCAGGGATATGTGCAAACATACAGAAACACAAATGCACACATTTGCACATTTGAAAACAGTGCATATTCATCTTTGGTTGTAGCAGGTTCAAGCTGAAATCCCCCCGTTGAGCCAAGTGTTACTTTTCCGCTTGACTTGATTCCTGCATCCGCTCTCACGGACAAGAACACACATGCATACATAACACACACACACACACACACACACACACACACACACATACTCTTTCAACACTGAGTGACTCATTCTACAAACACACTGAGACGTATGCACACTGATTAGTGCTGTTTCTTAAGCGAGGGGTTCATAGTCTGGTGGGTGTTTAAAACCGTTGCAGAGGAAGTTGTGGACTGTCGCTCTGTGTTTGTTTAAATAGTAATAGAGATTAGGGAGGAAAATAAAGGGAGAAAACACATCAGCCGCAGCTGTTGTTGCATCTTGAGGAGGACTTTATATTAACATAAAAAACAGGACAGTGACAGTTGTGGGTTTTCAGGTTCATTTGGTCGAGTCTTGTCCCCTCTAGCTGTCTGGACGTCTGTTCCCACAAACCAGGCAAATTCAGATTTCATCCGTGCTGTGAGCCATCAATAATGCTCTGTATCGTAAATAAATGTTGCCCCACAATAACATTTCCGTGTCGGATGCTCAGCATGGGCCCTCCATATGAGGGAAGTGTATAATGTAAACATTATGAGATACTGCTTGTCTAATTTGTTAGAAGACATGCTTTAGCATTTTGCATACACTCCCAAATCAAATACATTTTAATAATATGAACTGTATATTCATTCCTGAATTTATGTTTGGATGTATTATTATTAAATTAATTCTGGCTGATTTGTGCAGGAAATCACTGCTGATGTGTCCACTGAAGCATGACATATTAATATATCCTCATTGATAATTTAACATATTCACTCTGTCTGACTGCAAACGTAAACGATCCCTCAGACTCCCATGCCAATAGAAAGCTCAAATTACCTCAACAAACCTCTTGTAACAGTTTGCCATATTAGAGATGTCAATGTTTTCCTATTTAAGGGTTGGTGCTAGTCATTGAACCGCAGCAATTTTTAATTAAGAATTTAATTACCAATAATGCAGTCGATCAGCTGCTTCTAATTCATTTCAAAGAATCAGATAAATACGGTGCACATATTCATCATAGACAAAAGTGTTCTTTGTTAAGTTAGCTGATTAGAAAATATATTTAGCCTTTTATCATTTTGTTCATTTTTTTTTCTCTACTTACAAAAAAAAAAATCTTAAATTGGTTAAATCTAATTATTGGGCTGATTCAAGCATTTGAGAAGAAGCTCACTTTTTTTTATAATTTTTATTTTCTATTTAACAATGCTATAAATCATTTTATACATTTCCATACTAGGTGCCTAAGACTCAAAATAATACAGTATCTCTGAAAGTTTGGTGGTTATGATGGTGGTGAGAAGATAAATGGTCAATAAAAGTGGAACTTCTGGTAACAATGTAATTTATACTGCAGTGACATCAGCATATGGGCTTGACAAGCAAAAGACTTTGTCTCAAGCAGTGTGTGTGTGTGTGTGTGTGTGTGTGTGTGTGTGCGTGTGTGTGTGTGTGTGTGTGTGTGTGCTGATGCTTTTATTTGTGAGCTCAATATGTATACTCAGGCCCACATGAAATCTGCGTGCACATAACAGAAAAAATATAACTGCTGAAAATGTGAAAAAATCTACTGCATTAAAGCCATATCAAAGATGTTCATGCCCATTTTCAGAACGAACCAATAAGAGCTCTGATCTGCGACAGAACCTCAGAACGTTCTCTGCCAGTTTAGTCAGCAACAGAGCACTCACACGCACTCAAACACTGCTTCACACTTAAGAGACATTACGATTACCCCTCTATTCTGCCTTTCAACCTTCTCTTTCTTTTTCTTTCTGCTGTCTGATACATTAACGTCAGACATAAGATTAACCAACAGTAATTTTCGCCTAAAACATCCAAACCCCTCTCTTTCAGGGCCCCTCAAATCTCCAGTCCTCTAACACATCCATATAGGGAAGCTTTTTTTAAATCATGCACACCGCATACACAAAATCAAGAGCGCCGCCTCTGAGAGAGAGCGGATGAAAGAGGAAGGGTGAAAAAAGTATGTTTGAGCATGAAAAGCAAAGCATGCATGTTGGGAGGGCTCCAAAAGAGGGCCAGCCAAGAAAGAAATTAAAGTACAGCGATTATCTGGACCCAGAATTAGAAGCAGAGGGTTTTGGACTAATAAACATTTGAAACGCACCCCAGGGCCCTCACCATCATTTATTACTCCACCATGTCCCATTAATGTGTTTTTTTCTTTTGTTTTCTTATTTTTTCTTCATCGATTCCCAGGATGTTTTAGGTAGATTTTATTAATTCTTGCTGGCAGGGTTTAATGAAAGGTTGTTGTTTTTTTTCCTCTTCCTTTCCCTATCCCTTCCGCTTTGGATGTACTGATCCGGTGTTTTATTTCTGTCTTCTAATGACTGTATCGTTGTTATCAGTAACTCTTGCCGTATCACAGGCCGACAAAGAGCGGTCATCAATTAACTGACACCACCCCCACCGAAGTGTCCCGTTCTGACCTCTCAGCACTGCACTTAAGCTTATCAACTCCAAAAACAAAGCACCCCTCCATAGTCTCTTTCACATACACAGACTAGCATTATAAGAAATTATATTTTACATGAGGTTTGAAAGAGGTGTGTACAGTGTAAGGTACATCCACTACACAGCTTATATTGCATTTCCATTGTTGGTTATATGAAATAATAATCATCCACAATTAGTGTAGTTCAAACAAATGATTATTTGGAAACACTTTACAATTACGTACTTAATGATAATGAATGCATTTACTAACATGAACTAACAATGTGCAATACATTTTGTTACAGTATTCAGTAATCCTTGTTAAGTTCATTGCTAGTTCATGTTAGCTCAGGTGCTTTAAAAAATGTTGACAGATCTTGATTATGTATTAGTAAATATTAAATTGAACATTAACTAAGATTAATAAATGCTTTATTATAAGTATTTTTCATTGTAAGTTCCTGTTAACTAATGTTAACACTTTTTGTAAAGTGTTGAAGATTACTTTCTATAAACTAATCAAAAAAACGGATTCAAACTAATCATATATTAATATTTATCTGGATATTTATGACAACATATTCACATATTATATTCACATACAAGTCACAATTATTTATGTATGCATTTATTTATTGTTATTAAAGAAATGCTTATTTTTTATTAAAGCTTTTATTCAGCAAGGATGCATTTAATTGAACAAAATTGACAATAAATATATTTTTAATGATAGAAAATGTCAAAATGTTTTGAACTTTATTCATCAAATTTGTGAATAATAAATGTTTCTTGAGCACCAAATCAGCACATTAGAATGATTTCTGAAGGATCATCTGACATTGAAGACTGGAGTAACGACTGCTAAAAAAAAATAAACACTTCCAGATCAGTTGTGCCATCACAGGAATATATTACATTTTAAAATATATTGACATATATAAAAAATAAATAAATAGAATTAGTTATTTTAAATGGTAATAATATTTAATTGTAATATATTATGTTTTACTGTATTTTTGTTCAAATAAATGCAGCCTTTGTGAGCATAAGAGACTAGATACAAAATGTCAAGTAAGGGCTCTTGTGTATAACCAAGCACATAGGCTGAGGGAAACACTCTCACGCTGTCTCACGAAAGACGCCTCCCTCGTGTGTCCCGGCAGACCAGAAGGTGGAAAGGATTTGTGAATCCTGGGAAGATTAAGTGTACAGCTTAGTGCTGTGTGACCGCTAGTTTACACTTTTTTTACTAATTCTTCGTTCTCTCCCTCCCTCTCTTTCCCGATCCCTATGTGCCCCTTCTCTCGCTCTCCAGGTAGACAACAGTAAGCTCACAGTCGGGCGGAGCCTGCGTCGAGCGAGCGCTCCGATTGGTTGCCGCGTTGCGTTACACCGCGTCATGCGGGCAGGATGGATGTGAAAGAACGCAGGCCCTACTGCTCACTTACCAAGAGCAGGAGAGAGAAAGAGCGCCGCTACACGGGCTCATCCGGCGACAGCGAGGACTGCCGCGTGCCCACCCAGAAGTCCTACAGCTCCAGCGAGACGCTCAAGGCCTTCGACCACGACTCCTCACGTCTGCTGTACGGAGGCCACGTCAAAGAGATGGTCCACCGAGAGGCTGATGAGTACAGCCGCCAAGGTGAGTCACCTGTGCCTGTCATACCTCACAGATGCAGGAACAATCCATTGTGACTTTACACAGTCCAGAGGTCACATGTCATACAGCTTTACAGCGCATACTGAGAAAAAAATAACAACAGCCTATACCTAGAAATATGGCAAGAATGACTTCTGGATGGATCACATTCAAATAATAATATATGTGATGTACAACCATAATTATACATAATTAGAGGAAATTAAGTTTGGTTTGGCACGACGTACGCTTTCTCTGAGAAAACATTTACTCACTTTTGATTGAAAAAATGAAGCAGATTCGAAAACAGATTAGACAGATTTACGGACACAAACTCACTCTGCTACTTGTCTAGTCGACAGAGCGAAGAAGTGAAGCATTTCCTCTGATTAGCGCAATCCGAACCCCCTCGACCGAGCCTCTCATTTTCACATCCGAAGTTTCTGTTATAACATATGCCCACGTGTCCCATTGGCAATAATGAATGGCACCATAAAAAACATAAACAGCATTATTGCGCTGTTCTGAAGTTTGCAATGCACCCTGGTCGGCCACAGTTTTATTACTAATTATGAGCGCTGAGGGTCCGCAAGCATTCGCACAGACGCACTTATAAACTCCCTCACATTCATTGAGTTCTTTGTTGTTTTTCTTTTTGTTTCTTCTGCATGTAAGGCTTCGTCAAAATATGCACCAGTAAAGGTAAGGCACCAGCACAAATGTAGATTTGGGTCATACTTTTTTTTTTTTTTTTTTTTTTTTTCAGGTGTTGTGATTGTCTGCGTTAGCACTGTGTGTTTGTGTGCCCTTAACGTAAGTGTTGTGTTAAGCTGAAGGTCAGCCTTGCTGTTATCAGTCACTGGAGTGCTAGAGGCTCTGTCTGTTGAGTGTGTTTATTTTAGAAAGCACAGGAAGTGACACCAGATTACAGCAGGGGGTAAAGGAGCAGTCTGCCTGCAACCATTATGCAGGGTAGCCCACTCAATCGCAGAGAGAGAGAGAGAGAGAGAGAGTAAAGGCGCTCACAGATGTAGTGCAGACACCGTTGAGCTCTTGAGAGACTGCACTCCGGCCTCAACACGGTCTTCAACACTCTCCCCATAATCACCCTGCCGCAGACGTCACCTAACCCAGTCTCAAGCCCTAACCTTGGCACGCAACAGCATTCGTCATGAAACTAATTCCTCCCGTGTGATATATGTTTAGCCTTTAGACCATTGCAAAAAAAAGCTATACCTAGATAATTAATTTGTGGAGTAGAAAGGACCAGGCAGGCGAACTGAAATTGTTAATTAGCCATTACACAACAATGGCAGATTGGAATTACTGAGATCTGAAATAATGTAGCCTTGCTGTGAAATGCTGCCGTTCAGTTCCATTACAAAGTTCCATAAAGGTCATTACCAGTTCATTGATTGCTTTCAAACTCAAATTAACACTTCATAAATATTTGAGCAGAAAAGCCATAATTGCTCAATTATCTTATCCTGTAGAATTTCATCTACTCTAATTGGTGTTCATTTGGAATTTATATGATTTTAATTGAACTTTCGGTGGAACCCAGATTATTTCTGTAGTTAATAGCCCTTATTAATTCCTGTTAATGCAGGGGATCAATGGTTTTCTTTTTCATTGCTTTCCTTTTTTATCGCCATCCTAATAAAATGCGCCTCTTTTTTTCAGTGATTGTTTTAACATGAAATTCTGTGGCTTAAAATAATTGTAGTCACATTAAAACTTTATTAGGTTTCATTTTTTATCATTATCAGATTTGGAATATTTACTTCAGAATGCTTTTCATCCTTTGCATGATAGATTTGATTTAGTCAAATTCATTTAATTGATTTGATTTAGTCAAGATAAATATTTTTTCTTCTTCTTTTTCCTTATACTTTTTTTTTTTTTTTTTACAAAGAAATGCATTTAAAACATTTTGAAATCATTTGAAAAATGTTACGCTGCATCCATTGAGGAGTCATAACCATTAAAAGTTACGAGGATCTGCTTGCAAACGACTAAATAAATGATCCGTTTAAAGACCAGTATATTTCCGCAATATATATGGTCTCAGTAAATGTGAGGAAGCTTTTTAATTTTTTTCTCTGGCATTGCGGTTTTTCAGGACTCAGTGTTTTTAGAGCCGCGCACACCTATCACCATGGCAGATAAGCTCCCTCCGTGGAATGCAGTCTGCTTCACAGACTCATTCTACAGAATACAGAGTTTGGAAATCATTAGATCCAGACAAAAAGAACGGGAAATGAATTGAAAGTCGTAGCGGCTGCTAAGTTGAAAGTTCTTTCACATCGTCTAACGTGAAGATGCGTTTTAAAGTTTGGATTTAATGAACTGTAAATGAATCTCTTTTATTATTTTTCAATGGCACGGATTGATTTGTGAAATGTTTTAGTCTTGTTTAGTTTATAGTTGTTTTCCATTTGGTTACTTTTATTAAAAAAAAAAGTATGTTTATGGCAGAAGCATGTGTTTTAAATGATTTATTCTTATATTTACTATAATTATATGTATATTTATTTATTATATTTAAATATAAAAAAAAAATACTTTTTACATATTTTATCCCAGCAGCACATTATTTGTTGCTTTTTCCTTATTTATTTTCAGTTATTTAGTATGTAATCGTTATCCACTTTTTTTGTTTAAGTTAACAAAAAAAATGTATTAAGTTATTCTTAATTGTAGAATGAAAATATTTAAGTTTTTAAAATTTATTTTAAATTATCTATAAAATATATTTATATTTTGATGATGTGTATCGATGATCAACTTACTATTAGCATTATCAATTCAATTATATATACATTTTTCTAATCATTTTTTAGAATTATATTTTTGTTTTACAAAAACATATATTTGTATATAAATCTCAACATGTAGCAGTCATTGCTGCTTCTTTTTTTTTCTTTTTTTTGTCATCTTGCCTTTGAAATCAGCCTGGAGTCATTTCTGAAATCATCATCCAGATTTACAGTGCTAAAAGTACCAGTCTGACGGCTCACACTATGGCATGATGAACCTGTCTCCTTGTCTATGCACATTTCCCCTTACAGTTTTCACTGCAAAAGTGATTACATTTTAATTGCGAAATTATCTAATGATCGGACGTCTGAAGACAACAGCATGCTAGAGGTATTTTCTTGTTATTCTATCACCTGCATAAATGGTGCAAACTACAGTAAGTCTTGCTATAAATAAAATGACAGTTTTGATTACAGAAAATCAGACGCATATTGTGAACTTGACACGGATATAAATAATCTTTCATGTTAGTGGCAGTTTTCCCTTAGTTAGAGACTTTGCAGAGCCCAAGAGACTGCAGTCAGTTCATTAAAACATTTTTAAAGAGCATGTAAACGGCTGTTTAGACGTGTTGCCGCGGTGTTCCTCTCACGGTTAATTGCTGCCGTTTATCTGCATCCTTCCAAAATACATGTACTGTAGAATGTGCACAGAGAAAACATCATCAGTCTCACTGTGAAACATATTTTTCAAACTCATTTTCAAGCTCACTTAGCACAACTAGGGCTGCCAGGGAACATACGTGGTGCTACAGGATAACAATTAGTCATGTGACTGCCCACCATTCTCAGTGAAAAGGGGTTATATCTGTATTTTTTTAAAGAAAGAAAGACAGAATTAGGAATTAATATCTTATGACAGTCCATGTTTGTCTCAAATTAAATTTTTGTTATCCTTTATCTTTTGAGTTGTAGCCTTGGGTTGTTACACACACATTTGTGTCTTTGTTGCAATGCCACTTAGCACATTTATTTATTTGTTCATTTATTTGCTTCCACAGGGTTAGCTAGTATACATGTCATAGTCGTTCAGCAGAAAGAAATTCTGGTAACTTGGGTTTATATCTGTGGTTCCAAATACCGATCAGAAATCACATTTGCAGTACATTGTGGGTCTTCAGGGAACAGACTGCTAAGTCTGCGGATATTTGACTGTCTGATGAGACTTGATAGTCTCTTTGTTCCACACACGTGGTGTTAGCTTGCCTTGAGTGTGTGTGTGTGTGTGTGTGTGTGTGTGTGTGTGTGTGTGTGTGTGTGTGTTGTTGTTTACAGAAGCTTTCCTTTCAGTCACTCTTTTGGGTCAGTTGATGCAATCTCCAATGCCAAAAATGAGACAAAAAAAATAAATAGATTGCGCTATCAATTTACACCTTTATTTTTCTTTCCTTTTCCCCTTTCTTTAGAGCTGTGGATCTTTTCATAGCTTGACACTCCCCAAATGGCTCCCTAGTTGGCAGCAAGGTCCATTTACCTGTCAGCTTGTGTTTTACCAACACTCTATGGGCTGTTCCTACCCCACAGAACAGGCCAACAAAGCATACCTGAGTTCCCCCCTCACACACGCACATGAAAGATATCACTCTGTGCTTACAATGAGAACCACTTACCATGACGTTCAACCTGCGAGTGAAGCCCTCTTAGGCTTTCCCCAGTCCCTCCAGTGAGAAAAATACTCACATTTTTTCAGTGGTCATATACTTAGTGTGTGTGTGTGTGTGTGTGCGTGCGTGTGTGTGAATGCGTGTGTGCGTCTTTGTGTGTGTGTGTGTGTGTGTGTGTGTGTGTGTGTTTTAAGGGAGCTTCTAGTGCCCAGGGAATTAGACAATTCTAGTTTATTTGTCATTCTCTTGATGCTATAAGTGCACATGGCAGAAGTAATCGCAGAAAGCAGAAGTCAGACTTCAAAATAGAACATTAAATGGGTTCTTTTTGGTGTCTCTTTGATTGATTGTTTCCTCTGCTTAACTAGGGCATGTGGAAAGTGTCTCAGTGCGTTTTAAATTGCTGCATTTAAGGTTGCTGCATTGTGTGTGTGTGTGTGTGTGTGTGTGTGTGTGTGTGTGTGTGTGTGTGTGTGTGTGTGTGTCCGTGTTTTGTTTTTGTATCGGTGCATTTTATTAAAGTTATTTATTTATAGTTATCATCGACAAATATGAATGCATTGACAGAGTGCATTTTATTATTATTATGAAATCCATT
Source organism: Semotilus atromaculatus (assembly GCA_031834385.1). NCBI lineage: Eukaryota > Metazoa > Chordata > Actinopteri > Cypriniformes > Leuciscidae > Semotilus > Semotilus atromaculatus. The sequence continues at coordinate 10,137,056 of JAULUF010000038.1, read as the reverse complement.
ATTATTTTCTTTTTTTTATTATTATAATCCAATCCATTATTATTTCCTTTTTTTGTGTTTTATTCATTTTGGTAAAATTACACTTACATTTACAACTTTTTGGTCATAACTGTACTATTGTGAAATATTATTACAATTTAAAATAACTGTTTTGTATATTAATATATTTTAAAATAATTTATTTATGTGATGGCAAAGCTGAGTTTTCAGCAATCATTGCTTTTTAGTGCAGATGATCCTCAAGACATTATTCTACTATGTTGATGTGCTGCTCAAGAAACTACTTATTATCAATATTGAAAACAGTTCTTGCTGCTAAATATTTTTCTCGGAATCATAATTTAAAAAAAAATCTGGATTCTTTGATGAATAGAAAGTTCAAAAGAATAGCATTTATTTGAAATTGAAATTGTTTGTAACATTATACATTTATTGTCGCTTTTAATCAATTTAATGAATCCTTGCTGGAGAAAATTATGAATTACTTTTAAAAACAAATCTTACGCCAAACTTCTGATGTAATATAGACACAGATCTTTTCATTTTACTTTAATTTGTAATTTTTTACATAGCAGTTAAACACATTTTGCATTGCAATCTAAAATAAAAAACAATGTATAAAAAAATGTATGTTCTCTCCAATGCCTATGTTGTTTTATTCACATTTGGCACTTGCTGGTTGTTCATAGAAGACTGTGTGTATAAATGTATGCTCAGTTTGTTTGTTACGTTTCTCTTACAGGACAGAACTTTAACCTGAGGCAGCTGGGAATATGTGAACCAGCCACACGCCGTGGCCTGGCCTTCTGCGCAGAGATGGGCCTCCCCCACCGCGGCTACTCTGTTGGTGCAGGCTCAGACGTGGACACTGAGAACGAGGGGGTGATGTCACCGGAACGTGCCATGCGCCTCTGGGGCAGAGGTGTGAAGTCTGGCCGCAACTCCTGCTTGTCCAGCCGCTCAAACTCAGCCCTGACCCTGACTGACACAGAGCACGAAAACAAATCAGACAGTGAGAACGGTGAGTGGAGCCACACTAGGGCCACGTTTAGTGCAGATTCAACTAGCCCAAAACAGATACAAAAAGCCATTGTTTTTTTTTCAAGGCTGATTGCTGTGTTTTGGAACATGGTAACTGGTTTTAAGCTGGTCTGAGATCAGACTATCTTGGACCAACAAGAAACAAGCGTCCAATAAAGCTTAAGGTGCCTATTAGGTGCAAATTAGCTACAATGTTCCCAAAGTTACAATTTCTACATAGAGGACTCTATAAAAGGAAATATTTATAGATTATACACACTTCTCTTGCACATTATTAGCATTATCACACTCTATTGATTCTTATCATGACTGGCCATGAGTCAATGGCAAGCAGAACAAAGTCAATATATCCGCATGCTCTCTTTCTCTTTATGCCCGTACCACTGCTTCCGCGGCCCTAAGAGGACCCTCCAGCGGCCCAATCAAAGGTCTGTCTTTGTGTCGGGCGCTAGGAGACCTTACCTAGCCATCGTTGGAATGCTCCGCTCGCATGAGCGAACACACACAATGGCTGGTTAACAGGCCCCAGCGGTTTGAAGTGCAAATTTGATCATGCTTGAAACCTGGAGAAGTGATGGGAGTGACGATCTCTCTCTCTCTCTCTCTCTCTCTATCTTTCCTTCTTTTTATTTGGTGCAGTCGTTCATTCCCACAAAGCAGCTGTGATGTTTCAAAGAATACTCAGGTGACAGGTTTCCTCTGGGCCTCCCCGCCACACTTCCGCTGCCACTCACCCAGAGCGAGGCCTCGGCGGGGGGGATGGGGGGTGTCATCGCGCCCTCACATGTTTTTTTGATTATATTTTTATTCACACAAAAATCCCTCAGATTTGATTTTTGTTGTTTTTTTCAGGTCCAATTGAGAATGAAGTGGAGGAGGGTTTTATTCTCCTCGTTTTTTTTTTTTCGTTTTTTTTTTCATGAATTGAACTGAGAATTAAAGCTGCTGACTGTGAGGTATACTGTAGGACAGCCATTTTGAAGGAAGGGTGAAAACTAAGCAAATGAAGAGCTAAATCATTCATTATCTTCCTATGCACACACTCTCCTGTCACTTATTCTCATTTATTAATATTCCTTAGACTAACAGGTGTTGTGTGCAAATAACCTTTAAGAAGACCTTATCTAATCACTTTCATTAACACCTTTTGGCTTAATTAAGGAAAGCAAAACGCTGAGTGTGTAGGATTGTTATATTTGCTTTCATTATGAGATGAATGTGTGGGGCGACTCTCATATCTCTGATGACCAGAGCAATGAACGCACTCCTTCAGCAAGAGCTTGTTCTACATATTTTATATTCCCTTTCCTTGATGTGGTTAATATTTGTGAAAGGAGCCCTGTATGTATGTATGTACTGTATGTATCTCAGATGCATATTGAAATTAAGAGAAGAAGTTTGACTCTAGTTGAGTCCAATAGAGTTTAATGTTAGTATTTTGCTAAATTAAACATGTAATACTCGAACCCAGTGGTTCTCAACCAGAGGGTCCCAGCAAACAATTCAAATGATTACATTTTAAGAACATTTTAAACAAAACAACTAAAAGTCAAAATATTTCTTATTTTAATTATTGTATCAGAAGAAGGATTCCCACAGCTTTCCTGAATATGTGTTGAAACCTAGCGCCCCAAGGTTTATTTATACTTTTAAAAGTGTAATTTGTTAGACATTTAAATAATGTAAATGATCAACTCCATGGACATGTTTATAATGAATATACATTTTATAATTAAACCCTGCTTTAAATTATTATTATTTTTTTAAATCTTTATCCAGTAAACCACGAACAACTGCAAAAGTATTGGGCCTTTGACAGTCACTGTGATGGATGATGGGAACTGTAGCCTTAGAATCAAAAAGACTGAGAACCACTGCTCTAACCAATACTTTAATAAAAATATATTGCACACAAAACATATTGGATTAAAAAAACTATTATATATTTTTTTATTATTATTATTACTTTTTGTTCAATGAGCTTGTCTTAATGCAGCATAATTAAGTTCACTATCTTTTGTAACAGCGTTATCATGTTTAAAAAATGCCTCCTCTGTAAGCAGATCACTATTTCTCTTTTTTACACAAGTGTTAACATGTAACATAAGTACATGTGGGTTTTTTTTCTAATTGTCTCATTGAATTGTGGCATATGTTGCAGTTGCCGAGGCTTATGTCCTAACAAGAGACAGCTGCAGACAGTGTTAGTGAGTCCATGAGGAGAAAATAAAAAGAATATTTTCTTTCTGTTCTTGGTTTGTTTCACTTCACTCCATTACAAGATCTTTGGGATTAACTTCAGCTACTGTTTCCCTCAAAGTCGGTGCATCTCGACATGAATGTTGAAAAAAGCTTTCTCCAGCCGTACCAAAATATTTCCTGTTTACATGTGCCTGGCGTCACCATGGAAGAAAGTGTGGCCAAATGATTGACACACTGTTTGGCTTTTTTGGGCCTCTATCCCAACTCCTTTCTATACCGAATTCAAGATGGAGTCATTTTTAGCTTTCAAGATTTTTCGGCTTGTCGCCTCAGAGGTTGATTGTGTTTGTGAGGATGGGCCGTCGGCCCTCGCGACACTGCCTTTTGACTTCAAACGCAGTGGAGGTTAATTCCATTTGCGGAAAAGCGGGATTTGTCAACTAGAAGCTGAGAGTGGAAGTGAAAGAGGTGTGTATAGCTCTGTCAGACACGGTTCTAGTGAAAGGATCTCGATTCTGGTCCCACATTTCCAAGTTCACCCTTAAACTCTATTAGAAAGTACACAGAGAGAGAGGCGCTCGCACAGAGACTCTCTCGGCTCGGCATAGAGAGCATTCGCTCTGCCTGCTCTCGCTCTTTGGACTTAATATCCTGTAATGGAGAAGGGGTCGGGAGAAACACCTGAGCACAATGTGTTCCACTGCAGCAGAAAAGACGAGAGAGGGAGAGAGGAAAGGAGAGGGCGAGCGAGAGATGGCCGTTAACAAAGGAGGGATATTTTGTCCTCCATCTCCAGGGGACATTTGAGCCAGGGATGCGCTTCACCGCATGCCCACCCTTGTCTCCCTCTTCCTGGGTCACTGCACACCTGCTCACTCCCCCGGAGGGAGCGAATGAAAGGAGAGAGAAGGCACACAAACACACACACTTCAGTCTTCACAGTAAGGCAAAGAAAAAAAAAAGTTTTGTTCATTCAAACGGACAGAATTTATTTTAAATTATTTTATTATTATATTATATTATTTATTATGTCTCTTTTCAGCAAATGAATGCATTCTTGCTTAATACGAATATTACTTGTATTAATATAAAAAATGTAAAAATAAAAAAGATATCATACTGCCCCCAAATGTTTGATTGGTTGTGTGTGTGTGTGTGTGTGTGTGTGTGTGTGTTGCTCATCCCTCTTATATACTGTATCCAGTAATCAGAAAATCATGGTTAAAAACAATGGGAACCATATAATTTAAAACCCCCTTCTAAAATAATTAAGTCATATTTTTGTATCCTGCAAAATCATGATTTCTATTGAAATAATCAATATTTAAAACTACAATACAACTTGTCTTTAGATCCAGCAGAAATTGCTGTGCCTCCTCTGTCATTTGCAGCCAACTTGCCATCATGACACCTGCTCCTCTGTCTGGATCTGTTTTTGATTTTGAGCTTGTTTGAAGCTTCTCTCTCTCACACACACACACACACACACACACATAGATAGAGAGGGGGGAGAGCCCTGACTATGTGAGACAGAACCGAAGTCCTCAACTGACTATCCGTGGTCTCGTTAGCAGTGCTCCCCGACTGAGGTTGTAATGTGCCTCTTTTTTGATTCAGGTTGTTTCATTATTTTGGAATGGGGGCTTTAATCAAAAATTGCACGGCAGATATGAGAGAGCTTGCCCTGCTGTGTGCAAGGAAGCAGTTGCGCTAACATTAAGTCCACGTACCCGGGTGTGCGAGAGAAAGTTCCAGAACTAGCATCTAATCTCGCTCCGTTTTTTAAGAGTCTGTGAAGCTACATCAAAGGATTTGACAGGAGAGAAGCAGGAACTTCTCCGTTCTGACACTTTTTTTTATAACTGGAATGCCTCACTTGAACACTCACAGAGACCCATTTGGTTTGGGTCAAGAGCTTGCATTCCGTGTGTGTGTGTCTGGCTTGTAAATCCACCAAATTTTCTCAGCAGTAGTGACCAGCGGTCAAGCCAGATTTATCGTGTCAGGAGCGTCTCAAGCACTCTTTTCTATTACTTGCTTTGCCATAAGCACCGATAGTCTGTGGTGCTTTTTTGCTGAATCATCAGAGGTGATAGAGACCTCTGGGAGTGATTTTCTGCTTGGTGGAATTAAATGTCCACCACCTCTCCTTATGTTTTATATAAAGAGGGTCATAGGTGTCTGCTTAATGAGATTAAGAAAAATGTGTCAACAATAACACAAATCCTGTAAATATCTTAAACGGCTTAGTCAGTCGGGCATGATAGTTCAGGGCACAGAAATTGAGGCTGCCTGGCTGTAGGTGTGAATGCACACACACACACACACAGTTAAACATTACAGTATGCAAAAATGTGTACTGTTAATAAGCTTCACATCTAAACAAGCTTGAATGTTTTGCAATTTAAATAGGCAGTCATCTAATTACTTCAGGAAACTCTACAAAAGTGCTTAATTAGCAATGAGAACTAAAGCCGTATATCTTAGGAGTGTCTTAATGTGTCTAATATATGTAGTTTAGTGCATCCTGCTTCCTCTTTAGCAGGCTAAAGCTTTCCAGACTGGACCGCTTTAATTGGACGTGTGATTAAATGAGTTATAAAGAGATAAATATGTTCAAAAAGTCTGTTGAACAACTACATATTAACAATAACCAGGTATCTGCAGAGAGAAAAATATTCAGAGCTGGAGAGTGGAAAAAGGCCAAGTGTGTTTTATATTATAAAATGAGTTACTTATATAAGGGTTATGACATTCATGTTGCGGCAGAGTGTATGAATTGAAAAGCAATGCTGTTGTTGTTTCTTTCAGTTTAAAGTGCTCTGGGAATGTCTGGGCGACCCTAGCTGTCTTTGCGATGTTAATGACACCAGTGTTTTAGGTAAGGGACCTGGTACAGGAAGATACAGGGTGATGGCGATGGGAACGGGCTTTTGGGAAAGATTGCACCACCAATAACTAAGCCAGACCACTGATGTGCATGGCACATAGATAAGCCTCATAGACCTGTGAAACAGCATGGTGTTCAAATGTTCATAGAAGCATGAAACTTGTTTACACTCAAACATCCACGTAATTAAATAGCGACTGGTGATTTTATTTATTTATTTATTCCTGCCGAAAACATGGAATCCGTGCTCATTCTTTCTTTGTTGTTTTTTCTTGCAGTCAAGCCATTTAAACCCAGAGAGAAAAAAAACATGTCAGACAATTAGAGGTAATCTATGTTCTGTAAAATAATCAAACTCTTTCTTGCCATTTTTTACACTGTAAAAACTGCATTTAGCACAGAAAGATGTGTTTTATTAATAGTTGAATTATGCAAATAAAGGCATAAATGCATTTTACATATAAATTGCAAAAACAGAAATAAGAAAATTATGTTTTAAATATTAGATAAGAACATTATTAAATATTAGTTATATGAATATATCAAAAATATTAGAAAAAAATAGGAATTCAATCATTTTATAATAAATTGTTATTTATAATTATATATAAATTATATATCATTTATAAAATATATACTCTGTCATGACAACAACAGAGTTTAAGTTTGCACTGATACTGCATTTGCACAGAACTAAAGTCGCCTCCGAAACTAGTTTCAGGGATAAGTTGAAGCATATTTTCTTTTATTTATTCTAGTTTAATTGCATTATATCTTAAATCTGCTATAATACACCTTCTGAAAACAAAGCTTTACATAGTCCACTCAAGTCTTCCAGCATTTCAGTTTTGTTCCCTCATGGCACATTTCCTGCAGTGTTCCAGTTGTTTAGCAAGCCAGCAATATCGAGTCAATTTTGGAAAACAAACTTTTGCCTTCTGGCCTGAAACTCACTACAATCTATCCAGTCCTAGAGGAAGCTTTTCCTTAACTGGTCTGAAAGTAACTGGTCCCCCCATGAAAGAAAGAAAAAAAACTACAACTACCAAAAAGACATGAAAGAATGCCTACAGTTTGATTTCCTCCCATGCCATGGCTGAATGGCCACGGTTTTGTGGCGTCTCCGGAGGCTAAACCGAGACGCATTGTTTTCCCGTGAGGGTCATGAACTCACCTCGGCAGTGTAACAACAGTGTGTGTGTCTGTTTTGTAAGAAGGATGAGCGATCAGCAGCTCACTCAAACACCCTTATCACTCACATAACAGAGAGTGTTTACTCAGAAACATTGCACTTCCTGAGGGCCCTGTGGCTGCAATTTACTAAAAAAGGGAAAAAGCTATAAAATGTAGAGTAGAAAAAAAAATTCTAATGCGAGTAGATTTATTTGTCACATTCTATCCCTTTTGTTTTACTTATTACCATGACTGAATAAAGGTTATTTACAAATACTTTTGCTCTTTATTTCTATTTTATGTGCTATTTTTTCTCTCACTCACATACTTCTAGTGAATTTTTTTACATGGATCATACACAATCACATGCTGCAGATACATGTGTAGATGCATATATTTAAACCAATTCTATAATGTGTGCCAAAACATCATGACCACCTGCCTAATATGGTGTTGGTCCTCCGTTGTGCTGCCAAAACAGTGCCGACTGGCTGAGGTATGGACTCAACAAAGATCCCCTAAAGGTGCCCTGTGGTATCTGGCCCCAAAACATTAGGAGCAGATCCTTCAAGTCCTGTTGTGAAGTGGATCAAACTTGTTTGGATTTAGTTGGATTTAGATCTGGGGAATTATGAGGCCAGGGCAACAACTTGAACTCTTCATTGTGTTCCTCAAAACAGTGTGGCAGGGTGCATTATCCTGCTGAAAGGGTCACTCCCACCAGGGAACACTGTTGTGTACCTGGTCTGTAACAATGTTTAGGTAGGTGGTGCGTGGTTCTGATGCCTCTGTGGCCATTGTGCGTGCTTTTGGGTCATGACGGGTCATCATAGGCACTCTGTTTGGTCTGTCTACGCAGCCCTATACACAGCAGAGTGTGATGCACTGTGTGTTGTGACACATTCCTCCCATTTTGTGACTTGTGCCACAGTACACCTTCTGTTGGCTTGAGCCAGACAGGATAGCCTTCGTATATTTGTCAATGCACGAGAGCAATGAAGGCTATCATGTCTGGCCCAAGCCAACAATAACACACACAATTATGCCAAAATTATTGGGGGCACTGGCCTTCATTCAGTTATCAGTGACACTGCCTTCATTCATAAAAAGATGCCATTAAACAAGTATTTAAAGTATACTGTCTTTATGCTGTTTCTACATTAATTTGGAGATTAACTGTGAAATTATTACATTATAAAATATATAAACCTATAAAAACGTAAGTGTTTTTAATCACATTTAATCACAGAAAAACTATGTGATTAATCAAAAATAGTTTGTTTTATCGATTGACGGCACTAATTATGTTATATTTATATATATTATGTTATTCCTGTGTATACAGTATATAGCTTTTACACCTATAGAGCATGGAGGCTCTGAATATAAAATATATGGCCAGTCAAAAATAACTATCACATACCCAAGCACTTCTTTACTGCTCTCTTGGGTACAAGAGACACACACATAACTGACCCATTTGGGTTCAGTTTAAACACAGAGCAATGTGTAACAATGTAAAACGCACAGTTATCTACAGCTCTTATTGAGAATAGGCCTGTGCAGTAGAGGGTTACTTCAAAGACATTACAGTCAGTGGGCTTCAAAGTCCTACAAAGAAACAGCAGTCGACATCAACTACATACTGCAGTTTCACATCCATTCGACTCACAGTACAACTCTCCATGTAGAATCTGTGATTCAGCATTGAACTGGAGATGTTCTTTATTCCTTTCTTTCTTTCTTTCTTTCTTTCTTTCTTGCTTCCTTTCTTTATTCCTTTCTTTTGATTAGGTAACAAGGCTTTGTAATGAAAGATCAAGCAGAATGAAAGCAGGATGGAAACACTGCGGAGAAAAGTTCATTATTTGGACTGCAAGTTGATTCTTGAGAACAGATGTAACACAGGAAGGAAATACGGATAAATGTGGACAGGTTAAAGGTCTTATGTCAGGAAAAATCGAATCATCTGTTCAATCAGCATACTGATTGATAGTCCTGATTAAGCAGAGTATTTTTTTTTTCTGCTTTGTTTCTCTGTTACGTAGCTTGCATAGTTTCTACTTCATAGTAAGTCATGTGTTAACCCTGTATTAAAAGCATTTGGAGTGTAAATAGATGAGCGAGTAGCACTTTTAGTTGTTGTCCCTCATTGTGTTTTCAACAGGACTTGCGTATGTGCAAACTAATCTCCATACACTGTATACATAGCAGCGTTGGCTGATAGAGCGAGTGCTCTTATCTCAGTAAGCCTGGCGTGAACAAGAAGCAGCTGTGTTTTGTTAGCACAAGAGTGTAGGCCACTCAGACTGGCATACGAACCTTCCCCCCCCCTCATTTACACCCCCCAGACTGGACAGATTACAAGCAGACCACGCTAGAAGCTCTAAGCCAGCCCTGGACACTGATAAAAGCTCCAATTGTTTCTTTTCTGTCCAGTTGTAGTGTTGTATAACTCTCTGGTCATTCCATCAGAGTGGACAAAATCTCGCTTTGGACCCCAAACAAGCCCTCATTCCCGGGACCGGAAACCCACCTTGCTGCCACTGGCCCGGCTTTCTGGCTCGCAGTCAAAAAAAATGGTAATTTCCTTTTTCCCGACACCTGGAGGTAAAAAAAAAAAAAAGATTGCTGATCTGGGTAAAGTTAATTGCAGCTCGTAAACAGAGTTTGAAACGAGCGCCATTATGGCAAGGATGTTATGAAGCAGCGCTGGCGGCGTAATGGCATTAACCGTCCTTTGTTACACTAGCACACCGTCATTAAAGAGCACTCTCTCCACAGTGGCACTTTCCAGAGCCAGGCTTTGACTGACAGAGTGACAGTTTCACGAGCCGTGAGTGAGAGCTGCGCACAATAGGCCATGTTAAACCAGACTGTGTAATCGAACATTAACAAGGTACTTTTATTCCACCCTACCCTGACGTTTGACATCAGCCTGCATGCTGGACTCTATTCGGATGTGCCTTGAGACGGTTTTTCAGATCAGTTCAAATATTAGAATTTGGATACGGCAGCTTTTCATCACAACTCTGAGTATTTGAACAGAGTGTGTATCTTGTGAGGTTTTGCCCTTGTGAATTGAGTGAGCAGAGGAGTAAATTTCCCTCTGCGCTCCCAAATCGCCCTCTCAATTCGAACATCAAGTTTCCAGCCTGAGAACTTCACTAAAAACGTCTCTGTGCCCTTTCGGTGTTCGCAGAAGGGGTTGATGATGTCAGCACTGGAGGGGATGTCTAAAAGGGATAAGGAGAGATGGAGGAAGATGGCGAGATGGAGAAAGAGAAAAAGCTTCTAGCCATCTGTGCAAAGTATGAGTTTCCTCGCAGTAGTCCAGCAGATAAGCGCAATGGAAAAGGCCAGAAGGTTTCATTTACAATGTATTTTTGCGCACTTGCATTCTTATGCATGCTGATTAGGGTTAATACTGAAGTGGCTCCATGTCAGATTTTGGTCAGCGTGAAAAAATGCAGATATGCAAATGCTCTGGACTCTAACAAAATTACAGACACAGACAGGAACCGAGTAATCTGATCCTTAAATTCTGTGTTTCTCTGGAAGTTTCTGTGCTATGCCTCATATATAAAGTATTTCATGGCATATATGAGATCTCACATGCCTAAACTTGAAAGCTGTTTAAAAACTTGTCTGCTGGTTGATTTTGCCTTAGCAACGTAAGCAGAAGCCACTCATGGAGAACCAGTACATAACAATGAATCAATAGCTTACAAATCGCTTGGGGGTGTGTGGTGCCATATGTCACAATCAGCAAAAGCTAACAATGCACCTCTAAAGCCCAGATGATATGTGCTGCTCTGTTCAAGTCCTAAGAGAGGGCAAATGAAAAACAGAACAGAGCGATAGACAGAACCACCCATCACTGTGGCACATTGGTTTAAAAGTTCAGCACCATGCTAAACTCATGTTACAATCTAGCTGTGGTTGTCATTCTCTGGAGACACTTTTGCGAGATTTTTTTCCCCTTTCGTTTCAGTCGTATTTCAGTCTCTATGGGACGAATTCATTAAACACACTGTGCAGTGTTTCAGTGCAAAAAACCTGCACTAACCACTTGTAATCCACTTAACCAGATGATAAATGTGAAAGAATAGTATTGTGCTGTACTTAAATTGTACTTATATTAAATAAAAACGTACATTTTGTGCTGAAAATTTTGTTTTCAGTTTTTTTGGTTTAATTTAGTTTAGTTTTGTGTTTTGTTTTGTTTAATTTAATTTAGTTTTGTTTCCTGTTTTGTTTGTTGTTTTTTCTGTACAGCGAAGACTACACTGTAAAAAAAAGTTATGTTTTTAAAAGTTATGTTTTTTTTAAAACATATGTTTTTACATTACTTTAACTCATCAAAATAAGTTAATTTCAACTTTGAAAAGTAGAATTTTCAACTTCATTTATGCTATACAAGATTCAACCATTTTTTTAAAAGTCAGTTTAATGTAATTTAAGTTGAAATGGCCTAAACATCCAAGTTGATTCTACTTAATAATTTAAGGCAGCATCTTTTTTTTTACAGTGTCACTTTGCTGTCAAATCCAAAGAGGAATGCTCAGTAAAAGTGCAATTTTTTTAAGTGTCTGTCCTTGCGTTTAGGTAATGATGAGAGCACTCCAGTAGTCTGGAAACTTTTACTGGCATGAGTTTCCCTCCTTCTCTCTCTGTTAGCCATTAGCCAGGAGTCCAGCAAACCTTCTACACCTTATTTAATTACCACGCTTACCAAGACATAATTTAATTACAAAATGTGGTGTAATTGCTGATGAAAGCCTGTCTAAATGTGTGTCTCTTTTCTCTCCCCACTGCCCACTGTTAAGATCAATTGAGTTTTATAGGTCACCTGGGACATTAATTTTTTGGATGGCCGGCAATCATCCTTTTTAATGATACTCAGAAAAGGCCCTCTCAATTAGCCTGTCTGTCCGAACAAAGAAATCATTCATAGCTTCTAGGAGAAGGGGGAGGGTGAAAAAGGGAGAAGCTGGGAAATTGCAGGATGTATGTGAGAAAAAGGGGAAAGAGTCCAAGGAAGATTAATCAGGCTACACATTACGAAATGAGCCACTGACATTGTGTTATGCATAGGGATGAAGGAAAATCATATTCTATGTGTCCAGAAATGAGAAAATAGTGCACTTGATATCGCACTGATCATTTAATTTAACCATTTATAACTAAAGTAATGTAAATGTCTCAATGCTCGTTGGTTTGCTAGTCCCACAAATATTTAGATTAAGCTGATAAATAGCAAACTGACGACCTTCGATGACAGCTGCCTCCCAGTGGTGAGGACGAAGACAAGTGAAAGCCTTCAACAGAGTGATTGGAGGTCTTATTTCACATATTAAATTCATAGTAAAGCAAGGGTATCTTGTTTGTTTTTGTTTATTTTTAATTAATTATTCTACTCAAAGTGGCTATCATACCAATTCTTCCAGGAAAGAAAGCTTCCTGTGTCCCCCTGCTGAAGTAAGGGATTACGTTTTGAGTGTCATTTTTGGATGAGAGAAAGCATTTGCCGCTTTGTTGTTTTTAGTAATCTCCTAAGGTCAAGAAACCTTTATGTATTAGTCTCTCTAATGACTGTTATATTTTTGGGATGTGTTTTGCTTGTCGTTTTTAGCTAATTCATCCATTAGGCCTATGCACGCATCCACCGGCCAAGCTAGAGGTCAGCGAGAAACACTTTACCAGCAGTGTGTCAGAGAGTAACCCGGGGGAATTCTGCCTTAACACATCCCAGAGCTTGTCTACAGGCTTTACAGATACATGCACACATTCCTCCTCAAAGTCCAAGGCCTGCATTTTCTCAAAGAGTACAAAGGAATATGGGAAATGTGGTGCGAGAGAGAGGCTTATTTATTTTTTTGTAGTATTTCACGGCCGATTCTTCACTGTTTGAATGCGCTAAGGGTCACTGAGCTGACTGAGTGCTTCAAGGACACAAACTCCCTCTATTCCTCTCTCTCTCTCTCTCTCTCTCTCTCTCTCTCTCTCTCTCTCTCTCTCTCTCTCTCTCTTGTCCCCTGTGTGGCGCTATGTGAGCGACAGCCCCAGAGGCTTGTGGGATATGTATGGAGTCAGTTGTTTGGAGCAGAGGAGCTCTCTGGTGAGTCAGAGACACTCGCTGACATGTGACACGAGGTGACAGACCAGTACATTGCTCACACCGAAAGAGAGAGAGAGAGATGGGGAACTGAATGATGGGAAAAAAAGGAGGAGTGCTGAAGCACAGACTGGATAGAGGTTAGACAGCACAGATAAAAAAATGATGAATAAGAAAAATCAGAGGAGATGAAAGAGAAGGTAAAGACACTGTAGTGTGCCGGCTCATGTGATGTATTAACTGTTCCGGTTCCCAGAGGCGCCATTCCACAGTCCCGCTGTAGTATCTGCTGAGAAGGAGAAAAGCCAGATATTTCTGCCTCATCCCCTTGAGATTTTGCTATTGCTTCACATCGACTCTCTCTATCATTTTATCCATCCATCCATGTGTCCTTTCACCCTTCCTTCTTTTTCTTACTGCTGCCGATTCATTAAAAAATACTTAATTGAAAGAAAAAGAGTCAAAAGCCTGTTTCACAAGCGAAGTTGCGTCACCGGGATTTCATGTTGACGGAGTTTCTGCTTTGTTATGTTATTTCTGAGTTGGAGTATTTCTTTTAATAACTACTTTGAATAAAAAATTTTTTGAGAATTATTAGAAACTTTGTTGTAAAATCGAATAAAATAAAATAATTAAATTATCCTTTTTTTCATTAAATAATGTGCATCCAAAATAATAATTAATACACATGAACAGAACCAAAGACCCGAAACTGTAGCTACATTTGTGTTAAAAAGGTTAGTAAAATTTTTAGAACTGTGTCCACACAAATTTTAAGCATCATGACTGTTTTTAACATTGATAATTATGAGAAATGTTTCTTGAGCACCAAATCATCAAATTAGAATGATTTCTTAAGGATCATGTGTCTGAAGACTGAAGTAATGGCTGTGGAAAACTCCATCACAGAAATAAATCATTTTAATTTCACATTTTAAAATATGTTAAGATAGAAAACTGTTATTTTAAATCTTAATATTTTTTCACAATATTACTTTAGATTATTATTTATTTAAGTAATTATGTGATGCAATCTTGAGAGCCTTCTTTCATTTAAAAAAATCTTACCAAACCTAAACTTTTGAACTGTACAAACTGGTCTAACAGAAACTGGTGTATAAACAGAAAGCTGCTTGTGTGCATGTCGCTGCATGAAACTGGAAACAAGAATCAATGGGGTTCACACTTTAAAAAAAGAAAGCCTTAGCATGCTATTTGCACCTAAGCTTCAGCCATGCAGCACCCTGCTGCTTATGCGTGAAGTACATGTAATACTATAATTCATTAATGTGAGCATTAAAATAAATTTGCGCTGCTTTTTCGTGCCTATCTCGTCCTTTGAGGGTCTATCTAATCCTGATGAGACTGCTAGCGCTGCAGCTGAGTTTCAGGCCCATTTGTAGCCATCTTCTTTGTTAGCAGAACGTCAATGAATGTGGTGGAGAGCATCGCCCAAATCAAGAGACCATGAAACATTAGAAGTACACAAGGCCTGAGCCGGAAGTGGCCATGTTTGATCCAAATGAATAGCACTGGCTGAGTTAGCATAGGCGCCAGCCGCTAATCATTGATTTTTATGCTTCTTATCAGTAGTTTAGCCAGAGAGGCCTCTTATGCTGGAGCCGCTGGTGGCACCAGCGTTGTTGCCTCTGTCTATGGGTTTTTCAGGGCCGTCCGGCCTGTCTGCCCTCCAGAGCTCTCATACACCACCTCAATTATGGATTCTGACGCTAGCGCTCTTCTGTGAAATGCTATCCCATAATACAAGAGTTCCAGGAACGATATTGTTTGAAGGTGTTCTCAGTCATTTCAGAACAATTCTGCCACACACTAGAAGCAGTGCTCAATAGCCCTCCTTTTCATGAGCAAGGTATTCAACAATTTATTTTTATGCATAGGATAATCAGGTGAAGTACACGTAACTCCGTGCTTTTAGCTGAGAGGGGCCACTCAAGGATAAGTGCAACCTGAATGTAATCAAATTTTCATTTTCGTCTTAATTCGTAGGGCTCTTGAGATCTGTCAAGGCTGTTGTGAAATGTGCGTACGTATGTGTCATGGGCCTTTTTGGCCCGGCTGAACTATGTAACAGCTTTAACTCTCTTTTAGACCCACAGGGCCACTGGCAAACCTGTTTACTGCTGGCTTTAGCAACTGGGAGGTCAGAGGTCACCCGTCCTGTTACCGCTGCTGTTCAGCAGTGTGCAAAGCCACCTCTGAGAGCCAATGACATGAGGTCACTTATTAGATTTCAGCTTGCTTGACACAATATGATTGTCCCCATATGGATGACTGAACACCTAGTATTCATGATGACAATGACAATAGCATGGTGACATACTTCATCATCTGAGATTCTGAAGTGTGCATCCTGTGGGTCACTTTTCTGTCCCATAAGCTCACATAGTTTTACAAATATAAATAGCAGAGAACTATGAGCCTGGTGGCTTTTTTAAAGAGTAAGTGATATTTTTCTACCTATAAAGTTCAAATAAAATGTTAAAAGTTAACTCATGGTTAAAATGTTTCATTGTCAACAACTTTATTTATTATATAAAGGATTTATTTGTATTTATTTGTTTGTTTGTTTCTTTTTCTTTAGGGGTGTTTTTAATACATCATAGGTCAAAGAGCGTATCGGGACAAGGGATAATGCCAACATAGCGGATGTAGTGTTTTCCATAATGAATTTATACTACAAATGAAAGTTCTTAATGTAACTTTGTACATTAAGTGTCTTGTGTAGGCCTGTACAGTAAGTGGTTTCGTGTGAATGTGAACGATATTGTGCATTTTTGTCTGAATAAGTGTATTACTCCAGCACATGGTAGCTTTTCTTGTAGAATATGTTAATGGGAGGGTTACGGAAATTACTTTTAGAACTTCTAATTTCTCCTCTTTTTGCAGTTCCTTCACTTGTCATATAGCCCCAAAAGATGGTGTTATTAGACCACAAGAAGGAAGCTTTTTGCTGTTATTCCAAGGTAAAAACTTGACACTTGCTCATGTTAAAACGTTGCAGTCAGAAATTAATGTAAATTATTGAGAGCAGTCGCCGGGTCTCTGGTGAGCTGGCCTTGAAGAAATGAATTTGCATCTTTCATTTCGTGTCTCTCTTTTTTTTTTTATTCCTGAACAAATTTGACCTGATCCAGGCAAGGAACTACAGGGACTTGGGTTAATTTAAATCGACGAGGAACATCATGTTTATGGGCATTAGAAATGTCAATAACACCCTTTGGCAGATGCTAAGCCATCAAAGTGATTTATGCTAATGATGATATTTTTGTAAGGTGGCCATATTATCCAGTGGGAAGCAGCGGCTTGCAAGGGTGAAGACTCTTTTGATTGTCAGCAGGATTATGTGGACAGTTTTTGAGGGTATTACGCTAGAAATGAGGTTTGTCTTGGGTGTGTGATTAGAGTAAGGCACTTAGCATTTGCCTATTCCCTTGTTCATATTTGCCCCTAGGAGATAAAGCAAGAAGCAGACTTTTCTGTTGTAGACTGGGGATTATTGGATTGGTTATACTAAGACAGTGAGGATGTGCTGCCTTCAAGTTTTGCTGAGGACCATCGTACATTACATTTTTTTCTTGACAGAGGCGCCCAGACTACAGCCTACTAAGTGCATACTCTATACTTGATTTGCATTATTACGTAAGGTTAAATAAAACACAAGCAACAATACTGCTGTGTGAAATATCACTAGCAGCATTAAACGGAACTGCAAAAATAAAGTTGTGTCTGCATAAATGGGATAGGAGATATTTTTTTTAACATCACATCATATAAATGTGTGCCTTACATGAATCCAGTTCTTTCCCACTGAATGTCAAACTCAGGTGACAGAAGGTGCAGAGGTGGTGCTTTTCTCTCACACATGCGCTCAGTATCAACCTCACACACTTCCTGTGTGTTAGCACCACATGCCTCCACAGTACAGTGCACAATCACTCTCGCTTTTCTCTGGAATAATGTGATTAGTTAAAAGCAACTCTCCCTTTGACCTCTGATGGATAATCCAAAGACACAAGCTGTCCTCTATCAAATGGCTTCATTTTGAAGAATGAAAGTGGAGAGGAGAGATGCACAGACTCAAGTTTCTCTCAGCTAAAGTATTACACCTCACCCCTGAAGCCCTATCACACTTTAAACAGCATGTAATCTCTCATGCTAATGTGCTGTATTGCATTGCTAAGCTGCTGTACTAAGTCCCCAGGTCTCCCATCTCTCACTGCTTTGAGGACTGCCGCTCTTTGACTGTGTGCAGGATTCATCTGTATGTGTTTTAACTCCCTGCTGAAAAGACCAAGCGTAGGTGGTCCCCAGCATATGGTGTGTTCGGGATGCTGCTGTGCGGGTGTCCCCACTAGGCTTCCCAACCTGCTTAACCAGCAAGACTTCCTTGGTCAACCAGATGATTCTGAATGATCATGAAGGTTGGTCAGCTTCCATAGCTCAGTTTACTGGTCAACCAGTAGAAAACAAGCTGGTCTGTTCTGCACGGCCATACAAAATTTACTGTTTTGTATCATACAGTCAGCATGACTACACCGAGTATGCATAGGGTGTTTTTTTGTTTTTGTTTTTTAGTCTCAGCTGTCATGCCACCCTCAAATGTCAGATATTTGAAATATGATAATGATGACATAAGTGTTCAAAACTTACTTCCGCCAGTATGGATCAACGATTTTGATTACATCATTCTGCACTTTAGCTTCTCATCATATTTTCTGTCCAATCAAATGCTCTCTAGAATCTGAAGCGTCCCTCCCCCTACATTACAAATAGATGCTAAAGCTGCGACTGAAATCGGTCACTTGTTCACACAATTACTATTTTCTATATGGTGAATGGCACATAGTGCACTATGTAGAGGATAGTGAATGATTCAGACAGTGTAAATATGCATTACATTTGGGCAAATTAAGTCTGGTTCCACGTTAGTGTCGGCGTGAACCGCCGCAGCGCGCGAGTCGGATATGCTTTGTGCGAGTCGGAGCGGACCAAAAAACTTATTGAACCTATTTCTTGTGTAAAATAAACATAAAATAGACAGACTAGACATTAGACGAGAAGAAGAGATTACACCGGTGTCATGCACCAACATAAATTACACACTTTTCAAAGTATACATCCTTAGCATGATTTGCTTCAGTAACAGTTTCATATTAAATCTAAAAGGGGAATATATTAGACTCTCTGTCGAATGCGGCTTTGCCGAGCTCAACGGCTTTGGCCGAGCTGTGATATAAACTAAATGCTATTGGACATTAAAAAAAGAATTGTAGGAGCTGCTCGATATGTCCCACCCTGTCTTCTTGTTTCAGTTGAAATTACGTCAACACATCGGATAACGCTGCGCATTTCAAGGCACTTCAGTGGGCCTTTAATAGAACTTTCAAATAATATACATAATACTTTACTGTAATGTATTAATCATATTCATTTAAAGTAAATTATTTATAATTATGCATCTTTGCTAAATAGAAATATTAATATGTAAAATCTTACTGACATCACACTTTTGAACCCACACAGACACAAACAAACACACACACACAGACTTCTGATCTTTTTTAATGTCAGGAAATAAATAGACAATTGTTTATGCTTTGTTGCTTGTGGTGCACTATTGAAATTGCTATTATGTTGAATTACCCTGAACTCAGTGTTGGGAAAGTTCACTTTCTACATGAACTAGTTCAAAGTTCAGTTCACACATTTTAAAATGAACTAGTTCAGTTCATAGTTCACAATTCAAAAAATGAACTAGTTCATAGTTATTTTTTTTTTCCATAAATTTGTTGCGAGCTATTTTTTTTTAATTATTGCCACAGCCCACAACAACAGACAGCAATTATTTTATCGGCGGGCAAAGTTTGCTCAGAAATGTAAGATTTTTCCCATCCTCACCGACCTTGTCATAAAACTCGTTTAAATTATCATACTGTAACGAGTGGATATAAGGTGTGGCCCCTTTAAGAGCTGCGCGCGCGCCCTGTTAAACTGTCTACACTCTGTATGGTATTGTACAGTGCGCCTCGATGTATGCGGGTAATGGTGCTCATTTTATTTGATCTGTTTATGTTCTGTTTGGTAACGCTGTGGACGGAGCGTGGGACAAACAGTTTCCCCAAGTTTGATTGGGGAAATAAAGCGCGATCTGTTGTGATATGGCAATCGCCTCGGTGAGTTTGTCTGGCCTAGTGGCTTCGGCTGTGAGCTATCCCGGCGTTACAATACGACGCATCCAGTCCTCGCTGCTTTGTCGACTACATGCTGCTTTTTGTTTTGATGACGCATGCGGCGGTGCAACACTGGTGGCTGGTGTTGCCAGATTGGGTGTTTTTTTTTCGTTACATATTAAGGCCTGTTTATGGTGTGTTTTAGCCGGGTTTTGCCTGGAAGGCTTTATAGA
The DNA here is from genome assembly GCA_031834385.1 of Semotilus atromaculatus. Lineage (NCBI taxonomy): Eukaryota > Metazoa > Chordata > Actinopteri > Cypriniformes > Leuciscidae > Semotilus > Semotilus atromaculatus. Next base: position 10,117,208 of record JAULUF010000038.1, on the reverse strand, counting down.
AATATGGCACCCAATTGAACGAAGTTAAACTGAGAGAGCGTTCGTTCACAGACACCAGAATTAACGAGTTCACAGTAACGTTCATCAGGCATTAATACAGTACGTTCAGTTCACGTTCGCCTAAAATATGAACGAGTTCATGAACTATCGTTCAATGAACGCGTTCAGGCACAACACTGCCTGAACTGCAGTTCAATAAATTACACTTCCTGTCATTCAATTCAACATACTGTCAGATTTGTCCATTTAAATTCAAATTCCATCTCATGAATTGACAGGTCAGTTATTTAATTATTTATTTTTCCAACCCTCATTTGTTATTATCATTTACATGCCCTCTTTAAACTCATTTTTCATACTTTCTCCATGTGTCCACACTGCTGAGTGTTTGAGTCTGTTTGTGAAGTGGCGTGTTGGAGCATAATGGAATGATAAGGACAGGATTGAGAGCCCAGCCAACTGAATTCCTCCTGCTGTCTCACTCCGGCTTTCATGTTGAGGTGGTTTTGGCAGCTGTTCGGAGGAGTGTGGCCGAATTTTGCTGTTTTTCCTGCATCGGGTTAGCAGGGACAGAACATAGGACACGCTGCCAGCAGCTCTGTGAAGTCATGTCGCTCTCCTCCTATACTTCACTCACTCATTCCCTCTACCCCTCCTTTTTTTCGGCAGCCTTAGGGCTCATGTAACCCCGTCTAGTATCATATCAGACGTGAACGACAGCAGGAAGGAGAGTGAGTGCGTGTTGGAGTAGAAAAAGAGGGTGATAGCTGAGAAATGCGTCAGAGAAGGGGGCCACCGAATGTGAAAATCTAAAGTGAGGGGACATAAAAGTAAGACGAGCTCCACCTAGACTTTAAATGAGAGGTCTGCAGAGAAAAGTGGGAGGAAGTTAAATAGCATGTTTCACCCCAGCATGTTAGGCCCGGTAAGGAACACCTTATGCCTCCACAGCTAACTTTTATAACTTTAATGTCTCCCTGGCTTTAGTGCGGACCGAAGGTTTTATTTGCCTGGGCAAGCGTCGTAGTGAAAGCATGTGGGCGCTGAAGGCTGGGAAGAAGAAACCGAGGCAGAAGGGAAGAAAAGGCGGTAGCTGCAGTTGGCCCTAATTATTTTTGCGGCTTACAGTGTACTTTTTGTGTCAGCCTTTGGAATGATTTACACACTTGGGAACATTATGAGGAAGCTTTGTGTTTTTCAGGGGCTACAGGAGAGGGGAAGAGAGGGAACGAGGCGGCTCGATGGTGCACTGTGCCCTAATGAGTGCCGGCACAGCCTGCGCCCAACACAAACTGTATTACCAGCTGTCGGCCATCTTGTTTTAATATGCCCTTAATGTTGCTGCACTCCACTTAGCATGTCCCCCGCTCCTCTCTTTTCTGTTTTTGTTTCATCCCCGTTTTTTTATTCTCGGTGAGGGAGTTAAAGTGCTTTGGTGGTTTTGCCTTTTTAGGGCTATTGGAAGGAGCCACCGCATTGCTTTTGTAACCACACACAGCTGGCACTGAGTCTGGGCCACAGCAATAGGGACTTTAATTGAAACACTATATGTGTTTATAGCCTCCTCCACATATCTGAGCCAGAGACCGTCCCACTGACGTCTTGTAATGTTTTTCCAATGCGTGCGTTTGTGTTTTTGAGACCCCGTGTGAACTGAATCTGTGAGTGTGAGTGAATGTTGTGTGTGTGTGTCTGTGTGTTGGCCCGTCTATGCATGTGTGCCTGCCCATAGGAAAGAAAATTATATTATCTCAGTTGTTTCTCCTAGATGGCAATGAGATTAAATGGAGATATCACTCCTGAGGAAAAAGACCCCAGAAATCCCTTGTTACATTCCAGAAGTGATTTCAACCATCTCAAACTGTGCTCAGATTTGCTAAGATTGAAAAATCTGGGAAAATAAAATAAAATCAAAATATACCTCAAATGCAAAAAAATTAATTAAGGCATCTACTGAAGGAGTAAACTGATTTCTCCAAAGGAACTTCAGCTGAATGACTTCAAACATGAGTTATGAAAGAGTAACATCCAATCCAAAAAGGTGTGTTTGTAGTCTGCTCGGGCCCTGGTCTTCTTTGGTGAAGCATGAAACATAAACCCAGTCCAGAGATGGGCCTCTCACGGATCTGAGGCAGAGAAACTGTTTACTTTCTGATCATGGAGGGATGGCTTCAAAAGCCTACACACAAACAAGACATTTCTAATTAGACATGCCACCAGAGAAAGGACAGCCATACGCTTAGAGTAGAGAAGTGCTAAGTTTAAACAGATTCATCCTCTGTGTTTAGATTGATTCATCCAAACAACTCTCTCACAACAAATTACAGGCAGATTTCACGTGTTACTGTCTTTGTAGGTTGTTCATTTGAATTCTTTATATTTCATGCGTTTATAAGAATTAATGATGCAGATGTAAGCTTGTATATTGTCTCGGTTCTTAAGATCAACAAGTTTTTTCAATCATATATATATATATTTTTTTTGTCCTCCCACTCCCCCAGTGACAGTCTACTGTGTCATTACATGATCTTTGAAACAGAAACACTGTATCACTTGTGACATTTCACAACTGAAATTATTAAAAGGCATATCTAAACTAAATCAGGAAATGGCATTTGTGAAATGACACACAACTGAGCACATCTTTGCATGACTTCGTCAGTAAAACAGGAGTCATGTTTAAAATTTTCTTTTGTCAAAGGTACTGTAGTCATGTTTTCGGGTCTGTAATTACATATTCTGTGTATATATATATATATATATATATATATATATATATATATATATATATTAACAATTAATAAGTTAATAAATACATACATTTTTGATTAAGCGACCTCTAGTGGTGAAAATTACATATTGTGCCTTTAAAGCCATATTCTGGAACAAAATGCAACACAAAATAAAAATAAAGGGAAGAAAACCGATTCCGTTTCTCAGATTCTGAAAACAGTTCTGAAACACTTACAGTTCGCAAGATATGAGATGAACCAAGGTACAAACATGTTGTGAACCTTATGGTTGTTTCATAGGATCTGTTGCACCTCTAGTAAAAGCACATTGCTCATTAAAGCAAAATGTAATCAAAGTCCACCCCACACTGGCACTGGAATTACACTGCTCGTATCAACCTTCCTTGTTCCCGCTCAGTGTCTAACCCTGAAGCCAGCGTATCAAAGCAGACCTTAATGTAATTTTGGATTTATTTAATTATTGAGCCCTAAGAAATTATCACTTTTAAACAGAAACATGCTTAAGTCAAACTGAATTCAGCACTCCCAAAGCTTTAGGCTGGGAATATGTGTGTCTAAAACAGCATGCTCTCTCACCTCTCAGGACACAGAGCAGGCCTGCTGGAAACTCATGTAACACACACACACACACACTTCAACAGCAGCAGCAGAATCTTCCGTGAGTGCAGTATCTCTCAAAAGGCTTTTCTCAACCATATGGAGGTCAAAAGGCTAAAGCGGTACCACCATATCATGCTGTAAGTAGCACTCCATGCATGCAATATGCGGATTTTCCCTCCATGTGCAGGTGTTTACGGAGAAGGGTTTTTTTTCCCTCCAGTGGGAACAAACAGAATAACAGGTGCTGTTCTGGATTAGTGTCCCTCTCTTTCTGTTTCTCTCTTTCTCTCTCCTGAGTCTATCTTGCTTGTTTTTTTCACTCCCTCTTTGTTTTTTTGCTTGGTCACTAGTTCAAGCAGACAGCTGTCACAGAGAGAGAAAGGTCTTCAGAGACACAAGCTCATGGCACCATTGGTTTTGGGAGTCTGTTTGTCTGTGTTTGGAGTTGTTTCCTTTGGCGATGCTCTAAAAATTAGAATAGGGAAGTATTGAGTACCTAAATGATTTCGCATTTTGTACTTATCAATAATTCTAAAATAACTTTAAGGGCAAATAGTTCTATCGCCCTGATATCTCCAAAACTGTTTGAGTTCTGGATTACATTTCAATAATGTATTTATCAGCAGATCAGCAATAAAATCAGGTAGCAATGCCATCATCGTTTTTGTTTTACAGCCTTAAATCATGCCCAAAACGTATCTAAATTTTCATATTGAGCGTTAATTTTTATAATGTTTTGGTGGTCTGTCTCATTCTCCTTAAACTCCTTAATGTGTGTGTGTGTGTGTGTGTGTGCAATCACATTCAAGATACAACATAGACATAAATATAAAATAAAAGATACACAATTGCCATTAATAGGCCATGTGGACGTCAACCACAGTGGCTTTTTCTGACCACTGAAAGACCTGTTAACTCTGTCTTTTACCGTAGCCTTTCATCATTCACACATTCCTTCTCCATACAGTGCAGATCAATATTACTCCTTCTCTATAGGTGCACTACACTCATTAAACATACTGTTTCTTTTCTTAAAAGTGAAATGGCATATTTCAACTTTCTCCCCTTGTTAAAACAGACTTTAGAATTGATTTCATTATCAATGGAGAGTAACGCTTTCAAGTTTTTATGGTGGGCTGCCTTAATGCACAGCACTATTGTACACTTCTGCACACTGTCCCCTTCTCCCCATTCAAAACACACACACTTTTGATTCACAGAGCACTTCACTTAGCAAATCAAACAGTTATGCTGTGTGCAGTTTGTGTGTGTGTGTGTGTGTGTGTGTGTGTTGCTGTGTAGTGCTATATGTCCTGCTGTCCATGTCCCACTATCATTTTCATTTACCACCAGGTTGTAATGAGTTTTCTGTATCTGTTTTTGAGTGATCCCCCTCTTCTCTGCCGTGGGAGAAGAGAGACATTTATTTCTCATAATCTGAGGCAAAGCCAAGGGACTTTTCCTCCCCCTGCTCACTGTCATTAGAATTATAGATTAGGGGTTTACATTTATTAAACTGTAGTGTGCTTCCACTCACAAAACCTCACACATATCTAATCAGATCTTCTTTTCCTCTTCTCCCCATATTGGCGACAAAAACGCTTTTCTAATTTACCCATTTATGTTTTGACCAGAAAACTTCGGTTTTATAAAAGCAAAGATGGAGAGAACACACGTACACAGTCCAAGTATTTATTTATTTATTTATTTTCCTGAGAACAGTATTTTATATTGACGTGTGTGGGTAGGATTACTTAGCTATACTTTGTAAAAATCTAAGTACTTCCACAAAGTAAAAATATTTCATATGTAAATTTAAAAAAAAAAGAATGTTAATTTAATCAATTAATTAATTGTAATTAAATGTGTTTGTATTTATAATTTTTTTTTAATTTTTTTTTTAGGGTTAGGTTAAATACAGTTAACTTTATATCAAATTAATAGCGGTCTATTCTATGCCCGTATTTAGACGATCTTGGTTTTGTCTACAGCCAACAAGGTTTCTGTTGAGGAGGATAAAAAAATATCACCAGCTTAGTATAAAACCACTAGGAGTAAATGGAAAGTCCCCATCATTATATAAAATCAAGTGTGTGTGCATGTGCGTGTGTGTGCGTGTGTGTGAGTGAGTGAGTGAGAGAAAGAGAGAGAGAGAGAGAGAGACTGAGAAAGTTAGTGAGAAAGAGAGTAGAAAGTTGTTCAGCTTTTAGCTCAGCTGGAGAGCTTCGGTTCTTGGAGGATACAGCGGTCTGGCAGTGGACCTTCCTCCATTTTGTGTCACCATACCCCTCAGTGTGGTGGACTTGGCTGTGTGTGTGTGTGTGTGTGTGTGTGTGTGTGTGTGTGTGTGTGTGTGTGTGTGTGTGTGTGTGTGTGTGTGTGTGTGTGCGTGTGTGTCCGTGTGCGCGTGTGTGTGTGTGTGTGTGTGTGTGTGTGTGTGTGTGTGTGTGTGTGTGTGTGTGACAGCTGAATGGATAATGCCTTGGAGTTAAGGAAAAGCCTAGAGTGAAACCAGACTCACTGCCCTGCCATCAATCCGCCTGTCGTCTTCCTTCCCTCTCTTTATTCCCCCCTTTTGCTTCGTTTCTCTGGATTTCTCTCTATATAGTCTCTGTTTAATGCTGGCCTAACCTTTAAGGGCTGTTTGGGTGAACTTATTTGTCACCTTCCAGTGGTAAAAGAAGGTTCAGTGCCCTGTGGTTTTATTGGGAACCTGTAATGGAGAAAAAGAGAGAAACACAGAATATATAGAGAGAGACTACAGGAACTGGAGAAGATAGAGTGAGCAAATACACATATCCATCACAGAGAACAGTCAGTGCAATGGAACTGCTGTTGCCCCATGGGGGAGAAGTGAACCCTCATCAGCACTCATACGTTCTTCTGAGTGCAAGCTACTGTTAGCCCTATGATCGATAACATGACCCTCCGACAAGCTTAAATATTCATATTAAACCAGATTTCTGAAATATATCAACATATAATTTTCCGTGTTATCTAAAAATTGAAAATTGTATAGGGAAAAAATCTGGTTTTGTGTATTTTGACCTTGGTTGATAATATACTGTCATTCTACTCTAAATTACATTTTGGATGACTAATTGTGATTTAGAGTATATGACGTAAAGAATCACTCACGGCATATTAATGATCCCTGACTAACAACGAGGTCCATTCAAAACAATATGTGAGCACTGACAGTCACAACAGTGATTGAGATTCTTTTTGTCATGCGATAAAATTAAATCAATAATGATTTACATTGTCTAATATATGTAATGATATGAAGAGAAGATATGAACTGAAGAGAAGCTGAGGCCTTTATTCCAATGTGAGAAAAAACTATTACATTCATCATATCAGTTTTTTTCTAACAATGAAAATAAAGATGCAATTGAAATTGTATATTATACTTTATATATTCTATATTGTAATACTTCATGTGGAAGATCTATCAAATTAGATATTATTTCAATGTGCTAGCTTAAATGCACAGTAAAAAAATAAAATGTTCGAGGACCCTGGAAAACATGAACACCTGGTCACGCTAGACTGTGGAGTATGGTCATTCCAAAACGATCACTCAGACCTTTCATTTTCTTCTCGAGTGAAGTGTCTAATTCTCAGAAACGAAGGGACTGTGCTGCATTGGCTAAGTCTCTTTCTCAAGCTCTACATGCTAACCTCTTTGTCTGCCGCCTGTTAAAAGCCCTGCTAAGTTCAACCAAACATTTTCTCTGGGATTTTTGTCCAGACAAAGACCCAATACCGGTCGGGCTTTTGAAAAGCAGGGCTGCTGCATAAAAGTGGGTGATTGTCCGGCTGCTGTATAGAGGCCCTGGTGTTCATGGCTGCCGTTATGCAGTAAGCCTGTTGTGTGAAACCGAGCAAACCTCTAGATTAGCCGGCCCTGCGTCGATGCGGCCTTTTGTGCCCCGCCGCCTTTCGAATCCTGCAGTCGTGACCAACAAAGCGTGAAATGAGTAAATAACGCCCCTCGAAGAAAGCCCAACATTTTACACCATTGTCCACGGTCCCCTAAGCCGCTTAAAGACTTCAAATGCTTCGCCACTTCTCTGTTCTTCCCCCCTTTTGAACAGTAAAATGATAATGACAGTCATTGAAATGTGTTTGTTTTTGTCTGTTTTCTGGGCTCTCATATCTAAATGCCAAATGATATGTTCCCAGAGCATGACCGCTGCGTGCATGCGAGAATGCGTGTGATTTACTAGAGTGATTTGGCACGTTTAGAAGTGAAATTAGTGTGGAAGTATAACAGAGAAGTAGAAATGTGGGGAATTGCCGATCTCGGCGGGCTAACACTGAGCATGAGCTATCGGGTTTGAACTAGAGAGAGGCCAAATAATCTGAGGCAGGAACTCCATGCCATCTGTAGCTCTTTCTCTAGCTCTCTATCTGTCATTCTCTCTCTTTGTCAAACATTAGCAGAGAGACCTAAAAGATTGCTGGGTTTGCCGTGCTCGCTAGAGTAATGTAGCTGCAGCTGAAAGGAGACCTATCATGAAAATGTTGCACAGATGCTCAGATGGGTTTCTATGGTGGTCCATATGGTGGAATAACACCATTCATTTCCAACAGATATATTTTAAGAGGTTGGGAAATGGTGTCATTTGTAGTCTATGTCATAAATATACTAAGAGATAAAGGCTCCTTCACATGACTCGTGTCAAACCCACCGCTTAACACAAGGGTCATGCCCTGCTTTGACCTTCATATGAAAAGAGTCACACCTAGCATTATAATAGTTGATTTTCATAGGATTTATGGGACTATGATGTTTACTCTCTGATTTGTTGATATACAACATTGGCAAAAATTGTATAAGAATATTTTTTCCCATATCAGTCGGTATTTATCACGATATATTTATTTACCATTAATGGGGAAAGAAATATTGCCCACATTTGTTAGAACTTGAAAATTAATGTAAGCTACCATTTTATGTTTTGGTAACACTTTACAATAAGGTTTCATGTGTTAACATTAGTTAATTATAACAAGGAATAATACTTCTGCAGCATTTTGTAATTTTAGTTAATGTTAATCTCAACATTTACTAATACATTTCTAAGATCAAAACTTACATCTGTTAATATTAGTTAATGCACCTTGAACTAACATGAACATTAACATTTTCATTAACTAATATTAACAAAACGTAATGAATGCTGTTAGAATGTATTGTTCATTTTTAGTTTATGGCAGTAAGTACTTTAACTAATGCTAATAAATGAGATTTTTTTGTAAACAATTTAATCAATCTTTTAAAATCTAATCAAATGAAAATACAACAATTAATTTACAACAAAATGTTGCGTAATTTTTTTTTTTTTATCAAATAATATGTTGCATGGCAGAACTGCATGTACTAAAATGGGTTAAAAATATATCTTTGTTGTATGATATTTAAAAAATAATCATTTTAAATTTAAATAAAAATTTCTTTAAGAATTACATTTTAGTATACACAAGTAAAACATTTCTGTTATAATTTCTTTAAGTTAAACCAGACTTTTATTTTGACATGTTGTGAAGATTTTCAGTTTCAGTTTCATTTCAGTTTCAGCATGTATTTGATGGTAGTTTTTCTCAAATGAAATGGTAAAAAGCTTGTGAAGTGACTCTCAGCTCTGGAGATCAAGTTCATTTGTTCATCTCTTCATTGAGATGCATTAGTCTACATGAGTAATTAGCTGGTCAAGTGGATTTACTTATTGTTGAGTTAACAAAAGTTATCAGGAGAATTGTAATGTTTGAAGCAGATGTCATAACAATAGACCAGGAAGATTTTAAAACGAGCGGTTCATTCCTAAATCAAGGATCAGACTCTTTTCTGTCTTGATTTCCATGCTGGCACCCCCCATTTCATGATGTGCTTTGCGAACAGTCTGGTAATCATTGGCTGTGCTTTAAAAGGTCAAAGGCTAACAGGGTCAAAGTTGAAATTGTCTGAACTTTGAGCATTCATTACAATGGTCAATCTGTGGAGGTAACTCTGTGGCTGCTTTTAGTATTTTAATTATTTAATTAAATTATTTTTAAATAAATGTATTTAATTATTTTACTTTTATTTTATTTTGTGGCCTGAATGCCTTATGACAAGTTGCATGGCTGTGCCTCTTTCAAACACACACTCACACACAAACACACTTGTGAGCACACAGTGCAATTTGTGCTCATTAGCGCTAATTGCAGTGTCAAGAAGTAATGAGAGGCTGAATACTTTCACAATCAGTGCAGTTTAAAAAGATCCATCTCTCCGTACACTATAAACACAATTAGCACTAAACTAACTTGGCTCCCTGACTTTTACCCCAAGTTTTTGTACCCTAACTTTATCTTTAGTTTTCTTTTCCGTGGGGCATTTGGAAGGGGTGGAGTGGGGAATCCAGCTTTTGAGCAGAAATGTAATGGTTTTTCTGCTTCCCTCTCCCACAATCGATTTCGCCACGCCGGGCAGGAAATGATGTTGGCACACCACAAATAGCTTGCAGATGACGGGAGATTTGATGCTAATAATTTGTTGGCGGAGAGTGTCATGCGGGCTGCTCACTGATGGAGATTGAGATGCGTTTGTCAGCAGACAGTTGGAGGTGAGCGAGAGAGGGGCGGACCGCAAGTTTTCAAAGGCGGGAAAAATGATTAGCGAATGTAATGTGGCAGATAATAGACAAGAGAATGAATATTTTATTTGGTCAGAGCTTCTGACGAGAGCAATTTGCATGTCAGGAGGTGACAGGCACGGCACAGATGAATGACAGCTCTATCGTCTGCACTGCGTTAAGACATTACCCTCAGATATTGTCTGTTATGCGACACTCACACACTTACGAAGCACCACTTCACACTCTTTCATCGCAGTTGTCGCTTAAGAGGTGTGTGTCTGTGTTTATGTTTACACAGGTGTGTGTGTGTGCCCACGTTATCTGATGAGTTTGTGTTTAGTTTTTCACCCCCTGCAGTTATGTCTATAATATAAAATATCGATTTTTTTTTACATTTACATAAATATTAAAATATAAAAATATATTGAAAATATAATCCATAACTTAATATAAATATAAAGGGACTGTATTTGTAAATATTTATGCGAGCCAAAGTTAAATTTGCCTTTAGGTTAGGGTTAGGTTTAGGATCCAAGAAGAGTATGTGAAGCCTGGATTAGTGAAAAGTGCAACCTCATGCCAGAAAAGCCCTAGCCACGGTCAGCGGGCCATGCTGCGGATTTAGTGTTGGAATAAGACTAATCCAGGTGGGTTCCAGCAGGATAATCGGGACATGAGAACACTGCCCTGAAGAATGTTGCATTAGGCTAAGCAGAAACTGAGGAACAGAAAAGGAGAGTAACACATACACCCTCCCTGACCTTTCCTTTATGGCAGCCAATCTGGTTTGTAAACATTAATTTATTCATGAGCGTGCATCTGGCTGTTTAAACAAGAAGCGCAACCCAGCAGCAATAAAAAGGAAAGGTTGACTGAGTCAGACACAATACACACTGACAGAGAGAGTGAGATTGAAGAGACCGTATCTAATAAACATGCTCGTACACTTACGCGAGCCCGACAGGTAGTGGCTTAAGGTTATAAATTCCCGTCCATCAATCTTTATAAGCATTTTATATCACAAACCGTTAAACCCCAGTGAAATCCAATAGGATGCAATTGAAAAGCTATTCATGAAATGTTGACTGACTTTGGGCGCATCAAACAATGTGATGCAGCATGAGTTTTCCAGTGAGCTCTGAGAGAATGAGGCTGATAGAAGTGCAAAAGCCAAACAACTACCAGCAGCTTAAATAATTTAACCACTCTTGAAAAATTACAATCTCGTAACTGCCATTGATTTCAGTCTCTTTATGATTAACTGCCATTGTATACACACATATTGATTATTGGATCTAAAAACAAGCTGCAAGAACAGTGTGTTTGTTTAGGGCTGTTCATGGTGTCTGTTTGTTAGCCTGTTCAGTATTGACAGTGCAAGTAGGAGGCATTCATTGCGGCAGTGTCACTTTAAGACCCAGGGAGACAGAATGATGTAATGCCAGTAAATTTGCCCTCACTGGAGACTATCATCAGTCTCTGGGCCGAAAGCCCGTTTCAAATAAATCTGCAGGTCACATTAGGCTACAAATCAAGCCAAACTACAAATGGGCATGTCTTGTAGCCCAAGTTTTACCCTAAGCGCCGTGGCACCTCCCAGCTTCACCGAAATGGAATAATGAATATTTTCCTCATCGTTGTTTTGTGCTCGGAGGACGAAGCTGGCTGTATTTTTGCAGAGCTTGTCCAGTGATGTGTTGGGTTCAGCAGGAGGTTGTGTTCACTTCCCTATGGGGCGATCGCTAGCTGCTGCCATCAGCACAACTCCTGCTTATTAGGCCAGTGTTAGACATGTGGGTTCATATTCTTGGCTCTGACCCCACCCTCTCCTGTTCCATCTGCTTGGACCTTCTTATCTGCAGCCTCATTTGTCTCGCAAACCTGCTATTACCTGCAGCAGGGATGAAACTCACAGTGTGTGTGTAGGTGTAGCAGCGGTTTCATTGTACTCTGCTTCCACCACATGGACTATTTAGCATTGCCCTCGCAGTGTACCTTGATACGCCCTCCCTTCCACCTGCATGCGAGTGTGATTGGTCGGGCCCGGGGGGAGGCTGGGAAATCACCTGCTCCATTTAGCCAGGTTGCAGCAGCGATGGCGGGACAGGCGTCCTGCTAGCAGGTCTTTGTGCTGTGCCCGACACACTAAAACAGTGGGACTCCTGATTAGCGTGAATGGAGTTCTCCAGCGTGGGCCCTGCTCTTTATGATCATGGTGATTGTTGTTATTTAGCCCTTCTGTGGGTTAGATCGGCATACCACCGTGCTGGAAATCTTTCTGACAGCGCAACAATTATCTGTGATCTGCATGATTCGTGCCACAGCAGAAAAGTACCAACACACAAAAAAAAGAATAAATAAAATATGACCACCACCAAAAACCCCCCTTTCCAAAACCCAGTCTTGCTCTTTTTCTCAGCCTCATTTCACTCTTTCTATGCATCTCTATCCTTGCCCTTTCCTTTGCTGCTCTTTCACTTGTTGTAGCCCCTGGCCTGAGCCCGGCAGGGAGCCATTGGGCCTCTGAATGAAGTGGCTTAGCTGGGCCGGCCTCCCTCTTTCACAAGGGTCACACCAGGGAGTCTCTTCTCTTAAGGGACAGCAGCAGCTGTGTCTGCCCCCTGCCTACACCTCCCACCCCATAATCCAGCTTGTGTTGAGCTGCATGGGGTGCACGTACATTGAGATATGGAGGAATGGTTGAAGAGGGAGAAAAGAAGAGGTAAAAGTTTTCCATAGTATGGGTGCGTGAGAGAGCACATCTCCTGGAAAGGCTAGAATATTAATATTCCGGTTCTATGAGAAAAAGCATGCAATCGGGACAATAGATACTCGCTTTTTCTGCTCACGTCTACATAGAGGCCTGAACTGATGCTCAGTTCTCAGAGTATCCCATCTTGCACAGAGACAAACAATGAAACTTTCTGCTGACTGCCGTTTGTTTAATGGACAGTGCTCATCATAAAATAACTAATAAGTAGGCCTGTGTTAATTTAATCTGGTTAATTATAAATTAACAGTGCCCTCTGACCCATACAGAAATCGTGTAATAATTGTTTTGTGGAGCCATTCACACAGAACACATTCTGGCGTTCATAAAATGTATGAGTATAATTACTTTTAAGCGTAGCAAGATGTAAGATGACTGCCAAAGATATCCCATATATACTTTGATATTAGTAATATTATAAAATATATTGGTAACACCTTACAGTAAGGTCCTATTTGTTAACATTAGATAACATGAACTAACTATGGTCACCATATTTTACAGCATTTATTAACCTTTGTTATTGTTAACCTTTGTTAATTGTTCATTGTTTGTTCATGTTAGTTCACAGTTCATTAACTAATGTTAACAAATGCAATACTCATAATTATTGTGATCAATGTGCATCATTTAATCCGTAATTCAGTCAAGTAATTAAACATCACCATTGATCGGTAGCCCTAATATTAAGCTAAAATCACTACATCTCAATCGCCCAGCATCAGAGGAAGCGAGCAGCGGCACCATGGGAAGTCTTTTGATTTCTGTAGAGGAAAATCTCTGGCATTGAGCTCCATCTGCCATCTCAAAGAGATTTTTAAATGTTTATTCCATCATACAAAATAACACAAATCCCTATTTTCATATTCCACCCCTGCCCCCAAAGACCATCCCTTTGAAAGGGCTGCTCGGTGACAGTCCATCCCAGCATGCATGTCCTCTGCTTTTCTCTGAGTGAGGTATTTTTGTGAAATCATTACACCAGTGGGTCAGTCTGATATATGATATCATTACAAGGCCCTGTAAATACACCCTCATTTTTTTTTTTTCATTCTGTGAGCAGGAGGCAAATGTAGCATATGATCAATGCTCAGTGAGAGAAAAGAGACTCTCTGAGGGAGATGCCTGTTGACTCCTTCCCTGCATATGCATTTGCTTCATCAGAAATTTACATTCGTTCTGGGCAGGCAAAGTGGCAGTGGAAATGAGGATCCGCTTCTTCGCCCCCCTGTGATACCAAATGGACAGGAAAATGTGAGCTCTGTGGTTTGATTTTTATTTTATTTTGTTTTTGTTGATTTTGTCTCTGGAGACAGGATTTGGACATCGCTTCAATATGTGTATCTGTCTGTGGGCGGCCATTATTTGAGAATTGTGGGGGATATTAAAAGGACAACTCAGCTGTAGCTCGGCATTGGCGTCGTTTGGCACGCGCTAAGGGGCTGGGAAGTCTTTTTTCATGCAAACTAATATCAGTCGTACGTATCAGTGGCATGTAAGCCATTTGAGTCGCAATTTTTAGTGCGTAAATCGCCAACCCTCTGCAACAGCGGTTTTGATAATTGCATGTAATTGTACTTCTTAAGAAGTTCTTCTTTAAAGTTATGGGAAGTAGTGCTTTTAAAGACTAGCTAGCGCTGTGATGTTAATCTTAGTGTGTACCCATTAGTGATGTGGGGCTCAAAGATATGGCTGGAAAAGAATTGAATTAAGCTCTCTAAATTTAAGTTAGCTTTCCAACAGTTGTAATGCCCTCACTCACTAATGAATAAATGTGCAATAATTGGCGCAGGTAGCTTTTGCAAGCACCTTCTGTTGAGAATTAGCACGTCAGAGCTGGAAGCAGGTAGGAGTGAATCAACAGCCACTGTAAACGGGCATTCACTTCTCTCGCACCTCTATCTCACTTCTCTCTCCTCCTTTAGCAAGTCTGTTCACACCTGCACAAGGGCACGGGCCTAAATTACCTCCTGTCGTAGTTATAATTAACTACGGTGTCTTGTTTGATGTTTGAATTGAGTTGTCTGAAATTGACACTAATTTGCATCTAATTACGCAGAGATACTGAGACATGTTTGCCATCTCCATCAGCATCACTTTATGAGACACAATCGTGCATTTCTAATAAGTCCTGACAGTGTGTCCCATTTCTAAACACTGTTATGGCTATTGACAGCACACTTTTAGTGAATGGGTCAGGACTCGTGCTGTATTAATAATCTGCCAACTAAGGTCTGCTGTATAAGTCTAATAGTAACCATTCAAAACATTCATTTCTCTGCATCATTGTTCAGGCCTTTTAAAAACAGTTCAGTTATATTCAACTCCTACTGTTCGGCTGAGTAAAGCACCGTGACCAGTCCAAGGATAATATTTTTATTAACATTAAGGAATATTAAGAATCCGAAGTCCATTAAATTTTCGACAATGTCCTCTGAGTGGTTAGAAAATCAATAGCCATTATGCCTTGTTACATGTCATCTGATTCATCTACAGGTTTGGCAGTAACGATATCTGTATTTACCGGTGAAATGTTGCACTAATAGACTGTCACACCACATTAGAGAAGGCTCTAATTTAATCTGCACAGGTGTGGGTGTATGTAAGTATTTTATGACCCTTTTTGTGCCCAGATTATTTTAAGAATCTAAACTAAATAGTTTTTCACAACTCATTTACTTCCAGATTGATATGAAGCGGATTTTGCATTGTTGTCTAAAGGCAGGGATTGTGTTTTTGGCCAGGCCTCTGTGAAGACCACCGCAGCCATGGTGCAAGCAGCTGCTGCTTGGCTGTTGGTTGCTGAGCCATCTGTGACTCTCCTACTAGCGGCATATTAATCTACGGCACTAAACTAGCCTGCCCTTCGAGGGAATTAAAACTAAAATTCTATCTGCCCTCTAGATAAATCGTACATCACAGCATGAGTGTGTAAGCTTGCGACATATATCGAACCTTTCTCAGGCACTAAAAGCCGGCTTCCTATTATTGGTTTATGAAAAATGAATTAGTATTGGAGAATTCAGCATTTCGCCAGTAATCTCTTTGCCACAGCCCTCCTAAAGCCCAAAGTCACTTGACCCCACATGACCTCCAAGGTCACGCCCTGTCTTACATTTGGCTTTCGGGCCTGTCAGCATAGAGTCGGGTCTGGAAACAAAGTGACATGTCCTCTGATTGATGCTGACCTCTTATTGAACTCGCACCCCAAACAGACCACTGTCCACAGGGGACGGCTTTGGGGTTTTGACCACCAATACCTATCAAAGTCACACACATCATACACTTTGCTTTTTTTTGGTGTTTGTTTTTCCGAAATAGAGCACACCGTAGCTGGCTTGTCAGGGGACACAACGAGAGTTGTGGGGGTGGTACAGCCTCAGGCTTGGGTCAGGGGGGCTGGGGAATTTGGGTAACACTTCTGTCAGACCATAAATAAGTATCAAGTATAATACCTGTGTCTGTGTATATTAAGAAAAGAAAGACAAAAAAAAAAGAGACTGCAAGACCCAGAAGACACAGAGAGATGAGTTGCAACTGTAGGAGAAAGTTCAAACAGCATGCGTGCATGTGGCTTGTTTGCGCTGTGGCTTAAGAGCGCTGGCGGGGTGCTGTATTCACCAGGGGCTGCTGGGACTGGCAGGGTTTGAGCAAACAGCCCTCTTTTTTTCATGGCGTGCTCTGTGGGGCATCAGTGGGAATATGAGAATGAGGCAGAGAGAGTGAAAAAGAAAGAGAATGTAATAGAGGAAGGTCCCGCTGTACATGTGTGACCCGCATTAGCATAACCACCTGTCGTCGTCCCTCGACGAATCCCCATCAGCTGTCAGTCATTCTCCAGTTCTCCTCATCGGCCGTGTCAATCTCCCCCCCTCCGCAGCTACGAAACACTGTCACCGTGGAGTGGACTGTTTACCTCATTACACTACCTTCTCGGAGATGGTAAACAGCTGGCATAGCAGGAAGAGAGGCAAATAAGCAAGCAAATAGGAATAAAAATGTAATGTTAAGTGCAGTACCTGGGGACACAAGAGAGAAGACACCCCGGGCGGATTAGCGGACGGTAGGATCTGTTTCTCCGTGGTGGCAGGCCGTCACACTTCGCTGACTGATGGATATACTCGTCCGCTCTCTGCAACTATGCTTAATTTGCAACTTAATGATCCGGCGGCGAGCTCCACAAACCAGCGCGTACATAAACTCTGTACAGTGCTAAAGTCAAGCTTAGCGGGGCGTGCCTGTATTCAACAGCGGCGTCCGTGTGAAGTCATTTATGGTAAGCAGAAACCGCACGTATGCTCTCATACGGCCGAGCGAGTTTATCCGTAGAGATTTGAACGCAACAAACAATTGAACAAATTTTTTTTTTCTTTTTTGTCCTCCTTTCCCTCTCACCCTACAAACAGTGCAATCTGCATTGTAATGCAAAAGCAAGCGGAGCAGAGAGGCATGGGGAAAAAAACGTAATTTAAAAAAGCACGACATATATCACGTTTGCTGTCAAAACCTATACACGTGTGCATGCAGAACGATGAAAGCGTTTAGAATTAGATTACAGCGATCATTAAAGAGAGCAATTGTTGAGTCACACTTTCTGTGATGTGTCGTGGCCGCTCCGAGCTCTCCACGTGCACGGCTTTTATGAGTCCTTTTTTTAAATAGGCATTGATCGCCCTCTTCATAACCCTTTCCTAGCAGAAAAGATGAGTGGACTATTAACAGTTTAACCCAATGCAGATTAGTTTACAGTGAGCTGTCGGTTGTTTGACTATTCATCTTTCAGATACTGCTGTGTGTATTTGCATGCATCTCCAAGGTGTCTTGTTACAGATCCTTTCATATGTAAATATGAGGTATAATCTGGTGTAGGATCATATCACACCTGTCTGTCTAAATAGACAAGTTAACAGAAAGCTAATTATAATGACAGACTATCTAAAACTAAAAAATGCATTTTTGCATTTGTATTTAAGATTCTCTCTCTCTCTCTCTCTCTCTACACTGTTATTCAAAAGTTTGGGGTCAGTATGATTTTTCACCCTTTTATTCAACAATATGCATTAAATGTATCAAATATGCTAAGGCATTCACAATGTTACAAAAGATTTATGTTTGGGATCAATTCTATAATTTTAACTTTATATCATCAAAGTATCCTAAAAGTACTCAGGTTTTCCACGAAATCAGGACAACTGTTTTCAACATTGATAATAATGTTGAACATCAAATCGGAACCAGTCGAGAGTGAGGAGGGTGGCAGAGGGATGCTGGAAAACTGCGGGAAAGAAGTGCGAGACAGCTATATATTTTGGCTTCCTCTCGTTCTATTTGGTTAGATTTTCTAAACATGTTTCTCCTTAACTTAGTTAATACACTTTATGTAAAACAAGTACATTTGGTTCTTTCAGACTGCACATTTATACACATAAAACATTGATAATCCACTTGGTAAGATAAATGGCAGAATGCCTGAGAGAATATATTTAGTAATGGACTTTATCGCTCTCTTAAATTGGCACTCGCTTTTTAGCAAATAATAATTAAAAAGTTGAAGATTGCCACATCAATAGCCCACATTCTCACGTCGAGTAGAGCCAACAGAACCCCGAGACACAGCCGTCCAGAACAATAATTTATTATTTAGCAATGGCCGGTGCAAAATACTTGTCAGAAAGCTAAAAAATAGTTATTCTGCATAGAAATGTAGGGGTACCCGGCCTCTCTCAGTGGAGTAGAAAAGCTAATGGCCTCTCCTGAAACATGCCCGTAGGGGGTGATCATAAAGTCATGCATTTATGCACAAATATGTTCTGTTCACACCGGACCTGCTGCCAGCCATGCTCCTAAATCAAACAAAATAGCCCTCAAACTTTCACTTGTGCTTTTTATTATGGGCCACTGGACTCTGGAAGTGTTCTTCAGTTTTCTCTTCTTGTTTCTTGACTTCCTCAATTTGAGTCAGGAAAAGACTGAAAGTGTAATCAGTGACAATTGTTGCTGTAATAATTACAATTAGTTGCTGGGCTTTCAACATGTGCATGAATAGAGGCTTTTTGGTTAATTGAAAAGCATCAATTTTGTGTGAGGGGAAAAAATACAGGATTATCGTTTTTGTAGTTGTTACTCTGAATTGATTCTATGCAGATGTGCGTGCGTTTGTTTGAGGAAAAGGAGAGAGAGTTTATAGAAGAATAGCAGGACTGAAACTTAAGAAGGAAAGAACTGTGTCAAGGTGGGCTTTCTTGTTCTCCCTCAACAGCAGCATGAACAGCTGCAGACCCAGGGAGTCTCTGTTTGTGTTGAAGGTGTGTGTGTGTGTGTGTGTGCGTGCACATCCAGGGGGGTGACTGGAGAAAGAACAGTTATTTTGGCTTCCAAATGGTTAATGCAGCTCCGAAACCCCTCCTATTCCCTCCCACCTCTACTGCTGTCTCCACCCCCTGAGTATCGGATTGACAGAGGCTCGGCCAATAGCGTGTGCCGGGACCAGCAATGCGTGACGGGGGCTCCATCGAGGACTGCAAACTTCCCAGTGCATCAGCAAGCCTCTGCGAACAGCACAGCCTCCGCGTGAGCGAGAGAGAGAGTGAGAGAGAGGGAAAAAGCAGCAACAGCGCAGAGTGTTAGAAACAGAGATAATCAGACCGCATGATGCTTCTTTAACCTCTCTGTGACCAACCGCGTACGTTGAGTCAGTTGTCATCCTGCGTTTTTCATCTTTTATTTTTCTGGGGGGGGGTTTTCACCTTGAGTTTTCGCTCTTCAGTGGGAACACCGGGACACAGATCTTACATGTGCCGCACGCAGGTCTGGCTGCTGTGCATGCGTGAGTGTGTGTGAACGGCTGTGTGCGTGTGTGCGTGTGGAATGGGAAGAGGACGTTAAGTATTCTGTGCTGAGTCTTGATGACCCTCTACAGCCCTGGAGTGGGGGGTTCATTTTAACCCTTCAGGTCATCGCTGGAGGAGCCCTGACCAAGGTAACATCTGAACACCACCCCCTTCCTCCCCCCACCATCAATGCATGCTCTTATATTGTACTGTTCTGCTGTCCGATTCTTGTTGCGCACACTGCTTCTCTCACACTCTTGTCCGATTTCTCTTTGTCTTTATCTTAATGGTCTAGACATGTGCTTGTGTGCTAGTTTGCGAGATCATTTAGTGACTAATGAGTCTAATGTATGTATTGTAGTTCTGTAATTTGAATTGTTAGTGTTTCTGTCTAATTCAAAATAGCTGATTTTATGACTCAGACACACACTCCAAAGCTTTATTTTGTCATCCCTGCTTTTATTTTATTTATTTTGAAACAACACTATTTGCATTCAAAACTAATTGTCTCAAAATTAATAGGATGCTACAAGGCAGTGCGTCATTTCTAAAAATCACGTCCTCTGTGAGCCGCCTTGATCGCGATGCTTCAGAACACACTCTCAATTAGCAGATCCGTTTGCATGCCCTTTTACTCATATTTTCCCTCTCAGTTATTTTTTGATTAGCTTCGAGGGGGACAGACAGGGAGCGGAGGCTTGTGTGACTGCCGCTCCACAATAGACATGTACAGTGCTACTAATTGGAAACAGCTTCAGCGTGGAATTTCTTGCACGCTCTGCTACCTTTTCAATTGAACCACTCGCGCTGTCCGCTCGCCCGGCCCGCTTGATGGATGGTGATAGATCCGATATCCGCACCCCTCTGAAAAAGTGTAATTACAGGTTTTGGTCAGAAAAGCTTTTGATCAATGTGCGGATATGTGCAGGATAGTCATTTAGTTAAGACTCTCCACTTTGTTTTTCCATTGTATGTGGAGGTGAAATGTGAAATTGCAAATGTGTGTGCGAGAGTGTGTTTCCTTGCACATTCATCTGCTGTGGCTTAAGTTCTCCTGCACTTTTCAGAACGTCAAGTGATTTTGAGTTGTGGAGCTCCACACGTAAAAGCGAAATGAAGAGGAAAAAGTTGTCCGCTGTGTGTATCAAATGCAACGCAGAGCCTCTGACCCCAGCGCCATGAGGAATAAGCTGTCAGATTGGCTATTGAGTCGGAGGCCATGTGCGGAGGTGTTTAATGTCCCTTTTGCAGCAGGCGTTAGTGTATGGTTCCACTTTAAACCCTGTATCAGGCTCACATTTGATTTATGATCATGCTCGTCCTCTGATCCTCTGATTCCAAACAGAAAACTGATTTGGGAGCAAAAGGAAACGGATGGTTTGATTATTATTTTTCTATTTTTTTTTTCAAGGGAGAAACATAACAAAAGAAATGGAAAAAGCCATCTTCTCTTTCTGTACCCCCACCCTCACTTCATACTCCCGTGTCTCCCTATTTCTCTCTCTGTCTCTTACAAATGGGGTGAGATCTCCTAGCAACCAGAGCTCCTTTTTTTTTTAGCCTTGTGTGATATATGTTCAATGTGTGCAGTAATCTTGCTGATGGAGTGCATTACTGGAGATGGTGCTATTACTCAAAGAATAAAAGTATAATTACCTTTGATACCAGCCAGTAATATAGGCTGATTTACTGTGCTGTAAAACGAGCCAAGTCACATTTTCTTATCCATATATTTTTTTGTTTTATTATTTTGTATTACGTGATGATGATGGAGGGTGTTTTGGACGTCCTAGGTGGGAAGCGGATCGGGTCATTGGGAGCCGGTTTGAGCGGGCGCGTGTCTCTCGGTTGCTCTTTTAAACATTACCAAGCCTCATATTTAATTCATGCAGGGAAAAATTGGTTTGGGTTGAGGCTGCGCATGTGGCACTTTTAATGGAAAAGTGAAAAAAGTGAGAGAAAATGTTGCGGTTCACGGCCCAGGGATCTCCGCCCTCCGTCTACCTTTCGGCCTTCTTTAAGATTTCTTCAGAAATATTTTTCTCTCATTAATAATGGGGGGTAAATATGAATGAAACTGAAATGAATTGGGATGTACAGAATAATAGGGAGTGATTGACTTTTTTTGTACCAACTACTCTTTCGTTAGTAAAGCGCCCCGCATTCTATTTCCTTTTCTTTCTTTTTTTTGTCTCTTAATAACTATTTGAGCTGTCAGTTTGATTTTATTATCATTTTCTTAGTGCTTATTTTGCATCTGAGATGAACAATAGAGGTTCATTTAAAAAGTAGATATAAAATAGAATATTGAGAGCAAGATGGAATAAAAGATTTCGAGATACCCTGCCACAGAGAAAGATATCGTTTACAAAGAGAGTGACTGAGACGTATAGATAAGATAAATGAAGAGCAACAAGAATAGAGGTAGAGATGAGGTGTGTGTGGAATAAGCGAGTCTTATCTCGATGGGTGTCCAGATGGGTAGGATCTCCGGTCTGCTGTCTCAAAGGAGAAACATCTAGAAGAAGTCAGAACCACGGCTGGACAGCAGAAAGGCTGAGGCTCTAACCACTGTAAACCCAGATAACATCCCAGACGCTATTGATCTGTTTTATTTTCTCATCACAACTCTTGTTTTATCACAGCCAACCACTCTGATAACAGAGACAAAACCTACACACACACACACACACACACACAAACACTAACAAACAAGCTGAATTTGATTTGTGGAAGTTTTGGAATTATTAATGTGGCAATCTTCACCTTCATATTTATTATTTACTGAAATCTAAAAGTAAGCGCGCTCACTGACAAATCCATAGCAACTACAGGAGACAACGTCCTCAAATATTCTTTAGCTCATTTCTCAAACAAGTTATCTGAGCAGTAGGGTTTTTAACTGTTTTTTTGTTTGTTTGTTTTTTGTTTTTTTACAATTTCAGTTTTAAATGATTATTTTATTTTTTCTGAAATTCTGAAAAATACCCTCTGTACAGAAATTATTTTACAGTTAAATGTATATGTAGCAACTGCAACAGCCAATATGTATTTAAAAATCTTAAATAAATCAATTTAAAATAATTTATATATTTTTGTATGTTTTTGTGTGTTATGTTTCTGTTATATAATAAGTTATACAATATTCATAGGGTAATAATATGGCTTTGAGGAGTATATTTTTCCTTTTGGTTCAAAGTCTTACTAAATTTAGAATCAAACATGTTCTGTAGATTTTCATAAGTATTCTGTAAAATGTCTTCAGGAATTTCAGAGATCTTAGAGCGCTTCTAAGCCTTTTTTTCTTTTGATTTTATTGTTGTCCTAATTAAATCATGGCCACTGTATTTGATGTTTTGTAGATGTTACTGGTTAAGAAAGAATTAAATGGAGTCTTGTTTAGTTACTGAGAAAAAACTTTAGGTTTTTGGGGAACACACACACACACACACACACACACACACACACACACAGAGCGAGCCATATATACACAGATGTGTACAGGGTATGTAGATTCACACAAAGAAATCTGTATATTCAGTTTTAACGTCTATAAAATAATAATGGAATGAATAATAAAATGGTTATATATATATATATATATATATATATATATATATATATATATATATATATATATATATATATATATATATATATAAAATAAAGGTTAAATAAATAAACAGATCATATAAAGATAGATTTTGGTCCAATGCAGATCAGCTCTTGCTCACCACTTTTCTATCACAATTAATTAATGGAACTTTTTTTAAATTCATTTAATTATTATTATAATTGGTATCAAGTAGCAGTGTTCGATGGACTAGTGCAATTCTATAAATATTTATTGTTTTTAAAGAGGTAGAAGCACTGAAAAACAGACGTTTTCTATTTTAGTTTTCTTTACGCTGTCCGTGATGGACTGCTGGTGTGTGTGTGAGTGTGTGTGTGAGACTCCGGTGTGCCGGGTGCTGCTGGACTATGACAGAGTGATCAGCTTAGTGAGGAAGAGAGGCTTCTAGGCTGCCGGTAATGGCTGCTGAGGGAGAACGAGAAAGGCGATTCGTCAGCGCTGAATGAGGGGTCAGAGAGGTCAGGGTCCGGAGACACAGCTATTTGCAACAAATGCTTGTATGCACACACACACACACACACACAAATGCTGCTGTAGGTGGGACTCACTATATTAATCCAATTGTCAGTAAGAAACAAGCTTGACTGCTGCAGTGCCAAAACAGGGGTTTACGCTTGCTATTTCAAACTTTTTAACCTTCACATAGCGAAAGATAATAAGAATGGCTGCGTATATCATTTTTTCCCTATTGATTTCTCCCCTGTTGGGAAACGAAGGTGGGTTTGTTCATCTCTCTGGGAGTTATCTGTTGTAGTTTATCTCTGTCGGTTTATATTTACTTTCAGCATGTGTGTATTTTTACTGTACGCTTTCAGCCAGCAATGCGTTTTTTTTTTTTTTAACCAGTTTTTTTTTTATTGGCTCCATATCGAGCTTTTTTTATTGGAAATATTCATAATATATCTGCTATTTTCTATAGGACCTGTAATATATGTGCAAATCCGGACTCTGCTGGTGCCCCACAGTGGCGGATGGCACTGTAATGTGGAGTACCACAAATTGGTTTATTACCGAGGAGACGGCGGGAGGAAAATCTCTTTGTCAGCAATTCGACACCTCCGTTGGTTTCAGCTGGTGACGCGGACTAACCAGATTATAGAATGTCCACTTTAGTCCCGATGTCCTTTCTATATCTCCTGTCTCTTCAACTCTTTCAACACATGTCACTATATCTAGTGAGTATAAACTATTCAATGGCTCATCCACCAAGCAGCACAGTCATGTATAATGAAGCAGAGCCGCCACGAAGCGAGACTAGAAAGTGTGTTCAGAGGTTTTTGAATGTGCCTGCTGAAGGCAGTAAAACAGATTCCAAATGAGATTACACTGACACGGAAGAGGAGAGACGGCATTTCATAAGCATCCGAGCTACAGTTAAACGACTGTGGCCACACATCATTGTTCTCGCCGTTCCACGCTCTCATTAAGGTGATTAAATGAGCATTACTGTCAATGGCACTCAAAGAGAACGGGCTGGGCTGATAGATGCGACCTAGAACATCATGTTGACGCTATCTAGGGCACTTCTGAAGGGGGTTTAAGGGAGAGGGGAATGTCCTTTGCTCCCTTGTGTTAGCAAATCAGAATTCGCCACGGGTGGTTGAGGTGCGCACAGGCGGGAGACCCTGTAGTTGGTAGAACGTCATAGATGGGCGGGAAACTTTACTTCTTACCATCTCTTTTCACTACAACATCCATGATGTCAGATGTCAGAACCCTGCTCACGGACCATAATGGAAACTGAAACAAAGGTCATGGACAAACTCTGATCGTGTGTTGTGTTATAAACACTGTTTGAATGGGAACATTTGAACACATAATTTGATTTCATGTGATGGTTTGGATAGGATAGAAAGTGTCTGGTTATGGGCGGGATCTGGTAGCATGCATCATGAAACCGTTTTTTTATTGTTTATAAATTAACACTTTTATTTAACAAGGATGCATTAATCAGATTGACTTTTACATAGTTAGAGAAAATAATCTGTTTCAAATAATTGCTGTTCTTTTGAACTTTCTATATATTAAAGAATCCTGAAAAAAAAAAAGAAATTCCGCACAACTGTTTTCAACATTCATAATAAGAAATTATTCTTGAGCAGCAAAACATCATATTAGAATGAGTTCTGAAATATCATGTAACACTGATGACTGAAATAATGACTTCTGAAACTTCAGCATTGCCATCACAGGAATAAATTAAATGTTAATATATATAAAAAAAAGAAAGCAGTTATTTTAAATTGTAATAATATTTCATACAATTACTGTTTTTGCTATTTTTATCAAGTAAATGCAGCCTTGGTGAGCAAAATTTTTATTTTTTTAATTTTTTTTATCGACCCCAAACTTTTGAACAGTATATGTATGAGATTAAGTTTATTATTAATTAAGGGAAATAATTAAGATAACTGCTACTACTGTGACTATTCTTTGAAATCTGTGTGCAGAGTATTCGTATGATTTTATTCTTGGAAAGATGACGAAAAGATCTAAATCCATAATGATGTTGCTTCAGGCAGCAAGACAGGAAACTACATTTTAGGTAGAGTATTCAATGAACTATAAAAATAAGCGAGAAGTGTTGTGACAAAAATAATGTACTACAATCACAGACATTTTTTTTTTTTTTGTGGGATTTGATTTCTCAGAGGATGCCTGATTTAGCCGAAAAACAGTAGGTAATTTTCTCTGTAATTTTCACCAAGGTATTGTCTGAGAAAAACACAAACATGTTTTATTCAGATAGGATTAAAATCACAAAATGCATCTGTTAAACAAAAATTTACCTGACTAGTCCCATCCGAATAGGGATTGAGAAGTGTGATTATGCAATGCTAATCTGAATTCTGGATAAAAACATGGCTATTTATTAAACTTTTATTAATGATGGTGTTTATTTTTAGTAACACTAGTTTTTTTTTAAGTGTTTGGTCTTTCTCCCTCGCTCACTCTCCCTTTTTGCGTGTTTGTCCTTGTTGTAGGTTGAAAAAGTCGTTTTGGTAGTTTATGTGTGACAGTGCGCCAGTGGAACTGTAGTTAGTGCTGTCCCTCCCTCACTATATAAATCAAACTCTCTCTCACTCTTTTTCTTCCCTCTCTCTCTCTCTCTCTCTCTCTCTCTCTCTCTCTCTCTCTCTTTCATCTTTTGTAGTAACATAATGCTGTGCTGACCTTTTTTATGTAGCTGGGTATTTATTGTTTGTTCAAACCTCAGTCAGCTCAGTTGGCTGGCAAAAAAATATTGAAGCAGCCATTTTTTTTTAATTATTATTAATATTTTTTTACATTTTCTGTATTTTTGTCATCTTACATTTCTGTTCTTTACAATCTGCTTTTAATTCAAGTAGAACCCTCACCAAAAATAAAATTCTTGAAATGTAAAGTCTGTATCGCAGAGACACACTACCACTTCCCTTCTCAAAGTGTTTTTATTTTGAATATCATTTTGCAAAAAATAACCAAGTATAACGCCTAATGTTGTGGCATATTTGATGTAATTATTGCTGCTCATTGGCTGCAGTATATCTAAACACTGGTTATTTAGTTCTGACCACCATATAATTATGTTGCCTCAATTTACTTGATACAATGGAGAATGATAAAACCAATATCAGAGTGATTGGATTTTCAGAAAACAAAAGTCATTGCCTCTGGCCATTTTAGTCTCAGATGCCCGTTTTCTCTCTCTCTCTCTCTCTCTCTCTGGTGTGTGTGTGTGTGTGTGTGTGTGTGTGTGTGTGTGTGTGTGTGTGTGTGCACGCACAAGTACACACACACATACAGAGTCTCTTTCTCACTCTCTTTTTCTTTCTTGCCATTTGAATTCAGCTGGGCACTCCTGCTGGTCCAATGCTGAAAAAGAGGGTCTTTTGATACCTCCAGAAAAAGACCACTTAAATATTTTCCCCTTCATTAAAGAAAGCAGCCTCCATTTTAAAAGGGAAGCAAAAGATGGGTGGTAATGTTCTCCCATGTGGTCACCTCAACTAGTCAGCACATTTTGAGGTGTGTTCCACTTTGTTTGCTAATGTTGTTTGTCAGTGAGGATGAAAGGTTCTTGCTGCTGCTGATCCCCACAATATCACCTCAATTTAAGCCACTGGCCTATAACAGATAATTAGACTGATGTCGGGTTCAACTAACCCTGATCAGACACTTTTCTTAGGGGGCCTTTACATAACACACATTATAAACCGCTAGATAGTGTTTGGACATGCAACACTTGTTCTGCTCAAGTACAGTGCAGTGCAAGACATACTAGTGTTTTAAAGAAAAAAATTGTTTCAGAAAAACATTTAATTCATAATAAATGACGTTTTTATAATGTAATACAAATGTCTATATAAAATGT
Source organism: Semotilus atromaculatus (assembly GCA_031834385.1). Classification (NCBI taxonomy): domain Eukaryota; kingdom Metazoa; phylum Chordata; class Actinopteri; order Cypriniformes; family Leuciscidae; genus Semotilus; species Semotilus atromaculatus. The sequence continues at coordinate 10,089,641 of JAULUF010000038.1, read as the reverse complement.
ATATACTGCATTTTATATATATATATATATATATATATATATATATATATATATATATATATATATTACTGTTTAAAAGTTTGGGGTCAGTAAGATAAATCACCAAGGCTAAATTGATTTGATAAAAAAAAAAAAATCCATAAAAATCTTACAATTTTAAATGATGGTTTTCTATTTTAATATATTTGAAAATGTCATTTATTTGTAATTTAAATGTAATTTAATACTAACTATTAACTACAACTTTTGCCTCAATAAACTGCTTATTAATAGTTTGTAAAGTAGTTGTTAAGTTTAGATATTGGGTAGAATTAAGGGATGTAGAATATGGTCATGCAGAATAATGCAATAATATGTGCTTTATAAGTACTAATAAACAGACAATATCCTAGTAATATGCATGCTAATAAGCTACTAATTAATAGTGAGAATTGGACCCTAAACTAGTGTTACCAAATACAGTAAATGTCTTTACTGTATCTTTTGTTTAATGAATTCATATACATATAATCTGGATTGACTTCAGTAACCTAATAGTTTGTTGTTGAATGAATGATGTCATTCAAATAGGTGAGATGATGCAGAATGTGGCTGTTATCTGTTATCTTGTTTCTGGCCTCTGTGGGAGACCAAAAAATGAGGATGAGGTCATTTCATGACATTTCTAGTCATGCTGAGCAAGAAATAATAACGATTTAGAAGAGCAGGGAGCAATCTGTAATGCTTACCATTTACAATTACAGTAATTGAGAATGAAACATAATTCCATGAATCTAAAAATATAGTCTTTCAAGTTGTTTTCCCGAGAGAATGTTGAGGCTAAAGCAGCAGCAGAAACGGCTGCACGTGTTCCTTCAAAAAGAGATTCATTACAGCTTAATTCATTACAGAAAATGAAGGCAAACAAACATAAGAGCATTTGGCAGGCTGGCTCTAGAATGAACATCACAACCCCGTTGGGTTGACGTGTCCACAACATGCTGCACGCAGCTTTACCGCGCAGGGTGCGGCAGAAAGTGTAGCCAAAAGTTTTCGCCCACACTACCCTACAGAGACAACCGCTGAATATTATCATAAACCCTCAGTAGGACTGAACACTGCATTTAACTAAATCTCCCTTTCCACATGATGAGCAGCTAACCCTAACTCTAAGACTATTACACATTCACACTCAAATACACACGCATCCCCAAAATGCCTTTGCCTTTGTGGGGTGAGTAGACGTTTTTTTTCCCCCCTTTCCAACAGCATGACGTAAATGGTAATTATTCTTTAAGATATTCATGTTTTGAAAGTAGCCTGGGATTTGGAGACAGTTGTTGGTGAGAAAAGAGGAGTGTATATATGAGGCAAAAATCACAAATGTGTGGACATGCTGTTTCCTTCTTCATCATTAAGGGCAAATATTCTGCTAGGAATTAAATTTAGATGAGCTATTAAGCAGTGTATTTCAACCTTAGAAATGGTGTGGCAAGATCCCGGCATGAGTAATTAAATGTCATGATAACTGCGTATATATATATAATTTTACATATTTTTCATCGAAGAGAAAAACAAAAATATATGTGTATGTATATTTTGGATAATCTAGTTAATTCAATTCTTTAAAAAGAATGGAATGATTTCAAATTATTTTCTATTTTAATTTGAAACTTCAGTGTGAACAGAAAAAGATGATAGATGGATAGATCACAAACTTTTGCTATTATTAAAATATGCACGTTAATGCTTATCTAGAGACCAGCTCACCTTCTCAAGGTTGTTTGTTTCAATATATCTTCTTTTAGTCAGCTAATTATCTCTAAGGAAGAGGCATTCATTATAAATAGCTTGCAGGAGCATAAAAAATGTGTATACTCTTGTAGACCACATTAATTACGGTCCACCCTTAAACTGTGTCCAATGGTTTCATATGGTTGTATCTTGGTGCTGTACCTTTCTTAATGTTGTTAACATGATTTCCATGTTGTGTCCTTTTCATTTTCTCCTTAGTCCTCAAACATGCATTGCTTTCCACTGATACTGACAAATCACCATACTAAAATACTCTAACACTTCTATGTAACGGCGCCATAACACCACTGAATCTACAGTGCGAAACCCACTGTGACCAGTGTAGTCAGATTTCCAGACAAACGGCTCTTCTGAGCCTGTTATTTTTAGTAAATAACTATAATTGTGTGGGGGTTTTTTTAATGAAAAACGTAGAATACATCGTTATGTTATGTTATGTTATGTTATGTTATGTTATGTTATGTTGTGTTGTGTTTTTTAGGGTTCATGGGAATTACAGCAGTGCATTTAATGATACTGGTTGTCCATTTGACAGATAGATAAACATTAATAGTTTTTTTGCAATCAGTGCAAGTTTATCCAAATGAATGCATGAAATATGTTATTATTTTGCTTATTTGTTTAATATTTTTATTTCATATAACTAAGAGCATAAGAGATTATTGCATTAATGCCGCTTCTAAAAAAGTCTGTGAAAAGTTATTAAAGCTTGTACTATAATTCCCTTATTTTTAATTTGTTAAATCTGTTCTGCTAAAATCTGAAATGATCTCTTCATTTGACAACAAACAGCTGAGTGCAGTAAAGGCAATAAGAAATATTTTTCTCAAAAGTACCAAAAGAATCATTAATGAAACTGAATCAAGAGGAATTGGAAACAGTCATTAAATATCTTATGACTCCCATCTCTATGGGGATGTGTATCAGCAACAAAGTCACATTACGATACGTGTCCCGATACATGGGCCATTATTTGATGTATATATCACTATACGGGTATGCACAAAATTTCACATCAGCAGAATTTAGTACACCGCATACTATAGAGCCTTTGCTAACTAAAGTCAGAGCAGGCAGTTACCCTGTGTGTTATGAAGGGACTCTGTGGCACTGTATAACAAAAGGCAATGGCATAGGTTTTCATATGTTAACAATGGCCACTCTCCACCAGGTACAATATTGTTTAAGCACATTATTAATAATGTACTCATTCTATTACATTTATATTGTAATGTACTTAATATATTATCATGGCACAAATTAGCACTCTCTACATTTATTTTATTTATTTTTTTAATTAGAAGCGTTCTAAACTAATGTACTTTCTTCACTGTAGCTCATGCACACACATTCAGACAGTCACTCACACATCATTCAGCAACACAGAAACTTCTCACTGTGTCCATGCAATTTTTATCAATAAAAATATCTTATCTATCTATCTATAAATATCTATCTACCACTAAAGAGCTATTGTGTTTCTCAGCTAGGAGTTGGTACTGTTTTTGAAGCAATTAAACTCACGGCTTCACTGTTAATAGAGAAACGCGGCACAGACTGAGGTAATTCACACATGCACAATCTCTATCTCAGGCCCGTAAATGAACACAGACTCAATGTATTCCACTTATTTTATGATAGAATATCGAACCGGAGATCGCTAAACTGCAAGTTCACAGGTGTTTTCAGAAAGCCAGCGCTTTTATCCAGGTTGAGAAACATAAGTAAAACTCTCAGCAGATATTTCTGCATTGTGCAAGTGTGAAGCTCTGATTAGGGGATTGCGTCTCTTGATGTCAGGCAACCCCAGTTATGTTCCTCTGCGGGTCAGATTAAGCCTTGTTCTAGCCTATATATTCTATTATAATCATTCATGTCAGCACATATTCTCTCTATTTTAAATGCTGTTCTTGTATTAAGCGTGGTCCACCACCATCAATGTATCGAACACAGCCCTATCTGTAGTGGCTACTACATACAATTCATGGGTCACCAACAGTGTGGAGGGAAAAACATTTTTTTGGCCCAGATGAACTATCATCTTCCACAGACCGAAAGGCACAGTTTGTATGTTAAAAAAAATAAACCTCCACACTTCTGCTGACATTGCAAGCATTCCATCCAATCTGGTGTCTGGCAACAATAGCCAAAAGTCAGCCCGCGGGACACGGGTAATGACAGAACAGAGATAGAACAGATGAAGGGATGATGGAATGACAAATGCTCGGCTGCAAGCTGGAAAAAGAAGGAAAGGGAACAGAGAAAGAATCATTCCTGATGGCGTCTGCCGTGGCACCTCGGCAGCGTTTGAGGGGCTCTCATGGAACAATCCCCAGATGTCTTGGCTTTCATTCTCTTCTGAGGTGATGAAATATTTTGGGCTCTCGTTTTCAACTGCGGGCTTGTCTACGCGTCTATGTGGTGAAGATTCTTATGAAATGGAGTCACCATTTCTTCTTCTTTACTCTTTTTCCAAAAGAGGATGTGGGAAAGAAAGACAAGGAGCTAGAAAAAAAAAGAAGAAGCCGAGAGATGGATTGCAGGATCAGGTTATTTTTAATCCCACAATTAGTGAAACTGAGCACTGAGCTATGAATGCCATCTCAGATGAGCCTGTTAGAGAGCGGCTTCACGCTTTGACTTCTCACTCCTCACAGACACACACAAAAAGACCAAACAATTACGGATACCATTGGATTTTTAATAATATCAATTTACAATTCAGCCTACATTTCCTTTCCAATATTTTTTTTTTCCATACAACCTGGCTTGGTGAAATGGATGCATTGTAACAGGGAAGCCATTAGCAGGCCCACAGAATTTGAACACCTTGTGTACAATCCAAAAATATTTTGGCTAATTTTATTATGCTTCCAGCTATCAATTAAAGTGTAATACTATCAGCTTTTACACATTTGACCATTTTTATTTAATTATTCCCAATCTGCAGAGGACATTTCCGATTCTTCTGGCGCTAGCAGAATAGCAGTATAGAGTAACACAATAACAAGATGTAGCACCAACAGACAAGCGCTATACTTAGAGATTTGTCCATTTATTTGTTCTACAATTGCCTTGTATGGCATTTGCCCGTTGGAGATGGAGATTGTGTGTATCAGTAAGCCTTTCTCTCTGAACAGACAATAGAAATCAAAATGAAAGACACCCAGCTCCTATTCTGCTGTGGGCTGAGATACAGAACACCCATCTTTTTCAATAAGAAACCCTCTTTTTTTTACATAAAAACATATCAGAATTACAGTAACTTCACAGTGTGGACTGTAGCCTTTGCCTCCATTTCATAAGTTGATGTAATATTTTGTCTCTATAATGTGTTTTTGTTCAGGGTCGCATTGCTTTGGTTGGATTGTCGCAGAAATGATGCTCTATGGCAGCCTTATCTTCCTTTTTCTATGACAGTCCTTTGTGGAGAGAAATTACTTTGGAGAGAAGTATTCTTTAAGACTTCCAGACCTCTGTATGAAGGTAGAGAAATGCCTCCAATAGTTATTCATAAAGATCCACGGTTTTCTTTAAGTTCACAAGAAGCTTTGTAATGTCAACATAAAGAGTAGCCATGAATAATCGTTCTTTTATCTGAGCTTGGTTGGGGAGTATAGAAGAGAGGCTCGATCAAGCTGTTAAACTGTTTTCGAGCACCTTTGTAAAGAAGACAGACTGTTTTAAACCAAGGGCATAACAGAGACCACCCCATAATATGCACTTCTGAAAAACTTCTGTCAGTGTATGGAGAGATGGTTTTCAGCACTGAGTATGTGAATGTGTGAGGTAATTAAAGTGTGTTTGTATTTGCAAACGGCAGGTCAGCTGGTGAGATCAGAGTTGTCTGCCTTTTTGAAAGTACTTTTGATCAAAACAAAAAAAAGGTTTTAGGAGACAACCAACGTTAAGTGCTTACACAAACAACAGAGAGGGTGAAAAGAGGGAGACAATGGAACGAAAGGGACAGAATCCTTATCTTTCCATTAAAATGCTAATACATTTAAATGATCTGCCAATTCAAGTACCGCTTGTTTTATTTGCTTTATTTGTTTTAATCCCACACTTCACAAGCCACACTGACAGTTAATACACTTGAGTAGGAACAATATTACACACACACACACACACGCCTGAACACACTAACAGACATGATATGAATCCCTAACATGCGATGAGACAGTACTGACAGTTCTGCCAGCATTGGCATTTTAGCGGCTGACCTAATTGGCCAGCGGTGAAAAAAAGGAGGGGCCATCTGAGTTGACACACTAAGACAATGTCAAACAGCCCACATCACTCCAGTGACACAGGGACAATGGCCACAGATTGGGACCCTGCAATTGTATCTGGTGTTGTTGTGTGGCTGTACTTGCATAGCTTCTGCCTGACTGCATCTCACCGCTGCTGGCTTTTCATTAGCCTTAAAAGCACTTGGGCAGGACAGGTTGCAACGCATAGAAAAGCAGGCGTCTTTTCCAGTCTTCTGATACGAGTGCGCATGATAAAGCTCAAAGAATAGGGGGCCATTTTAGCGGCCTCCACCTCAGGCTATCTGAGTGGTTCATCCGAGGCCGTAGCCTGAGGATCTTTCGGAAAAACATTAAGATCCTACACTTTACCTTCTTTGTATTTGGTTGTGTGTGTGGGGTTATTTATTATTGTGCTCTTCTTGACCTTAGGTTACAGAGCTTCAGGGAGAAAATGTAAGCATGCATAACTATATAATAGTTTTTGTTGTTGTTGTTTTTAGTCAGTCTTATATAACAATACATATAAAAGAAAAATTACAAGGTGTCTTTAATATCTTTTATAATATCTATGAGTTCAAATGGAGACTGTTACTCAATTATTTAGTGTTTCAGGTTTGCCAAGATACATCTGCAATCAAAGGTCATTAAATACATCAAATACTTCCAATACCAAATCTGAAGCAATATTTATTATTATTTTTTTCATTACAAATAATTGCAATGTAGCTATATATGATTATGTTGACACAAACCATTTTATCGTTGTCCATGGCGTAGGATATTGTAATGCATTGCAATGTATATTGTACCATGTATCACATTAATTTTAATGTGCTATGTCAGCATTTGTTTTTATTTGTTTCTATTTTTATTTTTATTTAAGGAAATTTAAGAGAAACATCTGAGACAGTTGAAATAATGATTAAATAAATGATCAATATTTAAACTTAATTAATCAAATATGATATCTTAATAATTGCTTAATATTTTTCCTAAATATTAAATTAAATATAAAATATTGTTTAAAAGCACAAATGTTACTGATCTAATTTTGGATGTGCGGAGACAATCCCATATATATACATATGTATTACTTCATTAGGAACGAACTATTATTTCTTCACTATATTATTGTATCAATATTATTTAATTATTTATATGTTGATTTGTATAATTTCCTATAGTTTGATTAAGAATCAGATACGTAAGTGCAAATCCGATGTTCTCAATGCGATCAGAGCTTCTTTGAGATTCTCTCAGATTTACTCTTTTTTTCTTGAAAAGTGTCTCTCTTCTTTGGCGCAGTTTCAATCACTAGTCACTTATGATATTGTGATGTATTGCGTTGTGTTGTATTGTGCCATATGCGATGCGTATCGTATCGTGAGGTGGTTGTGGATATCCGGCCCCAGCATATCGCGTAGTGATCATGCAGTTATTGCCGACCAAACAGTAGGTTCAAGTAAAGCTCATGTTTTTGCTCTGTTGAGTCATCTCTTTAACAGTTTGTGCCAGCATCAATCTTAAGCCAGCATTCACACAGATCACAGGTGAATCCATCTCTCCCCTCTCTCCTTCTTTCTTTCATTCTCCAAATAGCTCCTCAGTCTATTTCAGTGTCTTGTCCTCATAACTTTGTTCTCTCACGCTGTGCATGCTGACTAAGTCTTATGTTGTGCGCTGGGCTTTAGTTTTGCGGTTAATCACCATCTGTTTACTGAGTTGCTTGAACACACAGTGTCCCAGTAACGTTAAACAGCCCAAAAACATCTACTTGGCTCTGGCCGAGAGTGAGCCCAGGGACTTTGTTATGCCACATCCTGCTCAAACTGATGGCTAATTAACATTTATTTAAGCTTTCTAAAGGCCCATTGTGTCCTGTTTACCTTGCCAGCCTGTTTGCTGTGAAGGTGTGTGTATGACTTTGAAGCGGAGCTGGAGGATAGATGCTAATGGCTCTGGATACAGCTATGCAAGTGCGGCATCTTTATTTCTCTCTCTTTCTCTCTCTCTTTCAGTAATGTGTATGAGGGGGTCTGGCATGGGGACTCGAGGTGTGTACAAACTGACATTGTCATGCAAAGGAGAGTTTCGCCCCACATTAACACCCGACACCTCCATAATGAGGGACCTATCAGAGGGTGTGTGTGTGTGAGATGTTCAGGTGCTCTCATTATTAAATAGTTGGGAACTGGGCTTTGCCCCTTCTAATGAAGGCCACACTTTATTTCCAGAGGCCAGTCAGTCAGTCAAGTAGTTGATACAGAGTGCTGTAACTCAGCCCACCGGTGGCCTTTCATCTTCATACCATTAGAGAGCAGAAAATAGACCTATCACCCTATCAACACAAATCTGTATTTTTAACACTGTTTTATCTCAGCAGTGATGCCATTCCAATCTGTGTACAGAAAAATAATTCTTGTCCATCATTGTGGCTGTTATTTTGTCTGCTGATTTTAAGCAGTGGCGCCTGAAGCTCTTTCTAAATCTACTGTGCTGCCTACTGTCTACATAGGCATCTACATACATTTACATTTATTCATTCAGCAGATGCTTTTATCTATAAAAATGAAATGAACATTGTACTTTTTTTCCCCATAAAACCCATATTTGCCGTAAAGAATACCAGAAAAGTAGATTCGCTAGATTAATTACACAAGAGTTTACTGTTAGCATTTTGCTAGTCTAACATTGTGAGACTCTAATTAGCATTAAAACACATAAAGCTTATAGAAAATAGTTATTGGACTAAGCTCAGTCCTTCGCAGTGTTGAAGTTGAGTATATTTATAGGTTTTTTTCTTGACTTATCTGCAAAGGAAATATGCAGTGCTGCCTTAGAGTTTAGGTACTGTAAATTGATGAGTCATATTATAATTATGCAGCCTAGGCTTTGGAACAGATGTTTTTAGATGCTATCTAAATAGGCAGCTGACTAGGTTTTGGAACAGAGAGTGTGTGCGTGTGTGTGTGTCTGTGTCTGTGTGTTAAATCAGAGCTATGGACAGTGTTTATTTACCTGCGGGTGCACTCTCGAATCTCAACCTCACTTAGCTTGACAGGACACCAGATTTATTTCACAATGGGAAACTCACATTTCTTTAATGGGCTAATGAGCATCGGGTTTACCTGGGCCGTTTATATTTGCATGCATGAATACATTTCATCATATTTGTGTGGCTGCAGTTGGGAGAGCTTGAATCAATCACTTTGGTAATGCAGGTTGGGCTTCATATTCAATTACAATAGAGCTGTAGGCCTGTGTGTGTGTGTGTGTGTGGGTTGAGACTGGAATATTTCCCACATAGCCTCTGACATAACCTATTTCAGCCCTTCAATTTCATCAAAAAACCTGTTGGAAGCTCTTCAAAGCTCCTCAATTTTCTCCTCTTTGTCCTTAAATCGCAGCAAAGCACACCCAAAAAAAGACATACAAATGCATCACACTGTAGTAATTCCACTGGTCATCCAGTGGTGTAGATTATCTGTGACAGTCGCCACAATGCTTTTGATGAAGGAATTCAGGTCAGCCAATCAGGTGGACAGAGACGGGCATCAGATGGGCTGGCTTTTTCAATGCTCAGAGGTCACACCAACCCTTTAGCCACACATGCATGCATGTGTGTGCTTGTACCTGCCTGTGCCTTTTCATTCAAGTGTGTGCTTTTGATTGTGACAATAGAATTTTAAAAAATATAAAATGGACCTTTCTTTGCCTGCTGAATTTTCACAAATGCAGCATAGCTTTTAGAACTGGCTTTGCATTTTAATTTTTAGTTTTGTCCTCTCCTGTTCTGCACAAAGCAGTTTTTTTTCCCCACTCTGCATGTCAATCTGTTAATCTACTGTGAGTTTTGCTGCCCTGTGACTATTGAACACGTTGTGTTTGCGTTGTTTCAGCCTCGCTCTCTTGACCTGGATAAAGTGAGGTTTAACTGTGGAGTAACTGATGTGATGTTAACCCGAGCCTAAGGAACCTGCATCATATTGATTCTCACACACTTGAGCAGATTTGTACCTCAAGGCTTTTGGGGGATTGTGGAGCATCTGACAAGCATTCCAGCCTTTAGGACAAGCCCCTGCCACTCAGCAGCCAGTCATGTTCACACACTCCTTCCCATGTTCACACACACAGAGAGGGTAATTTGGAAATGGGCCGCTGAGACTGACATGTCTGCACCACATGCATCTCCCCGCTCAAGAAAAACCAGGCAGACAGAGGGGCTGTTGTGTAAGGGCTGCTCCCTGAAAACTCCCCCACCCCAAACGCAGCTCCAGAGCCTTTCATTGCCAAATACAGCCTGTAGGTATGAGTGGTATCCGGTCCACTGGTCACTGAATCCATCCAGCACTTGGAACAAAGAGCACAACCATACGAGCGAATTCATATTCCATTTAATTACCATTCAGTTATCAATGCAGCTAATGATTGCCAAGTAAATTCAGTTTACTATACCGCGAGAAGAGGTAAAGAAACAGAGAAAGAAAGATGGAGGGCTAGTGCAGGCCGAATGGTATTTGGATAGAATGAGTGTGTTAAATTTTAACAGGGGTTAAGGGGGGTACAGCAGTGGAAATTGGGTGTTGTTCGAGAAAATAGAGGCAGCACTGGGGAAGACCTTTTAAAAAGGCAGAAAAAGCGAAGAAAAACAGACCCTTTCAGTAGCTGTAACTAGACCTGAATCCCGCTGAAAAAGGAACAAGTAAGAGAAAGAAAGAAAAACACAGAGGTGAAGAGAAAGGTGATCCTTACGAGCAGAGATTCAGGCTCTTATCTGATGAGGAACAGCTATCGTAAATATCCAGCTCTGCCTTTACAGGAAACACATATGCACAATGTTGATCTAGAGAGCAAAACGAAAATGATTCCCTGTACGGGATCTGATGTCTGATATACTACTAGGTGATAGGGATCAAAGAGCAGAACGGGACATTGATTTATTCCCATTTTCATTCCCCTCTTGGAGGAAACAATAAGAGCCACACATTGTTTGCCATTTTCTTCAAGCTGTGGGTATACGAGTAATGAATGAAGCTCACAAAACCTGTCAAAAACATGCCTGGATCACATTTCTTATATTTCACAGTGAGAAAGAGGAGCTTATATTTTTGTACTACAGTAAAGAGAATTTGCCATTAAAATAATGTCCAAATTTTTTTTATTACAAAATATACTTATTTTTTATTATCATACATTGTTCATAGACATTTCTTCATAAGCTTCATACAGTTGGTCTCAAAAATCAATGATCTTGATTTTTATGTGTGCAGAAACTATTTTGGGTATCTGCAATTTGACAGCCATGTTGTTTGCTGCCGGGATAAGCAGTGTTTTGAGGTTGTTTGAAGAGGAAGAACGAGCACGCACACATATAGACATACACATCAACACCCGGGCAGATGGGCTCTTTTGTGGAGAGCTTTATCTAGGATCTGACACGTGTTTACTGCAGTTGTCTGACAGTGGCTCTCTAAGCTGCGGATGTGTATCTGAAGAAGTGTGCTTCCCTGGATGTTTGGGGGCTCAATGACCGCAACTGAGATCCAGGCCAGATGCGTGGGCACGCAACACCCGTCGCTCCATCTGACGCCCAGCATCAACCCTCGCTCTCTGTCTTTGCCACAGGCACTCCACGGGGTAGTGTACATATTTTTTGCCATCATCTGCAGGATGAAAGCAGTGTGTAAAGATGGAAGAAGCGTCCTGCTGATGTCCAAGTGCCTTCTGTCCTTCTTTGTTCATCTCGAGCCAGATGTGTTGTCTCCCTGTGGTTGGTCTGGGTGTGAGAGGCAGGTCTCCCTTTGTTTGCTGCCCAATCCGCCATCCTCTTCTTTTTTTTTTTTTTTCTCCCGCTCTCTGCTCTCAGCTGGTGTCATTTGAACATCTGCTCCCAGAGAATTGCCACCAACCAGACAACAGCGGCACATCATTTTCTAAAAGGCCGCGCTGGCAAAAAATGCAAAAAAAGGAATGCTTTCTCACACCTCAGAGTGAGTTGTGCCATCCAGCTGAGACTGATCCTGAGGGGGCTTGACTCTACGGTAAGCCTCTGGCCTCCTGTAAGGCTGTCTGACACCTCCGACTGACCCAGTTTAGGTGGCATTACCGTCACCCGTCCATTCACCAAACTAATCCCGCTTATTAAATCTTCTCTCTGAGACTCTATATTCATTGCACCCAATTAAAAGTGCATGTTTGGGAGTTTGTTTGTCAGGTGAGATTGAAGTATTTATGGATGTGTAAATTATTGTGTATTCTTGGCTGTAGATGGCACACAAGCTAACCGCGGCAAGTGGTTAAAATGTATATCCACTCATACAAGCTCAAAAACAGCTTGTGTTGTTTGAGATGCTTTATTTGAGCAAGATGGAAGGGAGCTAGCTAAAATTGAACTGCTAATTTGTTTCCTGCTTTACAGCTCTGTGCTCAGGGACTCGGTTGTTCCTCCATAAACAATGATTTGTGATTGATGAATCCCCTTGGCACTTCAGCTGCATCATCTCCCGGTCTGCTGTCCCATGGTGACCATCTTCACACCTCTGATTGGTCCCTAGCTGCGGTCTCCTGCGGTAACAGCGCAGGCCGTATGGCAGGTGTGCTGCGGGTGTTGGCTGGTGGCGAGCTCCTTGACTGATTTTGTTATCACAAGGGATGAGGATAATGAAAGGTTTGGGTGTTTGTGTATGTGTATGTGCACGTGTGAGATTACGCTCTCCAAGAGGCCTCAGCCTGCTATTTTGCCCAGGAGGTTGGAGCACTGGCAGGACTGGTTGGCTTAATGCTGAGAGATTAGGCCTCTCCGCAGAGGTAATTGCTCACAGCACGCTCTATTAAAGACAAAAGGAAGGAAAAGTGCTATCTGGAGCAACAGCTAATTTATTATGTGCTGTCCGGCTACGTCTTCATAGCACAGTGACTGTGAAGCCCACGTGATCACGCAGGTACTAGCTCCATTGTGAATTGTGAAAGCCACCAGCCCGTTCCGTTTTAATTAGTGTAGTGTTTGCACCCAGAAATGTATTTGACAATGTCCCAGAAACATGATGAGCTTTTGTTCCTGAATTTTTTTTTTTTATATGTGTTTACTGAGTGATTTTTCCTGGCACTGCTTGAGGGTCAGTTTCCAACACTCCTAATGGCTCATAAAAACACAGCAGCTTACTAAACTAAACTAAGCATAGTTTTATAATAAAAATAAATAAAAAATTTAATTTAAACTAAATTAAAATAATAAATAATCTTAAAATGAGTTTAATCATTTTATATATACACTCACCTAAAGGATTATTAGGAACACCATACTAATACTGTGTTTGACCCCCTTTCGCCTTCAGAACTGCCTTAATTCTACGTGGCATTGATTCAACAAGGTGCTGAAAGCATTCTTTAGAAATGTTGGCCCATATTGATAGGATAGCATCTTGCAGTTGATGGAGATTTGTGGGATGCACATCCAGGGCACGAAGCTCCCGTTCCACCATTTTAGTACAGTGAACTCATTGTCATGTTCAAGAAACCAATTTGAAATGATTCGAGCTTTGTGACATGGTGCATTATCCTGCTGGAAGTAGCCATCCGAGAATGGGTACATGGTGGCCATAAAGGGATGGACATGGTCAGAAACAATGCTCAGGTAGGCCGTGGCATTTAAACGACGCCCAATTGACACTAAGGGGCCTAAAGTGTGCCAAGAAAACATCCCCCACACCATTACACCACCACCACCAGCCTGGACAGTGGTAACATGGCATAATGGATCCATGTTCTCATTCTGTTTACGCCAAATTCTGACTCTACCATCTGAATGTCTCAACAGAAATCGAGGCTCATCAGACCAGGCAACATTTTTCCAGTCTTCAACTGTCCAATTTTGGTGAGCTCTTGCAAATTGTAGCCTATTTTTCCTATTTGTAGTGGAGATGAGTGGTACCCGGTGGGGTCTTCTGCTGTTGTAGCCCATCCGCCTCAAGGTTGTGCATGTTGTGGCTTCACAAATGCTTTGCTGCATACCTCGGTTGTAACAAGTGGTTATTTCAGTCAAAGTTGCTCTTCTATCAGCTTGAATCAGTCGGCCCATTCTCCTCTGACCTCTAGCATCAACAAGGCATTTTCGCCCACAGGACTGCCGCATACTGAATGTTTTTCCCTTTTCACACCATTCTTTGTAAACCCTAGAAATGGTTGTGTGTGAAAATCCCAGTAACTGATCAGATTGTGAAATACTCAGACCGGACCGTCTGGCACCAACAACCATGCCACGCTCAAAATTGCTTAAATCACCTTTCTTTTCCCATTCTGACATTCAGTTTGGAGTTCAGGAGATTGTCTTGACCAAGACCACACCCCTAAATACATTGAAACAACTGCCATGTGATTGGTTGATTAGATAATTGCATTAATGAGAAATTGAACAGGTGTTTCTAATAATCCTTTAGGTGAGTGTATATACAGTATGTATGTGTATGTGTATGTATATATATATATATATATATATGTATATGTGTGATGTGTGTGTGTGTGTGTGTGTACAGTATGTATATTTTTCAGTTAATATTTACAGTATTTATTATCAGAAATTTTTTTGTTTTTTATGGTTTTAGTTAAACTGGTTTTACTTAAGAACTCATCAAATAGAGAAATAACAGTATGAAAATTGTGCCTTTGTTTATTGATTTGCGTGTGTGTGTGTGTGTGTGTACATCTGGATGTAGTGGCATGGTGGGAAGAAGTGGGAGCGGGTAGATAGCAAGATCAATAGCTCCGCATTCTAGGCGTGCATATTTTCTCTTCTTGCCTATCTTTTTTTACTGCAAGCAAGGAAGCCTTTGTCCCCACTTGTTATTTTCAAGCTGCTTTTCTTTTCCGTCTTCAAGAAGCACAGGAGCTTTTTTAACTGTGTGAAATTACCAGCTAGCACAATGCCCTTGGTGTAAAGAGACGTAATCAGCGTCACTCAGGAGTCTCTCTTAAACTTTATTTAACGAGTCATTCATCTTTGTTTTGCCTCCAAAAACACGCTTGTGAAAGGAGGTGCTGTTTAACAGCACATGAAACGGCGCCATAAAAAAGCTGAAAGCAAATGGCGACCAGCCACGCTCTCTCTCTCCCTCACTCTCTGACATAGATGTGTCAATTGCAATGCTTTCTCTCCTTAACTGACCCTAATTCCATTTTGATTGCTCTCGTTCAGTTACCTTAAGTGGGTGTAGGTTTAGGGTTTTTTTCTGACTCAACCCCTCACCTCTGGATGTGCAGACCTTTCACCAGGACTTAACTACTTGAACCTTGTGATCTCCCTGTGTATCTTCTTTCACAATGCCCATGCCTTAGGAAGCCTTAGGCTTATTTTGTACTTTGTAGTATACCAGCCCGTTCTCATCCCAAGGCGTCATATAGGTGACGCTTTTTTGTCATTCGTCCAAAACTGACGCACATGGCACCCTTTAGCGTCAATATGAGACGCAGAACCCAAGGCGTCATAACCCTAACCCTACCCCAGACCTAAACCTACCCATAACAGTGCGTCTCATATTGACGCTAAAGGGTGCCATGTGCGTCAGTTTTAGACGAATGTCAAAAAAGTGTCACCTATATGACGCCTTGGGATGAGAATGCGTTGAGTATACGTATGTAACCAGAATGGGAGTTATTTAAGTCAATTTTTATATAAGTCTACTCTTAACAATATAACACATTAAGAAGAAACTGTTGCTATTGGCAGATTGAGGTTAGTCTAGTTTGCTAGTTTTCTAGCTGGTGAGTGAGTCCAAGCCCTCCCCGGGGGACGGTTTGCATGCTGGACTGGAGAGAAGATTGGATTTGTGGGTGCAAAGGTCAGCATGTGGGGGTGGTGGCCTGAGGACCGACCTGACCTCTGAAACCTTTATCATCCTACTCATGTCACATATAGAATATCTCTCTCCTCCTTTTCTATTTATCTTTCTGTCTTGATATATGGCATCTGATCTATCTATCTATCTATCTATCTATCTATCTATCTATCTATCTATCTATCTATCTATCTATCTATCTATCTTATCATATATATATATATATATATCCATCTCTCTCTGTTAACCAGCAAATCAGCACTAACCATGGCATTTTATTTCATAGATTGTATCTCCATCTGACATTCCCATACAGTAAATATCTGCTTCTGGAAGCCGGTTCATAAAGCCAGCTTATCTCCAGCTGGAGTGGATTGGCTCTCTTTGGTTAACTACTTGGGCTGAACCCAGTCACATATTTTTGCATTTGCTTAAATCCCTAATTCTGGCACATTGTTGAATCACCCCGACACGACTCTAAAGACCGCTGTTCCCAGCTCATTATATACAGAGGTTGAAGGACTCTTCCTTCACACAGCTGTGTGTGCATGTGTGTGTTTATAATATCTGCATATCAAAGATCAACAGCATTGTCTGTAAAATTCTCAGCCACATTAATCTGTTGACAAAGAGCGCTCTGCTGGCCAAAACTTCTCTCACATTTTATGCCATTGCGGCAGCTAACCACATGTGGCCCACGAAGGACCCTGCCCGCACCCCTCATTGTAACTGGCCATGTGATTATGTGTGCGTGTGTGTTAACAGTCTCTCCCTCAGCACCCTGCTGTTCCCATTTGCTGGTTACAGCAATAAACTGGGCAAGCCCTGGTTGTTTTAACAGCACATGTGTTGATGAGCACTCTTTGGCTTTCTCAGCATAAGAAAGACCCAATTAGACTCAAGTCTCTGGACTGTGAGTAAGTGTGCACGAGTGTATATATTTGTATATTTGATTTTTCTCACTTGTTTATAAAATGTTGAAATGACCTTGCTGTTTAGACGCTCGCTTGTTTATGATGGCAGTGGGGCGCTGCAGTGTTTCTCTGAAAAGCGTATTCAGGCACAGTTCAGATGACATATTTGCATCTTTTCATCCTCTATAATCCCACCATTATTTTATTCTTCTCCAATTGTGTTCAAATGTTTCTGTATGGATGATTGTTGATGATGATTGTTTTGTGTGTGGTAGCATTTCAAATACTTTTTGGACCTACATTCAGCATCTGTACAGAAAATATAGCTTTTTTAATGTAAAAACCACAACTGTATGCATCATAATGTCCAATCATTTGTTCAACGTTTCTTAAAGCGAGTGTGTATGCGCATAAACTAAGGTTAGCTGGTTTTATAAACGCTACCCTCCACATTACGCTCTCCGCACACTTCCGTCTGCACCATTAACATCGCTGTGGCATGAATCATTATAAATCGAATAGTGCACTTTGTGCGGGAATGAAACACGCCTGTCTCCGGATCATAATGGCGGAATTATAGCTCTCCCCCCATCATCACGCACGCGCTGAAGTCATACCAAACCCAATTAAGGAGAATCCGTCTTCATTTGCTGGGTTTTGGAGGCTGACAGGCAGAGTGTCAGAGATGTGCTTTGGATTGTTTTCTTTTTGAGGCGAGGTGGGGGCCCGGCTCGTGAGGTGGATCGATCACAGGAAGCTGGCCAGGTATTGAAGGGTGTTGTTCCGGAAGGGGCGAAGACCTTAGATAACATCATCATTAGCCGGCAGGCTGACACTTATGTGCGCATCATTATAGGCTTCATTGCGGATGGTGTGTGAATCATCATGAGTATAATGGTTTCGATTTTTTTTTTTTTTTTTTTTGGTTTCAATTTCAATGTCTTGGTGGTGCTTTTTGTATTTATTTATTTTTTTATAACATAAGTTGCACCCCAAATGACATACTATACAAATGACATACTCCTTTTATATGTTCTTATGCACTCAACCGTGTAGTGTATGAATTTTAGAAAGGTAATTTTGTCATCGGAGTCTGATAGGCCCTCCCCCGCCGCTATGTAATTAAAGCTGCGACAGTTGAGTGCATGAAGTATCCAACATTTCACACTTGGTTAATTAAGTGCATCATCCAGGTATTTAAAGTGTAATTTTTCTATTTGCAATTTTCAGTGTGTACACACTACTTACTAAACGGTATAGAATAGTGCACAAGTTCGCAAATCGGGATGCATCGATAGTATCATAACATGATACTGTACCACACATTGTTCCATCGGCCTATGCTGACACTTCATAAATAAACTGCACCCCAATGAAAATAACTTCTTCATGATGGCAATGTTTAAGTTTAAAGTTTTATTTGTCAAATTCAGAGCAACAGCTAGTACTTGTGGACAATGAAATTCACCTATAAATAAATTGTGACTACCGTCACTCTGGCATATCTAAGGCATTTATGATTCAGCAGCATTGACTGCATCTGCTCAGATCTCATGCCAGACGGCCCACACCAGAAAACAACTATGTCCTGGATTTGTTTTTAAACTTCATGGTACAGAATGTATAAAATACTTTTGTTTGTGGACATTTTTATCAACTTAACAAAACTTAAGTTTCAGTTTGTGTTGTTTACAACATTTCAAGTAAATGGCTCTACCATTATTTGCTCGCTTTACTGCCTGCTGCTTTAAAGTAAATTAATTTAAAACGTAGTGCATAGTGTCAGCTTAGCTTTTGTTTTTAGCTAAAATTTTTTTATTTTAGAAAACAGAAATATTTTCAACTGCTAGTTTTTTTTTCTTCATAGTAGTTCAATATATGACGATTTCCTCGATCCACACAAGCATTCATTTTTCTGTCTATGAAAAAAAAAAACATGACTATGACCTACTGTACTCTGTAGAGAAAGGAGAGAAAATGAGTGCTGAGAGGAATGAAAGAGATAGGAGATGATATGTAGTATGAGATCTGAGTGAAGACGACGGAGATAGATTGAGGAGCTGAATCTAAGAGGAGAGAGAGAACGCTATTGGTGTTTATAGATTCGGTCTCTTTGTATTTCTGTTGCAACAAGGAATTTCTTTTTAAGGGAGAAAAGGCCGGAGAGAAAGAGCATGCTTGAGAGAGTCTGAACAGAGAGCTAAAGTATCAGAGAGAAGCAGAGAGCTTCAGCAGTTTTTGTTTGTTTGTGGAATATTGGCATTTGCAGACTATGATGTTTGCTAATGAAGTTTAAAGCTAGCTCGCTCAGATTGATCCTCCAGCACATCACCTCCAGGCTTACCTTTAGCACAGTAAGACATCCAATATTTAAACGCTCATAATTATTAATGGCATTTATGATAGGTCACTCACCTTTAATACTGTTTAATTAATTTGTTGCCACATCAATCCAATTTAAATCAAAAGTTAACATAAAAAGGCATTTACAACTACATTTTAATTGTTTATTTACATTTGTTTTTACACATTTTCTCTCAAAAATAAAATGTTTCATTAATTTTAATTTATAAATAAAAATCAGAACCAGATTTTAGTTATTTTTCTCTTTTTTGAACTTTACATGGGTAATTGTAATATAATACATTTAAAATAATATGTATATAGTACATATAATTAATATTAGTATATTTAATATATTTATATTTATTTTATATTTATTTAGATTCAAAAATAATTTATAAAAATGTTATACAAATAATTGTATTAACACTAGAACTACCAAGGCAGTCATTTTTACTGTTTTAAAATAAAATAAATGTGGCTGTAGGACTAAAAATGTGATATTTAAATATATTCCTAAATGTGTGTATATTGTATTCGGGCACTGTTATTTTATTAAAATCACAAAACACAAAACAGTTCTGACTATTTCTACCTAGAATGGCCATGGCGGTCATTTTGACCGCACACATTATATAGATATAGATATCATAGATATCATAATCCGCTACATTTCCCGCCATTGGTAATGAGTGCATAATCAGTTGCATATACAGTGCCAAGTAAGGAGGTACTGCAAAAAAAAAAAAAAAACAAGGAGACATGTCACAAAGTATTGTGTGGGAGCTGCACACGAAAGGCGTGTTTACCTGTGTGGAGTGGACTGTGCGTAAGCGTTAGTGAATGATGCGGGGTGTTTGCCCCGTTCAAATGAGCCTACTTGGAGGAAAACGTGTTAACCTGATTTTGTTCGTTAATATTTTTTGTTGACTGACACTAATCAATCTAAAGTAGTTCGTTTTCTTGTTTAGCTAATGTTGTCATGTTTTTTTTTTTTTGCCTGTATTTGTGTGTACTTAGTGTATACGTGTCCATGATGGTTTTTACAATGTATTCAAATGTATATAGGTAGTGTTTTTCTTGTTATAAGTTATTGCATCATAAGATTTGTTTTTATTGTACAAAGAAAATAAGAAATATTTATCAATTAGGCCGGAAAATACATTTTCACATTTATTTGAATAAAAATGTTCTTTATAGTAACATTGTAAATCCATTTATTTTTAGATTTTGTATTGATTTTTGAACTTATTTACAAACATTTCCTAACTTTTTGCATGTCTATTCGCGTCGTGAGTGCGGTGAAAAAAAGATTGTTGACGCAAAACTTTCCTCACATAGAGGGGCAGCAATTGTCGGAGCAATCTTTCTTTTGTGCTTGTTTTAAGGGCGATGACGTTATAACATGACGACAGGAATTAAACGCTTCATTGGAAACCTTAAAGAGAAGGTTCAAATGTAGATGTGAAATAACGAAAATGATGTTCAGTACGGCCATATGAACGTCAAAGTATGAACGGTCAGAATGACCGCTGTGGTCGTTCTAGTAGTTATGGAATTCCGGTAGTTCTAGTGTTAAAAGGTCAAATGTGGTCAATTTTGACTTTCAGGCATATATATTCACCTTGTTGCATCCTTTTTATCCGCCAGATTACACACTCCCAAGTTCACTTTTCACAGCACGTAATAAAAAATGTTCTAGATCACAAAACAGATTGAAGATATGAAAACAGGTGTGTTGCCAATTCTGTGTGTCTAAGCTATTGTGAATCTCTTTCCTGTTGAAGCATTGTCGGAGCATGGGCTCTCTCTCTCATGTTAGGCCAGCCAGAAGTCCCAGGTGTAAGGGTATAAGTCTATCTCTTTCTTCAACCGTTTTCTTGTTCTTCCTCTCTCTCTTTCTTTATCTGTTCCTCACCACTGAGGGACCATCTCTGCTTCATTTCACATGTCGCCCGAAGGGGAAAAGGGCTGCGGAAAAGAGAAGCTAGCTATGGAGCGAGAAAATGAAAAGATAGAGGGAGCAAAAAGAGAGAAGGGGAGGCAGAGATTGAGAGAGCGAGGGATACTGGAGGCATTGTTCCACTCCAAGAGACACAAACAGTCTCAAGCTTTCTGGTATTCAACCCGCAGCTCCCCTGTGTTTGTGTGTGTGAGTGTGTTTCCAAAATGTTATAATTCTACAGGCAGACCAGGAAGAGGGATACAATGCCACTAAAAGATCTGATAAGATAGAAAAAAAAGACAGAGTTATGTCTCTCTCTAATTTTCTTTCTCTCACTTTCACACTCGTCCATTTTTCATGCATTTTTTCCTCCATCTTCCTTTGGCAATTCCTTCTCTCTCTCTCTCTCTCTCTCTTTCTATCTACATATATAAGTGCTGATGTTGAGGCCTACTGTTTGCATGAGTGGTTTTAATGATGCGCATGCAAGGCTCAACAATAAGGATTGCCCAGGGCCATTTCAGCCCAGTTGATGGATAAGGCCACTGCTGTGTTGTCACTGCATCCTGTGCTTGCTGCAAACTTCAAACTCATTGCAAACTTAATTTGGTTTTCCATGATGTATTTTGTTGCGTATTGTGATTTGGCAAAATTCATTTGCAGTCTAAAAGCGGTGAGGTGTTTGCGAGAATGATTTGTGATAATCTTGGAAGAATCAATCACACACCAGATAAATAACTTTTTTTTAAATAATGTAAAATGAATCATATATGTTTAAATGTATAATAATTATTGTTATTATTATTTAGAAAAATAAAATAATAATAAAAAGATAAAAATCTGAATTGTATGCCAATGTTTTTGAGTAGTTTAATGATACTGTACTGTATATTATATATGATAGTTATAAAATGATAATAATATTTATGTAATAATAATAATTATTAGCAGTTGTTGTAGTATGAATATTACATTATATAATTATTATTCATAATTATATTATTATGAGAGCACCAAAAATATTATTACATTTTGCTACATTTTTATATTATTAGCAGTAGTACAGTAGTATTGTTTTATTGTTAATAGTATTATATTATTTATTTATTATTAAAAAAATTATCATTTAAAAATGTAAAAATCCGAACTACTTGCCCCGGGGAAGCGGGGGAACAATCGTGTCATAATTGCTGAGTTCTTGGTTGGCTGCACAAACACACACAATAATACTCTTGAATTTCATTTGAACTTATATGTTTCTTTTAAAAATGACATGTGGTAAGACGTGTCTAATGATAATTATACAGCGTCCGCTTATTATTCAAGTGACCAACAATTGTCATTTCCATTTTTCCATTTGCGTCAATGCAATGATATAAACACATTAGCTGTAATGAGCATTTAATCTCTAAAGGCATCCAGTCCATTCATCCAGTTTGATGGAGCGTTTGTCATGTGTTAGTCAGTGAGCCCACCCTGCAGGGGGTCCATACAGCCACGCAAAAACTCCAACTTCACACTTTTCTTTTTTTTTCTCAACGATTCATTTCATATGCATCAAAGTCTGTGTATGTGCTCAGTTCTGTTACTGTGATGTGTCAACTGTTGAGAGTGGTTCTTGTTTAACTCTCAACCCATGAATTAATGTCGCAGTAGATAACTGAAATGTCACCTAGTGTTAGCTAAGTGGAATAGTGGCATATCAGACCATAATGCCTGGTTGTATATGCTGCGTATGATTTATCCGCACATTGTTCTTGTTGAGGCATGTTAGTGTGTCTTTCAGCTTTGTTTGTGCTCTCTGGTCTCCACTGAGGATCGGGTAAACAGACAAAGAGAGAAGGAGAAAGATCGAGACAGACGGTTAGTGATTTGAGCAGCGCGGCTTTTCTTAAGCGCTCCTGTTAGCACCGAGGCACGGGTTGCTATCGATTAGAATATGAAAACCTAGAGGCCTGCATATAAGATTGGGGATGAGAAGGCTTTTGAGGGCAGTAGAACAGACAGGTTGCACACACACACGCGCAGCAGCACAGGAAGTTGCTGATTAGGTTTGACCTGGTGTCAAGCACAAAAAAAAAAATGCTGAAGAATGCTGGGCAAAATCACACGAAGAGAAGGGAGCAAAAAAATCAATGACTGACAAACAAGCGCCTTTAGTTTACTGCTGTGGAATGATGAGGCTGTGGAAATAATACCCTCATCATTGACTCTTCTGTGCCGTGTGTGTGTGGTGCTGTATTAAAAGCATAGAGCTCCAGATAAATGTGTGTGCAGAGCAGTTGATTTGCCTATTCCAAAAGATTTAAAAGTTTATGAAACAGTTCAGACTCATTAAAAGGATGAGAAACATTCAAAGCCATTGTGAAATGCTGATAAACCCAAACCTGTGCATGCTTTGTAAACCGCCTACAGTTAGTCTAATGAATTATATTACTCAGTGGAAAACTTTTTCGTGCATGTCATGTCTAAGAGTTCTGTGAAGACTTTGTGTGGAGTTCTGTGTGCACAGATTCCTTGTCAGACTGCGGACTGCTTCAGTAGTGCTGTTTATTATGCTTGGCGAATTTGATGTGCATATATGGCTGAATTGATCCTCTAGCATGAGAGTACTAGTCCATGTCTCTTTCCTTTCACTAAAATCGCCATTTCTTTAGTTGTGTTTGTGAGCTGGTTTGTTTGTGCACTGGAAGAATAGAGAAAATAACACTTCCCGCCCTGGCATTTCAACAGTGCTTTCATCTCTTCTTTCTGCTCTCGGCTTTAATTGACAGCTGCACTGGATTATGGGTCGTGTTCAACTTCTTCGTCTGCTCTCACAAATCATTGCACATGACATGAGAGAAGAGCGTCAATCTGTGTTTGATCTGCTCACGTGTGTGAGTGTTGGAAACAGGCAGTAGAGAGTGCTGATGGAGCAGGTTGGCTTGAAACCACAGACACCCAGGGTTATCACAGAGAGAGAGAACGAATGAAAGTGGGATGAGAGGCGAAGAGATAGAGGAAATGAATTTGTAAAAAAAGCTGCGAAACCGGGATTACACAGCACCCTCTGCATACTCAGTTTCTTCAGTCTGTTCAACAGCTGAATTCCTCACCATAAAAGGCTTGTGCGCTGCAAACCATCTGAAGCTTTTTTAGAATTATCAGTAGCACTTTACATGAAGTTATTTTATTACAATAGAATGCTGTTGTACTGAGCATCACACAGCTGATACACAGCTGTGATTCACCCATAGGATAAATAACAAAATAACAGGCTGTATTGCTACTAAAATGTATGTCACTTGACATTAATCTCTCTTTTATTGAACGCAATATCACACTCACAGTCATGCTAGTTCTGACCACTGGAGAAACTCAGGAGAAGAATTAGAATATCGTGCAAAAGTTATCATTTTGATGATGGCTTATAGCTTATGAATACCCCAAATTCAAAATCTCAGAACATTGGAATATTACATGAAATTAAAAAGGATTTTAAATACAGAAATATCAGCCCTCTGAAAAGTATAACCATGCATATGTATACAGTTATATATACTAAATGTATTAGTTTTACCTTTTGATTTGAATTACTGAAATACACAAACTTTTGCACGATATTCAAATTTTTCGAGTTTCACCTGTATTACACAGTCGTCACAGTTATAGCATTCTTGTATTACAATTATCATGAATAATTTAACCGTTATCGTAATGCATTTGAGCACTTAGTAATTCACAGTTACACCTTTAAAATGTATAATGCATTAAAACATGATTAACATCCAATTTCATGGTTCATGTTACAATGCATTATACTTTATAATGTAAAACCTTGAATACATAACCATTATAATCTATCATAACTCTGGTTACAATTATTGATGACAGTTTTGGTAACACTTCACTTAAGCCTTTTATAATGCATTACAAGAGTATTCATAATGTACATTATAATGCGATATATCTTTTCATAAATAACTGTAACCAAAGTTAAAATGCATTCCTTGTTACATCTGAAATTTTTTGTTTGTTGTGCAAAATTGTTTGTTAATGCATTATATTTCCAAAGGTTTGACAAGTATTATAATGTATTATAACTGTGGTTATAACAATTAGTCATGAGACCATTATAAGGTCCATTAAAAGTAATAATGAATGCATTAAAAGTACTTTTATAATTCATTATACATAAAGGCTTTAAGTAAAGTGTTACCAAAATATTTAATGTAAAACAAGGGATGCACTAATGCAACATCTGTGCACAGATACCAAACGATTACTAATACAATCGATTTTTTGCTAACAGGTTGTTTTTTAATCCATGATAAGTAATTACACATATTTTAAAGAAATTGAAATAATTATTTTATTCACTAGCATGTGTTCCACGTTTATTTAGCTGACTTTATAGACTTTATAATAATATAATATAATATAATAATACGTGTAGTATATTATAGACAAATGTAATTTCTCCTTAAATTTAGTTATACACAAAATAATGAATGATATAATAGTTACCAACATTGTAATTAATGCTTCTGCTGCTGCAATTAATTAATTTTGAAAGTTTTTTCAAAACTTTGTTTTTTTGTTTTTGTTTTTGTTTTTTGCAACGATTGAGCATTGTTCCTAATCATAGACACATATGTTGTGTATAAATGCAGTGGTGAACCAGAGGCCATTTCACAAGAGTGAACACTTTAGTGCTTTAGTCAGTTGGTCTGAGCTCAGTAGATTCGACACACACACACACACACACACGCACACACACACACACACACACAGTGGTGTATCAGTGGCAGCACGTAATGTTAATGGCACTTAATTTGTTGGTTGGGATTGGCGGGCTGGTGTGAGCCCTGCTCCCAGAGGATCTGCCTGTAATTGTGTTTCATATCATAAATATATAAATAAAGCTTGCAATAATTACAAAATAATAATTCTCCCCCACTCTTTCAGCCTCGCTGTTTCTTTTTCTCTCACTATCATTCACACACACACACACACACACACACACTGGCTTTTCGTCTGGATGTCCTTTGCTTTTTTCTGTTTCTCTCTCACAATGCAGTGTAATGTAAGGAGTGGAAGGTAATTAGGTTGCGAGCAGGACTCCAAAACCACACGCCACAGAAGCAGAGGTGACTTTGCTCACTGTCTCATGAGTGTGTCCAGACCCCTGACAGGGAGCTGAGAGCCGGTCAGCTTAATTATTATTCACTCACTGCCCTCACCCTTTGCCTATGACTGTTCTCAGATCAGGGGTCTTTGACCATGTCTGATAAGCTGTTATTATATGCTAAGTGGTGGCACTGAGCCCACGTCAGTGTTTTGAGCTGGTTTGGGAAGGTGATTATGTGTCTGTGAGATTGGTTTCAGAAAGACATGAGCGAGGAAAAGATCGAAGCCTTTTCACATAACAAGAAGACTGAAAATGTCAACATGATGAAATCATTTTCAAATGAATAGCATAAAATATAGGCTTTCTCTTATTATACATTTGGCTGCTTTGCTGCAAAATATTTATTTTTCATTCTAAAAATATTTGGTTTCATTTATTTATTTATTTTCATGCTATTTTACTCATTGTCTTCCCTTAATGCTGTGAGTGTGTGTGATGTGTGTGTATGTATGTACGTACCAGCGTCCATTTGTTAATGGCTGATTTGATGGTAAATGGACTGCAAGCGGAGGTATATCCAAGATGAAGTGAATTTGGCAGCCACGGAAAGTGTGTGTGTGTGTGTGTGTGTGTGTGTGTGTGTGTGTGAGAGAGAGAGGGAGATGTTGTGGTTTCCTCAGCCTCACAACTTTATGCAACGCACCAATGCTGTGTCCTGAAAGACAATTGTGGGCACTGTGGAGAACATTTCCAACTTTCATGTGACCAAAGCTAGTGGAGCAGAAACATCACAAACAGAATGCTTAATCATACTAGCTGCAAACCATCATTCTTTGCTGTTTTTGTTTGTTTATTTGGAAGCAATGGATGATTTTTGTTCACGCTGCTTGCATTAATGTTTATGCATGCATTTGATACAGCTTCACAAACATGCGCTTCATTTTTGATTTGCAGGAAAGAAAAACAACTCAAATTTTATTTGATTTTTTCAGATCATTTACATTTCATATTTACAATAATGTATTTTTTTTAAGTACTGCATTATGTTGGTTCTTTTCATTTGCGGTTGTTATTTTTTATTTTCCTTTGGTTTAAAGTGGTTTTCTTTTCTTTAGGTTCTCCCATGCCATCCTCTCTCTCCAGTCCATCAGTCACTGAGCATTCCCATTCTCAACCACCCTCACCCAATCTCCATGACAACAAGAGTTCCGTCTTAAGTAATGCCACCACGCAGGCGGCGCAGGACTCTGATTCGGAGGAAGAGTACACGGCCGTTCTCGATAGACCCGTAACACAGCCTGACCCCAGCCACAGCTGTAATGGTAAGGCGACTAGCCATCTCTCTCTCTCTCTCTCTCTCTCTCTCTCTCGCTCTGTCCTCCCAGGTCTGCAGAGTAAGAAAAGTGTGACGTTTACTGTGTGTTCCAAGTAAAAACCACTGGAGTGAACTGTATGCCGGCCTTGTCTGGAAAATGTTATTAATGAGAATGAGAATCTCACATCCAATCAGAGGTGTTTAACCTCTGAGTAGGTTAGGGGATATTAAATGGACTTCAAATTGCACTCGAAAACCAATTTTGCATGCTAAAAATCATGTTCAACTAAAAACTGCTGGACTTGACTGAACTTTTGAATGAAATTTAAGGGATAGTTCAGCCACAAATTAAAATGATTCCTTTGTTTACTCACCCTCATGTCATTCCAAACCTGTAAGTATGGCTTTCTTTTTTTTTCTGTAGAACAAAAAAGCTGAATTTTGGAGGAATGTTCACACTTCTTTCTTCTATATACAATGAAAGTAAACGGGGACCAAAGCTCAAAAAGAAACTATAAAGTAGCCCATATTATTGGTCCACTTTATTTCAAGTCTACTGAAGTCATATATGGAAGCTTGTTTTTCTCACAATTATGACCTTTTTTTTGTCACAGTTGCAAGTTTACATCTCTCAATTCAGAATTGCGTGATATAAAGTCGCAATCTTTTTTTCTCAGAATTGGATGTTTATATCTCTGTGATTATATATATGACTGTATAACACACAATTGGGAGTTCTGATATCTCGCGATTTTGACTATATAACATGCAATTGTGACTTTGTTACGCAATTCAGACTTTATATCTCACAATTCTGATATATAAAGTCATATGAAGTAAACTCACAATTGTGAGATAAAAATTTGCAATTATCTTTTAAAATGTTTTATTCTGTGGCGGAAACAAGCTTCACATAATAGATAGAGAAGCTTTCACTGAAAATCTTGCTGTAAAAGTCTTTACAGTTGAAGGCAAAATCACAGCATGGACATTGTGCTAGAAAGTCATGTGAGTTTTTAAAGATATATTATGATAAAATGTAAATTCCTGGGTGAACTATCCCTTTAAAAAAAATAAACCACGAATAGAATGTGTGTGCTTTTACTCGGAGCGCATTCTGTTTTATGTGTTCTGTTCTCATCTCTCCAGCAGCTATGCTTTGAGCCTCCTCCTGTTATTGTTTTCATCTTGTGTCTTTTCAGGCACTAACACAAACAAACACTCTGCTGGTGTGTTCTTGTCCTCATGCACCATGACCTCTGTGTCTTTGTTTGAGAGCCTTAGGAGCTCCAGCTGTCATCAACATCGTCTTAAGCCAGCGTCCCACTAGCCGATTTTTCATGCGTACGCTTCATTTACATAGTCATTGGAGAATCAGAGGGAGTCTGTAAGCGCCGCCGCGTCTCTCAGCGGGCGAGTGTTAACAGCCCCAGCAACCAAACTCCCTGCCGACCCTCTGAAAACATCTAGCAAAGTTTAGAAAGTATCAAAGGCAGTCAGATGTGGCCTTAGTTGTGACCAATAAGCTTCTTCTTAATGAAAATTTAATGACACTATCCTGCTCTAATCTGATCCAAAAAGAAAATCCTCATAAAACCATACATTTTATTCTAATTCAAAGGGCCAGATTTACTAACAGCTTGCCCCAACACAAACCCTCTTTTGTCGTTAAAAACTACTGTCACGATTTACTAAAGTCACGCTGAAAAAGTAGCGCTGAAAAGGCGTGGACACAGTTATTTTTGCGGCTGACTTTACCGCATATACATTTGTAAGAGTTTCACTTTCAGACGCAAAATCTATGGGAGAAGAGTATTTGGGCCCTATTTTAACGATCTGAAACGCAAGTATCAAGCGCGAAGCGCAAGTAAGTTTGTGGGCGGGTCTTGGGCGCTGTTGCTATTTTACCGGCGGGATAAATGACTCTTGCGCCCGACGCAAGTTTAAAGGGGTTGGTCTGAAGTAGCTTCATTATTCATAGGTGTGGTTTGGGCGTAACGTGAAATAAACCAATCAGAGCGTCATATCACATCCCCTTTAAGAGCATGATGAACGAGGCGCGCTTCAGAATCGGTTCACAGTCGAGGAGATCGATGTTCTCGTCAGGGCCGTAAAAGAAAGAGAAGTGACATTGGGGATGGGACAAACCCACCCAAATTAGCTTCAGTTATACATGCATATAATAATTTGGGTAAATATGTCATATTTATGCCTATTTTTCCCATTGTCATGGACACAAGAATGATTTCCCTCGAGTTTTAATATTTTTCCTTATAATAATGTATCATTTGCAAAAAAGAAAGTGAGAGAGAGAATCATCTACAGTCTTTGCGCGTTGTTCACACTCTGTATTATGACCAAGCATGCACGCTTAAAATAGCTCAATGTACTCGCTTAATGTACGCTCAACGCGCCACTGACTTTAGACTAGGTTTTTTCTGGTCAGTGGCGCAATTGTTTTCTGGAACTGCAAAATAGCACCAGGGATTGTTTGCGCCGGAACACGCCTCCTTTTTTGCGCTGAACCGCCCAGGGAGCGCAAGTTCATTCTCTAGTTTACCGACGTGCGTCTGTGGAGGGAAAAGCCCGCTTTGCGCGGGTGCAAAATACGAATGATACATGCGTCAGTGTACAAAGTCATTTGCGCCGGGTGCAAGATAGGGCCCTTTGAATGAATCATGCAAGATGATTTACAAAACTTTTCAATTTACTGGTATTTGCCCAAGTATTTAACAAGTATTCAAAAAAAAGCAACTCTACCCTGCTATTGGTAGATTGTGTTGGTCTTTATGGATCCGGATGCCTCTGTGTTCTTTAACTTGCGTGTGGTCTAGATCATGCGCAGAACTTTCCATTCCCATCAGCGCTTTTTTGGAATTGCGCTCTAATGCTAATTTGCCCTGTTTAATAAATCTGGCCTTAAGTCTCTCTCTCTATATATAGATGTATATATATTATATTATATATTATATTTGTGCTGTAGTTGCTATTTCGTCTTCATGTGAATTGAAGAGAAATGTCACAGACTTTCATTTTGTCAGTCACTTTTCCATTCTTAATCATTGTGTGACAGAAGTAAAATCGATTTGTTTCAAGTCGGCTACAGTGAGACATTGGCTTTATAATGTTACACACTTATAAGCACATTTGAAACTTATAAATGAATGGTTTTACAGTTGCGCTCCACACAATCCAAAACATCCAGCCATTCATTTAAATCAACCTGCAATATCACCAGCAGACCTGTCAAGATTCACTTTCTTCACTCTGTGTTGTTGACATTGGTGTCAATGTATTTTTACCTCTAAAAGCCTGCCTTAAACAGAAACATTTCATTTGGCCCAGTATTTATCCATAATGAGGATGATTAGATTTGCTTTATGAGGGGAATGCACGGAGTTACTTTACCATTGTTTATTCGGGGAATAGCGTGGCAAATTAAATTTAGGGCTCTCCTCTGCATAATTCCTACATTCTGCAGCGCAGAAGGAAAGTATGTTGTTTTAAGAACACTTTATAGGATATAGGACTTTATGTCTCCCTGCAGTGACATCAGGAAGGTTGACAGACTTTACTTCTGAGCTCAAACAGGACCGCACATGTCCAGATGTTTACAGTATGCTGCTTTTAAAGAAAACTCACCTTATATTCATCCACACGATGTGATGCAAACCCTAATCAAAAGCAGGTCCAGTTAAAAGAAAAAAGTGGATCAGTGTCAGGCTGTTCATAATGGAGGAGCTTTTATCTGAAGTGAGGGGCTTTCTCGATAACCATCTGAATTCACAGTGATGCAGGCTTGACTAGAAAACCCCACATTTACCGCCAGTAAGTCTTTTAGGCCGTCTTGCGTGTGGCTGTCAAGTGGGGATCAGGAAGCACTCCAAGCCCTGACATCTTATCATTTGAAGTGATCATCAATATTTGTAATGAGTGGAGGTGCTGTTGCTAATCGTTGCGGAGACGCAGGGGTGCCCGGACAACTTAGCAGATCAAACTGGAATGAGGGTAAAGAGAGAGAAGAGAGAGAGAGAGAGAGACAGGTTAGGACAGGTTGAAAAAGGCTCCAGTACACGTCCTCAGAGGTTTTAAAAGTCTGAGAGTAGACAGCAGGTCAGTGCACCGGCTCCACTCTGCAGCCCTTCATATAAAAGACATGAACTCAGACGGCAGAAGGTACAGGAAAGGAGGAGACAGAGGAGAGGAAGGGGAGGTCGAATTGGAGCAATCATATTTATTTAGTTAGTTACTTATTTATTTAAACACAATCTCAGCTTTTTTGACCTATTTATTTCAAGAAACGACTAAAGACGCATCTTTTTCGTCAATACTTGACCCAGTAATACTAACACTTACTATTCTATTATATTTCTATTCTGTCTATTTATTTATTTAACTAACTGGGATTGTCACAGCACTTACATGTTGTTGGTTTGATTGCTTCTATTGTTCTCCTCATTTGTATGTCGCTTTGGATAAAAGCGTCAGCTAAATTATTAAATGTATTTAATCACTTCATGTATCTTGATCGATCAAATTGCATTTAATAATTTGTTAAATTATACATATAAATACACTACTATTTTAAGGACATGAATCACAAAATGAATTATGTATTTATTGGATTTAAGGGGTTATTTACCCATATTCACGACATTGATTGCTTTTTATCATTTGATTTTATTAAATAAAATAAGTTTTATTCAGCAAGGAAATAAAAAAATGATCAAAAGTGAGAGTAACGACATTTATACTGTCACAAAAGATTTCTATTTCAAATAAATGCTGTTCTTTTGAACTTTCTATTCATCAAAGAATCCTGAAAATAAAATGATCAGGGTTTCCACAGAAATATCAAGCAGCTCAAATGTTTTCAACTTTGATAATATATATGAGTGGAAAGACCAAATGTAAAAAGCATTTACATATGCATAAAAACCCCACATAAATATGGTAACTATTCAAGCATTCCTCTCTGTGAGCATCTATTCATCTGCATATGTTAGACGTGGGAGCTTTGCCTTTCTTTGTGAAAAAATAAGAATAAAGATTGAGAAAAAGGGTCCGTAGAATAAGCACACTCTATTCTGGTCGAGACCCGGTCGAAATGCAGAATATGGATCAGAAGGATAGACAGACAGACAGCAAGCAAGAGCTATGTCCGTCGAGAGCGATTACCCTCCGCCTGCGTACCCCATCCAACATGGACTCTTGTTGTCAATTAGCCAGCCGGGGGTCCTGCTGAAGCTGCCAGTGCACCGGGGTGCGGACTCTCTCAAACTGAGTCTCGGGTCACCAGTCCTGTTGGGCTCCTCTTCTCTCACGCACCGATTGCTATTGTCAGGTGCAGTGGGCATGAAAGCAGCAATTTTATAGCACAGGAACTCCAATAACGTTTACCGAGGCCTCCGACTCCTGTGCCTTGCTCACTCAGCCACGTGTGTTGCTTAAGTTCCTACTGTTTTTCGCTTTCTTGCTTCTAACTTCCATTCTCTTCACTTCCTCATTGTTTTCTCAGTGAACAGGGAGAGAAAACTGGTGTTTGGGCCACAGTTTAAATCAGGCGACCACATCAGTGCCTGCTAGAGAATGAACATGAGAGCATTTACTATGATCCAGCTCCAGATGGGGGGCAGTAATGGTCCATTGGGGCTGTAAAAGTTGATGAATCAGGGTTGGATGCAGATCAGAAGCATCGTTCTCTCAAACAGAGAGAGGTTAGGTAAGGGCTAGAATAACACCTCTGAAAATAGATTCTGAGAGCTGTTTGGTTTAGGAGGACCACACTCCCAAGACTTTGCATTGTACAGCATAGGGCTTCACACATTACAAGGGAAAACGGAAAGTTTTCTTCTAAATCGGAGATCTTATTTAATTTTGATAAAAAGTTAAATACAAAAAAAAAAATTCAGACAAAAATAAGACTATATATAAAATGTATAAGCCTATACATTTGCACAAAAAATAGAAAGAAAATAAATATATGTCTGCATGAGCATATTTTTCACATACATTTCCAGTCAAAGGTTTGGAATAATTTAGACAAACATTAGTCCAGTCTTCAGTGTCAAAGCATTCTTAAATGCTGATTTGGTTATTATTGGTTATTTTATCAATGTTGCAAAACATTTGTGGAATATGTTTTTGTGGAAAAAATATTGATGAATAGAATAGTCAATGTACAGCATCTATTTGAAACAAAATAAATATTTTGTATATATGTATTCCTGATACATATATTGAATATATATGAGTCCTTTCTGGAGAGAAAAAAAAAGTAATTTCTTAATTATTCTTTCGAGCGGTATTGTATGTGAGTAACTTCTACATAAAAGTTTATTTTGTTCACTTTACTGTGATTCTAAATGTATAATGCATATGAAGAATCATATACAAATGTAAGGTGTGTCCAAATAAATAGAGTTTGAAAAGCTGCTGCAAAGCACATCTTGTGTGCATTCTTTGTGCAAGTTTCTTCCATCACTCACTCAAATGTGATGCAACTCGTGGGATTCCACATTGGGTTATTTATAATGGATTTAAGTTTTAAAGATTAATATTGTACTTCATTCTGAAAGGATCCTTGTGTATTGTCTTGCTGGAGGTCTGTGTGTGGTTGCACCAAGGTTGCATGGATTCATTTTGACACCAGTAATACGTCTTTCTGTCTGTATGTCTGTCTCCCTCTCTTTGTGTAACATTTACTTCACTGGGCTGATAGGAAGAGCTTCCACTCGGGTTAGATGTAATTGGGAGCGCAACTGTATGCCAGTTACAGTTCAGTGTAACACTCAACTCTGCTCACCTCATTAAAGTGTGTGTCTGTGTCTGTGTCTGTGTCTGTGTCTGTGTCTGTGTGTGTGTGTGTGTGTGTGTGTGTGTGTGTGTGTGTGTGTGTGTGTGTGTGTGTGTGTGTGTGTGTGTGTGTCTGTCTGTGTGTGTGTGTGTGTGTGTGTCTGTGTCTGTGTGTGTGTGTGTCTGTGTCTGTGTCTGTGTGTGTGTGTGTGTTAGTTTGTGTTGCTTGGCACCCCTCTGCTGCAGCAAACATTCATTCTCACCTGCTCATTAAAAATACATTACCACCCAAAACGTTTCGTCATCAGCTTTTTAAATAATGCTCATTCTTCCTGAGAGCTGTCGATGTCAAACAAGGTAATGGGTTGTCCGGCACCTGGCACAGCTAGCGATTAGCCTGCCCATCAGCTTGTAAATGATCACCCTTCCTGAGCAAACCCCTAACCTTGAGCGTACTCGTGGATATTCATGAGCTTCCTGCTGGTCATGGTTAGCCAACAAAACCTGTTGAATTAGCGCAGTAACGATGGATACTAACATTTTCCAATCCGTTTTTGGCACAAATAAGACAATAGGCCTGAGGTTGTTGAAAGGACACTTTTCAAATGTGTTTCCTCTGGTTTTCTCATCTTAAATTGGAAGCTGTTTATCACAGCTCTGCATTCAATTTGATGTTGCGTACAATATCATATAGCATTGCAACTCATGCGTTATTGCCTCGGAAATACAACCTTGCACTTTAATTCACCTCCAAGTGGTAATATCAGGGGACTCATCAAAGTGGAAAAAAATAATATCCCTCTAAACCCCACAGCAATTACTCTGAATTACGCCAAATTATGAACCTGCAATTCAGCTCTGAGGCTGAGGATTAATGTCAGACTCCTTCCACTTTGTTGGTACATCTTAAATTGCCTTTCACTACTAACACGCACTTTGACAGTTTGAAAAATTTACAACCTTCTGAATGGTGTAATTACTTTTCTTTGTTTCCCTCACCCTCCCTTTCCGTTCATTTTTTTCTTGAAGAAATTTTTTTTTTTCCGTTTTTCTCACCAGAGTGTGTCATGTAGGCTAGAGGTTCGATTGATCTCCAGCAATGATTTGCCCTTGAGTTTGTCAATATTTAAAAACCACTTTGTCCCCCAGAAAATCATAGACAGCCAGGCAGATAAATGTCACAACCTGCTGATATTTATCTTTTATAAATAGCACACTGTCCGAATGTTTGACGAGCGCTGATCCTTGGCGAGCAGGAACAGGGAACTCAGCTTTCTATTTTCCATTTGCTTGACCTACAATTTCTGCAGTGCTGCCCAAAACGAGGGGCCTCTACTTTACCTCAGACATACCGACATTAATAACCGTTCAAAGCCACCGTCTGCTGTTCTTTGATGGTGGGAGCCCACATATCTCCCACAGTGCCACAGACTGGTCGAAATTTTGCAGAGTGAGTCGAGTGGTGAGCTGTCCTTTCTGCCTGTGTTCATTACTCTTTAGTAATGGCTGTTCTCTGTTGGGGGTTGATGCTAAATTGGCTGTTAGAGGCCAGAACCCACACTGGCAGTGGCAATATAGGAAAAGACAGCAGGAGAGACCTTGAATCACCCACCTTTTTCTTTTTTCCACACCTCCTTTTCTGAAGAATGGATGTCTTCAATGCACCCATATCGGAATCCCTTCCTCCACCCCGGGCGTACACATAAACACACACACACACACACACACACACACACACACACACACACACACACACACACACCTGTCAGCCATAGACGCTTCACAAAAGAGGCATTTTCAATTCTGTCTGGGTCATTGATCAGAGGGTATGTGGTATCCGGTCCAGATCCAATACAAAGAGACAAGGCCTGCTAACAGTGACAAAGGCTCGATCTTTCCTTTATAGAGGAAAACACTGATTTTAGCCTCTCATCATAAAATGATAGTCTAGTGTCAAAGCATTTGCTGTAGTTTAGTTCTGGCTTTTAGCTAATAAAGTAATGCTGTTGTTTTTTTAACAGTTGCATTCACAAGAAAGCTTTTCGTGTGAATCCTGATCTCTGTTTATTTTTTATTACTCTTACCGCAAGCAATCTTGCTCCTCCGACATAAACGTTCTTCTCAAAGAGTTTTGTTCAACCCAGGACAGAATGTACCTTTACCACTCAAGTTGTTTTCTTTTGTTGCATTAAACTGATGCTTGTGTATGTACACTGATTGGTTTTTAGATTAATCCTTTGTTTAGGGGGACCATAGTATTTCTTGCTGACTTGGAGTGCATGATGAACAGGCATGATGAAACATGATTTATTTGAGGTTTTATATTATTTAAACAACTTAGTATAGTGCATAATTCTTGTGGTCCGTTTTTTTTTATTATTTTTTTTATCGGTTTCAAAATGGTTTTGTGTTGGTAGGTAAATTTTCAATTTAAAGCAAATGTGATGCGATCTGGGAAAACCCGTCGGATGTTGCGCTGGTATGTTTTCAGTAAGGTCTAAAAATAGATTGAATGTCGTTTTTTTGTCAAAATTGGGTTTTCAATAAATTATTATCCTATAACATCTTGTTTATCATCTCTGAATGTATCTTGGGAAAATTCACTAGTTTAGTTTTTTATTTTTATCCAGCGTTATCGTGTGGTGTGATGCAGAGCACAAGAGAACAACAGAGTCTGGAGCTGCTCGCTTAAAAGATCTTGCTCGCCTCTCAATCGTCCAATTTCAAAACGGTTTTCACAGGATGAATTTTGAGTTTGTAAGCTTTCGAATGATACCTAACCCATGATGATTACAAAAATATGTGATATGAAAAAAAGGCAATAAAAAAAGAGCGTCAGTCGTCCCGCTAGCAGGACGTGACAGTTAATTAAACCGTTTTTTCTCAAAATTACGTTTCTGAAAATCACAGCGATCAGCCGACTTCAGATAACCATAACTTTTGTTACCGACAAACGATAAAAGAAATAAAAACATATTTGGAAAGGGCTTGAACCCACCTTTAATATGGTATCAAAACCTGTAATATGTCACATTTCACCATGTGGTGGGTTTTCCCAGATCGCATCACAAATGATTAACAAGAGCACAATTTAAATATCCAAGTATTTTTTTAAGTTTAGTTTTTTCTTTCTTCTTTTAACTTCAACGTTCAAAAATCTGAGGGGGCATGATGCTTCTGTTAGTCATTATTTTTTACGAAACTTCCACTTTGTCCACTTTGTGTTCTGTCGTCCATCCTGTTGTGACTTTGTTAGATGTGACGTCTGTGATCTTCGCACATGATGGAAGCCTTGGCATTGTCTGTCTGGCTGCATTATGTTCCAGTGATGCGAAACATCTTTGTATAATGTGTTTATCTGTGGGGAAGTTGAGAGTTTGATATGTCACTCAGCTTTTTGCATGGCCGCCCACTCCCCACTGCGGTCTGCATTAATCCCCCCGCCAATGAAATAGAGAGAAGTTCTGCAAGGTGAAACATGACAGGCTGCCACATTGTTGACAAATAACCTTTCCTTCCTTTCCTGTCAAGCCCCCCGAATGACAGCTTTAGCTTTCAACGACTGGTGCGCTTTTGAAATGTCAATTTAGCATCTTGACACATATTGACGACAGATAGCTGACATTTTACAGGCCTTTCAGTTAGGAAAGCGAGTAATCCCACTTATCATAATGCCAGACATGCTGGAATAAAATAAAGTAACACTGAACTTCTCATTTCTTCATTTAAAAAAAGTGATGTTCTCACATCAGACTTCCTGCAGAGGGAATGAGTGAGAAGGACTCAAAATACACCTGACAGGACGTCTCAGTCTTCATTTCTTCAAATTTCTCAATCACCAGTCCATGAAAATGCACAACTCTGCATGTCCAGGAGCGACAAACCTTCAAAATCACTCACTCTCTTTTATGACATGTTTGGTGAAGGGATAGTTCACTAAAAAGCTATCATAATTTACTCACACTCCTGTGTTTACAAACTCATGGTCCATTTGACGTGTGTGCTGTATTCCAAGTCTTCTGAAAGCAAACTAAATATTTATGAGAACAGACCTAAATATAAAGCTGTAGTTAGCAATTTCTGAGAAATGCTGTTGAAAGTGGATAAGACCAAGAGCCACAACACACTTGTAGCCAATCAGCAGTAGGGTGCGTGTCTAATTATGATGGGTGAGGAGATTTGAATAAAGAATGTAGAAAGAGAGATGGCTGAGAGACATTACAAAAGAGAAAATAAATATCACTGATAAAAATCACAGGCTATTAGAAAAGCCTTCCAGTGCTGGAGAGACCTAAGCGTGAAGGGAAAGCAACATTGGTTTTGCTAAGTTTCACAGAACCAAGATTATGCTCTTGAAGTAATGTTAGCTATTGCAAAAGGACAGTTTTGAATGTCATTGTTTGTCTGGAGCTGGTGCACTGCTGGTAACTAACAACAAACTCTTGTGTACTGTATGTAATTTTTATTTTTTTTGCTCTTCCTCGTCATTTGTTCGCCATCTTCACTTTATTTTTCACTAAACATTATTTTGCTTCACTTCATCTATGATAAAGAGACACTCTGGGCCGTATTTTAACAATCTGAAATGCAAGTATCAAGCGCGAAGCGCAAGTAACTTTGTGGGCGTGTCTTGGGCGCTGTTGCTATTTTACCGGCGGGATAAATGACTCTTGCGCCCGACGCAAGTTTAAAAGGGGTTGGTCTGAAGTAGCTTCATTTTTCATAGGTGTGGTTTGGGCGTAACGTGAAATAAACCAATCAGAGCGTCATATCACATTCCCTTTAAGAGCATGATGAACGAGGTGCGCGTGTTCCATGGCGCAATACTATTATAACGGTGCATTTACCAGAAGCGCTTCAGAATCGGTTCACAGCCGAGGAGATCGATGTTCTCGTCAGGGCCGTAAAAGAAAGAGAAGTGACATTGGGGATGGGACAAACCCACCCAAATTAGCTTCGGTTATAGGCCTACATGCATATAATAATTTGGGTGAATATGTAAGCTTCATGCCTATTTTTCCCATCATCATGGACACAACAATGATTTCCCTCGTGTTTTAATATTTTTCCTTATAATAATGTATCATTTGCAAAAAGGAAAATGCATATGTGTAGATGAGAGAATCATCTACAGTGTATGTGCGTTGTTCACACTCTGTATTATGACCAAGCACGCACGCTTAAAATAGCATCTGAATGTACGCGCAACGCGCCACTGACTTTAGACTAGTTTTTTTCTGGTCAGTGGCGCAATTGTTTTCTGGAACTGCAAAATAACACCAGGGAATGTTTGCGCCGGAACACGCCTCCTTTTTTGCGCCGACCCTTTTTTGCGCGGGTGCAAAATACGAATGATACATGCGTCAGTGTACAAAGTCATTTGCGCCGGGTGCAAGATAGGGCCCTCTGTCTTCATCTGTCTGTGTTTGTGCATTTTGGGGGCGCAGCAATGAAGGGAGGGGTATTTTTGTTTGGGTTGATTTCAAATATCAACAGTGTTTCTCAGAAATCACTTACTGCTCCTTTAAGCCATGGAAGAAGGGATGTCCGAATCATGATGAACTCTTTTTTAAAATCTTTTTAATGAATCAGATTATTTTGTTCTCAAAACTGGTCTGAATAATTCGTTCAATCTAGTCACAATCCACTGAAGATGAATATTATCATATTATAGAAAATAACTTTTAACAATGTATTTTGGTCTTTTTATCACACAAAGCTGTTGTATGACTTCAGAGGAGTTGGAATATAGTGCATAAATCTGGTTTTAATTACATGTAAAACAATAAACAGCACTTTATTTGACAAAATCCTTAGTGCTCCACTGAAGAATGAAAGAAACAGGTTTGGAATGGCATGATGGCCAATGGGGAATGGGTAAATAATG
This sequence comes from Semotilus atromaculatus, assembly GCA_031834385.1. Classification (NCBI taxonomy): domain Eukaryota; kingdom Metazoa; phylum Chordata; class Actinopteri; order Cypriniformes; family Leuciscidae; genus Semotilus; species Semotilus atromaculatus. Next base: position 10,049,452 of record JAULUF010000038.1, on the reverse strand, counting down.
GCCAAATTTTCATGTTTGGCTTAAACCGAGTGTGTGTTTTGTAATCTAGGGCAGTAGAGCTGGTGGCCAGCTACATCTACGGTGAGTTTAGCCTCGGCCCAGACGTGCTCTAGATATCAGAGACGATACCACTCTCCTTAATCACAGACTCCTGGGAACACCACCTTGTTCTTTCCTCTGTTTCCCATCCTCCGTCGTAGCTGAAAGAACCAAACCTCTCTCTTCCTCACACCCATTTCAGCCACACAAGGTATGTCACGTAAATAAACGGTTTCATTACCCTTATGAATGTCCCACTGTGGATATACCACCGACAGCCCGTCTCAAAAGCTCAGTCCTCCTTTGGCTTTCTGCCTCTCACAGGACACAGCTCTATTAGGCCCCATTTAGCCATTCACTTCTCTTCCTCCCCACAACACGCAATTCCTGTCTGACTATATCGCACCCCCTTCTCCCGACTCCACCATTGTGAGCCAACGCTGCAAAGAGACATTGATGGACGCTGATGGACACTCCCCATTGAGCGACTCAGGCCTTCCTTTTGTAAAGCCTCTTTCAGGAGGAAAGGTTTACAAAATGAGCATTGAGAAAAGACAAGAAGGGGGGTTGATGTTCGATATGACAGGCCTCTCCGAATGCTCCCAGCTTTCTGACAGGTGTGGGTGAAGGACATGTGAGGTAATCTAGAGTTTGACAGCGCGAATATAAGCACTGACACTCTGGGTGTCAGGGCATTAGTGTTTCCGTTTCCTTGCACACATTGTCTCCCGCACACACACTTTCACTGCAGGTCAGATGTCTGCTGATGAACCATCACTGAAATACAAGCTCAGGCCTGAGATGTGCTGGTACAGATAAGCAGCACTTTCATTATTATTATTTTTTTACTAGCTATCACTCAGCCCCCATTAAGACATAAAAGACACTGGCTGTAATTTCAGGTCTGCCTGTGAAATCCTAATCAAATGGCTCTTAAAATATTTTTGCTGCACACGAGCATGACAGGCCACGTCCAATGAGTTACAGCAGGCAGGGTCATTCATCAGTGATCGTGTTTCGGTGCCATAAAACCTGCATCTGTCCCATCCATCGCCAGTGACTGACGTGACCTGGCCTTCTCTCCAACTACTACATTCTCCTAGCCAGAGGAGAGGGACACGGGCTGGGTTACACTTCCCTTCACCAGAGGAGACCAGAGCAGGCTGACGTCTGAGCGTGGATGGGCTTTTGAGAGGGGTCAGGCCTGGAGGTCAGAGAGCGGGCTTAAGTCAGTGTTACTGAGCATGTAAAGGGTCTGTATGCAGAGTCCCTGGAGAGTGACAGGCGTGATGAGGATAACAGGGCCTGCTGCGTGACAAATGTCCATTCACGTTCTGGAATGGCACCTGTGTTGCAAACATATGGCAGCGAAATTGAGACGTATTGGGGAGCCGTCTCAGAGAAAAGCCATAAAGTTGTCGCTCCACAGTTTTTAGTTTGAGCTTGTGTGTGAGTGTCTGTTAGCACAGTATCTATCCAAATACATTCTGTGCCTTTCTCCCTTGATATTCAATGGAGATAAGGTGAGCAATTGCTGAAAATGCTGAGCGTGTCAGATCAGCACACATGGTCATCTCCTCCTACACCTCATTTACTCTCTCTTTATTTAATTCAACTTCTGCTAGCCAGGCAAGAAACAGCCAGAGACTATTAAATAAAATTTGATGTCTGCTGTTGTATCATGTGGCTTCAAGTCTTAACTCTAATTTCTGGGATTAAAACTGCAAAACCCAATTTTATTAATCAGTGGTTTTGTCTTGATTTTCAGTAAATGCATTTAAACATTCTCCAAACAAGATAAATACTTGTTTTGCCAAACTATGTTTTTTCTCATAAGATAAGATTTTCTCAATACAGTCCTGTAAATATATTCATATCTTGAATTGTTTTTTCTGGGTTTTTTTTCTTTACCCACTCCCACTTGCTGTAAGCATACACCAAATTTGGTTAGATATAGGCTATCCTTAAAAGCAATTTTCATCATCATTTTCATTATAATTGATGCAATAAAAAAATCTCTCTATTCCAAACCATTGCTGAATTGAAATCATTTTAATTTGGCTGTCATACACTCTTGTTATTGAGAATATTTTTAAACATTAAATAATTAAGATGTCAGTATAAAAGATGAAAATATAAAAGATGACACTTTATCAAAACTACAGATAAAAAGAAAAATACTCAAATCTGTCATATTTTTGGCCCACTGTGTCTTTTGAGTAAACTCAAAATAACAGGACATATTCTCTGAAAACCGTTCTTAATATTGTATGCAATTCTTGTGTTAAGATTTTTAATTGGGAAAACAAGACAAATTTATTATTTTTTTTTGCCAATGCAGCATTACACCTGTGCTCAATATATTAAATAGGAAATTAAACATGTTAACCTACTGTTGTATAGCAATACCCATATGGGCCAACTATTGACCTTAGCACAAACTATGTTAACGTGCAAGAGTCTTATCATGTAGTTTATATGTCTGACTGCCTGCCACCTCAGTTTTTTATGCTTGGGTTAACCTCTATAATAGATGTGCTCTGAACAGTTCCAATGCTGTATTATTTATAGGAATGTTTCCTTCCAAATTGAGAAGCTTTTGATCAGACTACTCCTGTGAGCCATAGTGTGCCGTTGTGTTCTTTGTGCTAACATTCTGTCACCCCTTATTTGAAAGTGTATCTTCCTTAGGCATAATGGCACAGAAAGCATATAGAGTTGTGTTTACTTATAGGGGCAAAAGCTAATTGAGTACAGAAAAGCACCTTTCCGACAAGGATTGTGTGTCTGACAGACTGATTATCATGGGAATGAACAGTACCATGCGCCATCAGTTGCAGAGGAGGCTGGAAATTGAATTTTAACAGGCTCAACAGTCCCTCTTTCCTCTCCCTCCATTGTTTTTGATTTTGTTGTGCTCTTTGAAGCCAGCAGCTGTAGAGTAGATAGGACCCAATGGAATGTGTTCACCCAGACTATGGAAATGTACCCTAGCACTCCCTCGAGTACGCTATGAGAATCCAATCTGAAAGCTGTCTGTGCTTTCTCACCGCCTCTAGGTTTCAGGTACTTGCTTTGTTTTGGTCAAAGAATAGATCAATCCTTGTGTGTGTGTGTGTGTGCGTGTGTGTGTGCGCACGTGTGTGTGTGTGCGCGTGTGTGTGTGTGTGCGTGCGTGTGTGCGTGTTACAGCCCATCTTGAGTTTTTCTGTTTGCATGGATGACTTTTAGGGTGGAAACAGTACATGCATGCAGACCTCAGACAAAAGCTTGAAGCTAGACATGTTGTCATTCCCAACAGATTTGCACTCATGTATCTATGTTTTGCCTTAAGCAATCCATACCACACCTGTCTTCTTCTTTCAGCCTCTCAGCAAACCTTTCTTACTCTCCTCATTCTCTCAGCACATCATATTTTTATTTGAACAGAGCACACTGTATCCCAGTATACTGCGGGGGTGGTCAGAACATCCTCCGTTGAGCTCTTCGATTCATGATCAGCTACAAACACCTGAACTGCAGGGATAAAAATGCATCATCATTAGGGGTGTTCTGTTTGACAAAAATCATACATATAATGCTGATATTGTATATCACAATAGTGTTATTTTTGCAGAAAATTCAACCTCTGAATCTGACTAGGTACTTCTGAGGCCATTGTAAAATAAATGTATGCATACTTGCACACCTGTGACAGTGTGACCACACATCTGTTGAATTTTATAATAATGTGTCATGTTCCAATGTTGCTTGGCAACCTTGAACAACCTACAGTAGGGGTTTTCAAAAATGTTCATACATGTGAGAAAAAATATTAAGTATATATTTTTTTTTTACATACAAAGTAAATTAAAGATGATAATAAATAATTGCTTTTTATTTTGGCAATTTATTAAAACCATAATTATACAAATATTATTTGGAAAATGTAGAAATGTTAAATGAAGCATATTTAATATTTTACGGTTTGGGGGGCATTACAGATTGCACATAGAGGTTAATAGTCTTATTACACTGTTACAACTTGGGTGTTCAGACTAAGAAACAAGTGAAGAAAAGGTACAAAGAGATAGTAGAGCACTTGTCAAACACCATTCGTATAACCTGCTGCTCTACTGTTTGCTAGCATGAGTGTCTTCAAGCCTGCAGATGCTTCAAAGAGACAAACAGGAGATGAGAGTGAATGAAACAGAAATTTTCAGGCAGCACTAGAAAAGGTCAAAGATGCCATGAAACGGCCTTGTCGCATCAGAAAAGAATTCTTCTGCTGCAGTGCGAATCTGCCAGAAGCTCCTCAACCGCAGTGCACACTCACTTACTCGCCGTTTGTCATTCTGTTTAGTTCTTATAGCAACCCTGCTGTATCAAACTACCATCTAAAAAGGCCACATGAGTAACACAGAAGAGTGCAGGAAGTTGAACAATGGTTTTGTCTTTCTGGAAAGGCCCACACATATCATTGTATTTCATCTTATCTATGTTCAAGGAAAAGGATTTTGTAACCTCAAGTTACAACACATAATCTATTGCTTTTCTCATTCTAGATTTGACTCACCAGAGGTTCAGACGAGGACGTGATCCCTCATGATGTGACAAATGCTGCTTAAGATCTCTGACTCGAAATCGGCATAGCTAGTTGTAGGATAATGCTAAGTACACAGCTTAGTCGGTCTTTAAAAACTCACCCTTTTTTCATCCCTGTGCTACAAAAAATTTGTGTTTTAAGGAGCTTGCAAAAGTGCTTTTAAGGTTCTGATTATGTGCCTCTGGCAATGATACGCATCGAATACACTGCATTTCCAAAGCCTATAGGGCCCTGTTTAAACCTGCTACTGTATTTATGTGTTTTCTGTGTTCACACATTTTGTTTTCGACTACCTCTGGAAGTGGTCGAAAGTGGACAAGTTCAAATGTTTTAGACACCATTTACACCTGCATTTAACATTGTCCATTTGGGATCAGATTAACAAAAACACATCTTATAATCAGGTGAAAACAGAGCCTATGAAAGAAAAGTAAAGTTGACAAGGACAGGTAAACATACACTGTAGCTTTGTCTACACGCAATTGCCTCTACCCTACAGTACAATTAATAAATAAACTTTATTTTAAGATTGAAGTAGTTTTTCAAGGCATTTTTAACTGACTGCAGGGCAGAGAGGTTATTTGGGCGATTCCACAGTTTAGGCTTAACTGCAAGGACAACAGCCTGCAAAATCAATCTTCATGGAGAAAGCCATTGTCCTCAGGTTAACATACAGCTGTGTGAAAGGCAGGATAAATCTGGCAATGGTAAACTAGTAAACTTTGATCAAAGTTGAGTTGATGTCAAATTTAACGTATGTAACATGGACGGAAAAACAGTGTAAGTTCAAGCAGAAAGTGTACTTAATCTAATTCAGTTTAATAAAATTCTTGTTGAATCCAAGTTCATGTTTTGCTTTGTTCCTAATTTGGTATAGTTATGAGTCATGCGTTGTGTATGGTTCACAAAACTGGTAATAGGATGGCCAGGGTGGCCATCTAATATTGTCTGTTCCATAAACTTAAAGGTGCATTTTTGAGTCTGGTATGTTCATAAACCTAAAGCCAGCAAAATTACTAACAAATACCACAGGTATATTTTTCAAATTTATTTGCCAAATGTAGAAGACAAAAGAACTCCTAAGTGTGCAAAGTTATGACGTGTGTAACGTGGACGGAAAAAAAATTCAACAATCCTGCAAGATTGCCTCTGTAACACAAAATAATAACATTTCATGAAAACTGGCAAAGAATAGAACAAGTTCATAACACATTAAAATAACCTGTCATCATACTATAAAATTTAAAGATCATACATTGTGAATTAAATAATATTTGTAACGTGGACAGATAAAATGAGTAATTCTGCTGAATAAAGCACCAATAACTCTTTATGCAAAGTAACCCTGAATATTTGTTTTTTTAATTGTAAAAAAAAAAAAAAAAAACTATACAAATCCCGCATACTGAATCTAGAGCTGCGCATGCGAGACAGAACATAGCCTACTGTATGTGCGCCAAACCGTGTAGCGCGCGCACGGTAGAGAGGGAGAGAGCTAGAGACCTTGCGTGTGAGAACAATCTGTCAAAATGTATACAACCACCATTCATGCATGATCTTTCACAATGAACACGACGCCGCTTTCGGTCCGAAACCACTCGCAATCATCCGACTTGCACACTCTTTTATCATTTCTCACCACAATGATCCTATTTAATGTTTACTTAACCAAAGTTTACCACGTTCGTATCATTTTAACGTTTGTAAACTTTTGGACAGAATTCACAAACTTACCCACATTCATTGAAATTCGTGAAATCCTGTTGAACTCTTCCTCCCACGCAGAGCGTCCGTGACATAGACGATCTTATTTCTGACATGAGAACCGTTGAGACATTAGGAGATGAAATTCAGCGTCAGAATAAAATGTACGAGCGTTATGATTTTTGGACAGAAAATCTCGGCCCCTGTTTTATCCTGATTTATTAACTATTTATCATGTAGCAACGCATATGAGAATTTAACCCACACAAGATGTTTTTATCGTTTTGCTACTGATAGAATTACATGGAAAAATTATATCTCTGCTTCCTTTAGAATCATAGTTTAACGTGCGTAACTGTTTGGACAGAAAGTGTAACGAACGTTAGTAAATGTTTCCATTGCAGCGTGGTAGATTAAGGGAATTATACTTTCAGTGTTAGTAGTACTATTTTGTAGAAGACACACCAAAATAAATGTTATGCGCCAAAATTCAGGATTTTATTAAAGCAAATTAAAGAAATGACTTAGGAAAAATCCAGATGCACTGAATGTCCCACCCTGACATCTGCAATTTCTGGGGATGGAAGTCTCGTTACACGATTATGCCAAGGCTTAGTGGGATAAAAACAACTTTATTATTTCTTACATCTATCTTTAACAAAATAGTGAACTAAAAATAAAAAAATGACAACAACTGGGTATTATTCAATCTATATTGTTCATTACACCCCTTGTGGACAGAAACTGTGGAATCGCCCATTTGCATTTCAATGGTCTGTGGTAAACGCAGTCTTAAGCTCAGCCAATAAAGCGCCTACTCTGCTCACAATCTCCACTACTCCAAACACAACTTCTTCATACACTTCTCGTTAACATGGTGCAATCCCAAACAAACCCAAGGGTGGATTTATTGCAATAATGACAGATAAGTGCCGCCGGGGACCCCGGCACATATGAAAGTGGATGTTTAATCGTCTCTATCATATGCTTAAATGTGTATGAGTGCGTGCATATGTGTCGTTGTCATCATGTACTCAGCATTTCGACAGCTGGTGGGGGTGGGTACTAAATGGTTATTCTTCATCACTCTGTTGTAATATGACCCAGATGTTCTTTGGCAAAAGCACATTCATCCAGACACGTTTGCCTAACTGCCACAATTAATTACCAAGGACAACTGATTACATCTGCACAGCGTAACTACGCCGCCTCGCCATTGGTTAACCCAGTTTCATTTGATTCTTTCCGCAGATCAACCGTCCAATCATCATCAGCAGGGCCAGTCCACACTGCCACCAGCTCCGCCTCCGCACAAGCAGCAGCCGTCGGTGACGGCGCTGAACCACAACTCTCTGAGTAGCCGCAGGAACGTGAGCCCGGCCCCTCCGGCCGCCCTCCCCGCCGAACTGCAAACCACACCCGAGTCAGTGCCGCTGCAGGACAGCTGGGTCCTGGGCAGCAATGTGCCGCTGGAGAGTAGGTCAGTTACGCAATCACACACACCAGCACAGTTACATCCCACCAAGTGTGACCTGTGATATGGACAGATCTTTTATTTGACATTGCTCACACAGCAGAACCCGTGACCTTCATATCTGTCTCAAAACAGTATGACTGCAGGGCTTTTTTTTTTAATAATGCATCAATTATCCAGCATACTAATAAACCTGATAGTATAATTTACATTCATCATTGACAAATTAATTTTTGAACATCAGTCAAAATTAGGTATCATCAGTCTCACAAAGCGTTTTATAATAAGGCAGTGTCAAAAGTGCTTCTGCTGACTCTGCTAACATCCCAGAGTGTGAGTGACTGAGGCCTCGCCAAGCTTAGGGGAGGATACGGCTTGGTTGTTTTCCCCCCATAAATCAGTGAGGCTGTAAGCTCGGAGGATACTCTTAGGGGTCTTTAAACACTAGCAGAAGGGAGCGCTTTGTTTTGGTGGTTGAACGTTAGCACTGTAATGGCCTCTCTCTGTTTTTGATCTACTCTTTCTAGTGACACTGTATATATAATGACTAAGCCTACCCCATTAAGGGATGTAACCACCTAGCACTCCTTTCATTCATCCTGTGTGATATAAGCAGAGTCAGACAGAGTGGGGGTGGGTGCTCAGAGAAAGAAATAACGGTCGTTCGAGAAACTTTTTTGAAGCACTTGGTAAGTGATGTTGTCATTGTGTTAAATATCTTACTGCCATTCTTTCAAAATAATTGATGAAAGGCAGTCAAGAGAAAGAGAGACAGCCTCAGTTCCTCTCCACATCCGGAAAGCGATAGATGTTAGTCTGGATAGACAGCATATTAAATTTGATGTAAATGGGAGCAAGGCTTTGAAGGATATATATGTACAGTCCTGCAGTGGCTAATGGCACCTCAATATCGAGCCAACAAAATTTTGAAAAAAGTAAATGTAATCGTGCCTTTCTACAGTATTTTGCTGCAGTGCAGGTACTGTAGTGGCTTAAAATGCTGTAATATGGCTTACCGTGGTTTTCAATTGATATTGGACATTTTGAAATTGTCTATTGACCTCTGGTATAGGCTACCAAAATACTGGTATTGTGAGAAACCCTAGTGGACAAAAAAGTCGTTTTTAAATATGAGACATTAAGTCAACCCATTAAACATACTGTACATCACCCCTCACAACCTTGTAATTGTGTTAAATTAAATATGGCAGGTACGCTGACTAAGGTTATTGGCATGCGGGTTCTGATGAGTGGCTTGCTTTTGAATTTATTTTTGAAGTACAAACATGGTGTTAAGAGATCCAGGAATAACACACCTGCCTCTGCACGTCCACCCTCAAGTTTCACTTCATGGCCCTTCACGTGGACACAGTGGTCGCAAAACAGAAATATCCAACAGCTACACTTCCTTTATGGTCTTTCCCTCTGTTTCTCTGTTTTCCTCACAACTCTCTCTCACTTTATATTGTATCTCAGTTCTTTTTTATTACTATGCCATGTTCTTGCTTTTTTGCTTTGTGTCGTGTCAACCACAGCAAGATGTCTGCACTTTTGTCCATTGTTGTTCACCCCCATTGTTATGCTTTGTCTCTTTTCCAACTTTCGCTCTGCTATTTGTTTTTGTTCTTCTCTCTCTGTCTCAGTGGTCAGACCATATCCTCGAAACCTTATCCTTGGCACTCCTCCACTCATAGAGTTATGAATTATGTAGATTTCTGAAATATTTAGAATTATGTAGATTTCTGTAGATATTAGCAAGAGAGCTTAAATGTCTGTTTATCGTGAGACCTCACTGAGGAAGACCACACTGGACCACACACAGTCAGTAGGTTCTCTGACACTTACAGATGCTTGTAAATCCAACTATATTGCATTTTCTTACCATATAAACACTCCGAAAACACACTCTAGTTCAGTTGTGCATTGTATGTGTGGCTGCATTGGTTCAAAAGGTGCCGTGTCAGACATGGAGCTTACTTAACAAGTGTTTACATAAGGACTAACTTTTAGAGTAAAAATAAACAAAACACCCAGCTCCTCAACAGGCACAACATTGAAGTTTAGATGAAAGTAATGAGAAACATCAGCACTAGTAAATGGATGAAAACATGCTGGCAGAGAGTAGAAATGCAAACGCTTCACAACATGTCACTGAACAAGTCCATTGATTTGTTTGAGGCAGTAGATTCTGGCTGAAGAAATGAACAAAAAAATGCAGTAGACTGAATTAGCCTTTGGAGAAAATTGAACAATCCAGTCCATGAATGCATCCTGCTAATTTACTTGCTCCGGGATAAGTTATTATTTGACGTTATTTAGTTGCTGTTTTACATCATTTTCATTAATGGAATAATTTAGCTGTTAGATATAGTAAATTGCTCCAACGACACCTATGCTTAAATAAAGACTTCTTCCCTGTTCCCAGGGCTCATGTTGGCATTGTTTAGAAATTACTGACTGTACATTTAGCCTAAGCCATTATTGACATTGTCATGAACCTTGTGGTGAAATACAGATCACGTCTGAGCATATGCTTCTACATTCTTGTAATTTGTGCACAATTTGTGCTAAACAGGCAATTGAGTCTGAACGATCATGACTGGCTCTCATACGGTCAATTACACTCTACTGTCTTTACTCTCTATGCTATTTGATGATGCTGTTAAAGTGGGGAAAAGAGAAACATGAGAAGCCTCTTGAGACACCTGCCGGTCCTTAACTATTTCAAATATCTCAAGATCTCTGCACAAGGATGTTTTCCGCATTTAGAGTGTGAGTATTTCAAGTGTAAAAACAAATCAGGCAATTGGCGAACCTGGTTCTGGACTAGAATACGTCCCCTCCCATCACTCTGTTCTATATCCACTCCAGGCTTTCCATTTCCCATCCATAATTGTGCCCAGTTACCATTACCAGTTACCGATGAAAAAAGTTTTAATATATCTAATTATATTACACATAAAATTAGTAAGAAATGTCCTTACTGTTATTGTTTTTTAATTTTGAATATACTATTTGAGAGAGAGTGACATATTACCCACATTTTTGTCCATTTGTTCCTTTTGCATATTATTGTATTTTTGATCGTCTTCACATTCCGTCTATCTTTCTTTTAACTGCTGATAATCTATTACTGCTGTTTAATGCGTGGTGAATTCTTGCTTCTTATTACATTAACATACATGTTCTGCTTGTGATAGAGTGGTAATGGATTTATCTTAAAATGAGGGAGAAAACTGAAACACTTGACATTCCAAACCCTTGCTCTAGGCAAAATAACACATCTCGCAACATACTCTGTTCTGACCGTGATTTCATTTTTGCACATATCAAAACGGCTTTATTTTCAAGCTGTTCTCCATGTGGAGATAACCAGAAAAGTTCACATCAGCCACACTCAGGGGTCCCCCATGTAAATCTCAAAGCACTTTTGACTCATAGGTCAGTTCCCATGTCATGCCTCAGAGGTTAGACAGCTAAAGATAGACCTCACGACTATCTTCACAAGAGAGAACAAAGTGCACATTGCATTCGATCACAAAATCTATTTTTCTGTAGATATTAGCTTGCTATAAGGAGGAAATGGACTGTAGTTAAAGCCAGTCTTACACAAATCTACAAAAGGTAGTAAACTAAGAAAGTGCCTAATGAACATTTACTGATTCTTTACTTTGTTTATTGTCTTTTTCTTTGGTAAATGGTTTTGAAGAGGAGTGATGCATTGCTTCAAAACAAAACCAGACATCAAATTGACGTTAAAGTAAAGCATCATCCATCAAAATAACTTCAATAGGTGTTACTGTAATTAAAAACAAGTATGATCCTGATGACTCATAATGGCTTGTGTGCAGAGTACAATCACACACCAGTGTGCCAATTGTCAAGAGCCTTTAGATGTTTTGTTATTTTATCTGTGATCTCCACCCCCAGTTTACAAACAGGGAACAGACTGGGTCAATCCGCATAGGCAAAACACACAGCAACTGTGAGATGCCTCTCAGTACAGGCTTATCTAAGAGTTATGGATCATTCAGCACTGACACTTTGTCCTTTGTCACTTTTATAACTTGCAAAATGTTCACAGTAGAAGAATACACTGCAGGCAGCATTGAAAGAATGGGCTTCTTAAGAATAACAATAGCCTCTATTTGCATTTTCCTTCACATTGAGGTTATGATTTTTTTTGTCCATTGTTTCTATCTCTTTCTGCCTCCATACTGTGTTGTGGAGTGGAAATATAAATTTTAACATCATTCGGGCCTGTTTTTTATGAGAGAGATGGTTTTTCACAGTAGATATGTGCTGTAGATTGAATATAGATATAGTTTTTCCAAAAGTGTGAAGCACAGGGCTGTTGGTTAGCACGAATAAAGTGTAAAAAAGTTAACTGTGTATTTATTCTGAAGATCATAGGTCCTTGTTAGAATATTATTTATATATTGTTTCCACATTATTAAGTTCATCGAAATAACTCATCTAAACATTTTACTGTGTCGAATAGTAATTCCATGACTGAGAAAATGTTACAATTTGTATTTCTTTTAAGTAGACTATCTTCGATTACGCCGCTGTATATAACCACTGTTGAGTTATTTGCCAGTTCTTTTATGCGTCCGCTCTTCCAAAATCTTCTGAAGGTATTTGTCAGAGGATGACAAACGTGAAAGGAGATACATGGATTAGCATAGCAATTTCCAGCCTGGTGTCATGCATGCTGTAATCAATTAACAATGGTTATCCCGTCCCTACTGCTCGGAAATCCCTGTTCGCTGTCTTCTGTGTCAAAGGAACGTTATTCCTGTCCTACCTAAACAACAGATGCCCTAGTCAGTCCATAGATACTACAGCTGGAGATTCTATCTCTTTTTCATCATGTGTCTTCTATAAGCTCTCGTTTAAGTGGGCGGTGAAAGTATTTACATTTTTACTGAGGGTCTAATCTCAGCATTTATTTAAAAACTATTGTTCAAGCATGCACCACCTCTTATTGCTATGATCCCTTTAAATGTGATTAAAACCCTATATTAAATGACTATAAAAGCCATATGAACCGTGAATTGAAAGTGTCAGCAATCATTAAAAAAATGTAGCATTTATCATTTTCATGACAGAGTGACTTGTAAATAGGTCTTTCAAGTGTTAGTTCCCAGAGTTTGTCTTTGTATCTTTTTCTATTCATTGTCTCAAAAGTAGGGCAAAAAAAGTCATTTGAAACTATACATGTCGTGTGGTTTGTTTAAAAGCGGGGCACTCAGTGTAATTCAAGACGGACGAACATATGGTCAAGTCGTGTTATTGAGTTACATGTCAGCAAGTCACTTGTTGTAAAAACTTGAAGTAAAGGTTTGAACTCCTGCTATGAGGTCAGAGGGGTGAGTTGGTTAGAACGTAGGTCATAGTGGTGTTATGCGGGGAAAACTAAAAAGTTATGTGTAAAGTCATACTGAATTACTCTTGGAATCCCATGCATCTATTTTCATCCCATAAGAAAATTTGTGGAGAGGAATGAAAAACTCTACATTGCCCCATGGCTTTAGATCAGTGGTTCTCAAGTGGTTTTACTTTTTGGACTTTGGTTAGCTCAATGCTAAACATTAAGCATGCAGAAATAAGCAGAAATGTCCTTAAAGTCAAATATTGAAATATATATATATATATATATATTTTTTTTTTTTACTAAATGTCTCAGTAAATAATTCACTGCACAAAACACATTGTGGTCAGCACAAACCATTTAATGCTTTATGGGTCATATTTTCCTTTACCTTGTGTTTTTTTTTATGTTTTATTTTTGTATATTTTTTGAAGATGAGGGCTTGTCACACAACCTGTCCATGTTGGTATATGCCTTGCATCGCAGTCTTCTACCAAGTGAAAGATGAATTTTCATCAAAATACAGTAGAGAATGATGCATGCACACCCTTTGATATCAACAACAAAAGATATGGGAAGCATTGTTTTCTCCCTCATATAATTTGATTAGCTTATTTTTATATCCTAACAAAAGGCAATTACAAGGTTAGTTGCGTTTTATTTTTGACCTTTAGCATTGTTTTTCCCAGCTGACCACAACCCTTTCAGAACAGATCCATGACTAATTTCAGGGTCACGACACACCAATTGAAAACCACTGCTTCAGATTATATGCACCTCTTGAGATACCCATCCCTCTCTCAGAGAATGCTATTGACTATAGAGAAAGTACAGTAATTAATATATTTTCACACTTAGCTCATAGTGGATGTAGAGAGCCTATCAATAACACTTTACAGTCATTCAGTGCATTTAAGTAATTCTGTGGCTCTATTCACCATAATAAATATCCCCTCCTTATCAGAGCATGTTAGTGCTTCCATTTAGAGGAAAACTGAATGACACATTGAACATAAAACTGCAGTATATTTATTTTATGAGTCTTTTCATGTGTGGGTTCGCGTGCGACTGTCTGTCTTTCATTCGGTGTACATTCAGCTATGACTGACTGCCGTCTGGGAAGCTCTTTCTCTGTGGACTTGCTGCCAAACTCATAATTAGAAATACCTTGACTGTCTCATCACCAGAAAGCACTGACGACCTTTATTCTAATTGTTTGTCTTTCTCATGTAGAAAATTAGCAAAGCAAGCAGTTCTTGAAAACGGGCATGACAACTTAATAGAGATGGATGTGTTCCCTCCCGTGTGCCACGAGGGCGGCTATGGGGACGGGTATGTGCTCCTGAGTTTTCTCATGGTGCCAGCTGCTGATGCCAAGCCCAACACTGAGCCAACCAAAGTGCTAAATCTCCACACGCCCCACCCCAACACAGCCACCCCCAAACAGAAGGCCAGCGATGAGCCAACCAAATGGCTAAAGTCCCATATTAAGCCTACCGAATTTAGACAAAGCAGTCATGCACTGGCCCAAAGACCTATCGTATATCTCTTCCCTTGTTCGGTTAGCCAGTGAATGCAAATTATCAAGAGGCATTTGATTGGCAGCAGATTCTGACACTGGTACTTGCTTAGGAATAATTGCTCTAAATTAAGTTGCAATAAAAATCTACTAATATGTTAATCGATTCGCCACTTGCATAAATCAAGTTACACAGCCTTTAATATTTTAATTTGACTAATTCTTTAATTGATATTCCTGCATTACTAGATTAAATCCGGACTGCCTTGCACAGCATCTTGGCTTTGATTGGGTTGATTGATAATATTGGAGTAACAGTGAGTTGGCAGCAACTGTTTACTGCACTAAAACAAGAGCACAGTTTCTCACTCTCTCTCTCTCTCTCTCTCTCTCTCTCTCTCTCAATCTCTCTCTCTCTCTCTCTCTCTCTCTCTCTCTCTGTCTCTCGCTCTCTCTTTCTTGCTCTCTCTCTCTTTGTCGCTGCATTAGAATGCAGAGTTTGTCGAATGAATTGTCTCGCTAATTGGATTTAGTGCTCAGTGTTATTTGATATCGCAGCTCGAATCATCTGTTTGTTCCATTGTTCAGTGTCTTCATGGGTCATTCTGTCAACATAAGGAATGCAATCGAACAGACAACCATGCAGTTTTAGAGAATTGCTTAGCTCTGCAAGCTTGTGAATTGTTTTGTTTAACAAAAGGAGGGGATTTCATGTTGTGGAAGAGGGTTATGTAAAGGCCTATAATAAATGCATTGGAGAGACTGGGGTTAGTTTTCTCTTTTTAACTAAAGTGAATAATTTTCTGTATAGACACATACATATATCTAAAAGTTTTGGCTACAAAAAAACCTTTAAACATTTAAACTGTTGTTTCCCCAGTGAAGTACCATGCCACTAAATGGGTAAAGTTGTCCAAATTAAATGTGCCATTAAATAGTTTATTTTAGGTGTTTGAGCTAAATTTAACCAGAAAAACAATTATGAAACGAAATTCATGAGAAGAGTAAAAATATTACAAATTTGTATATATTTACACAGGTTACAACTACCTTCAGTGTATGATTGCCTTGTATAAGTTGTATTTATTTGTAATATTTTCAATACTTGGCTTTTAATTCTATCATTTTTATATAAAACATCTCACACACACAAAAAACTACACTGTATTTTTTTTAATAATATTAGAATTTAAAAACACCATACAAAACATCTGCTGGAGAAAATGTACATTTATGTATTTGGACTTTTGTTTCAAAACCACAGTTAGACAATATACTGCTGATATAGACAACTAGTCCTGGTTGCCACTACAGTTCGTCACTTGGGATAATATGATCTTTAAATGCTGGTTTTGATGAAATACATTTTTTAAATGTCCTCTTCTGCTGAGGAAACAATACCGTTGGTGATTTTTAATTAGAAAAAGCTTTTTCTCTACCTATTAAATCCAATCAGCTGATTCCAGATTTGTAGTGGAAAGTGCCACTTACACACACACACACATTCACACATATCACATTTCCCATTTCTCCACTTTCATTTGGGCAAAGAAGCACAGCAGGCTAAAGGGAAGTCAAACACTAGGGCTTTGATTGAGATGTGTTCGGTAAAGGTTGAAAAGAGAAGAGAGCCAGATTTTCACTGTGGTGTTCAAGCAAACAGAAAAGGCCAGCTTAATAAATGTGCTAGTAATATCTGCCCAGCATAATTACCACATGCCTAGGGCTTCTGTTAGCCAATCATACTTTAAGTGCCAATCAGCAGGAGAGGGTGACACTAGCTTAGCGGGGGACATACAGGAGCAGGGCAGTATGCGAGGGCTGTACGCCTCACTTCTTGTACTGCACCCCGCTTTGTGAACAATCTGTGCTGCTATTACTATTCATTTAGACTTAATATACTGAGCTTTCTATGAAAAGTTATCTGATTTTATGAACTATAACAGGCAAGTTCTTGGTTGCCTAAAGAAAAAATCGTATTAAATGTGTCAAATGTCTGCCACAACGAGAGTAAATGTTCATTGCTCTTTTCTTTCTCTCTCTCTCTCTCTTTCAGGCACTTTCTCTTTAAGACAGGCACCGGCACCACTCCTCTGTTCAGCACGGCCACGCCAGGCTACACCATGGCCACGGGGGCGGTCTACTCGCCCCCTACACGGCCCCTGCCCCGCAATACACTCTCCCGCAGCGCCTTCAAGTTCAAGAAGTCCTCTAAGTACTGCTCATGGAGGTGCACGGCCCTCAGTGCCATGGCTGTGTCCATACTGCTCTCTGTGCTGCTCTGTTACTGCATTGGTAGGTGAAACTCTGATGCTTTGCAGTACGATTGGGTCAACTAGATCAGTCCAACAACTGGCTAGCTGACTAGTGAAGTCATTTATTTGTTTAATTTATTTCCGTTTTCTCTGAAAAGTTGCATGTTTAAATTGATCCCCTTTTAAGCACCGGTACTACAGCCATACACATACACATGAAGGACACCTTTGTATGTTGCATTACCACTTGAGCATATTGCAGCATTAGTGCATTTTAAAGATGTTGTGTTAAGAAAAAAATATTCTTGGAACCTCTGCTTTCTGTACTGTTCTGCTCAGTATAACAGTTTTGAACACTAGAATGCATCCTGCCAAGGTGACCCTGAAATCTGAAATAATCTTTCCAATTATAATGCGTAAGATATATCATTTATTGTATATAATATTTTTTAAATAATAATTTAAAATGAATAACGTATTTTTTTTTATTTATTTAATTATGATTATTTCTATTTAATTGCATATAACATTATTCCATTATTAAATAATGATTTATTGCTCCCTTAAAGGTTCACACCAAGGACGGTAACTGTAAATAACTATAATGATATAATTCTAAAAATCTTTCTAAATGTAAAAGAATTGCATTGAGTCCACACCATAAGTATAACGGTAATGGCAGAGAGGAAAAATATAAATGGAATCACTTTCAGAATTTTTTTTTCCTGCTGATGATGAATAATTCATATATTGATTCATACATCAGAATCCGTAAAAGCAATAGATGACAAAACTGCAGCGCATGTTTAAAATAAACAGAACGTTATCGTGCGCAAGTGTGAACTGCCCTTAAGACTGACTGGTCATTCAGGCAACCCAATTCATAGTTTTCCTGAGTAAAGCTCCTGTCCCACAAAACCACTTTGCCTTGTAATATTCAGATTATTTACTGCCACTTGATTTCTGAGCAACTTTATGTAGGGATAATTTGTTCAGGTTACCCCCTCTAGCAAGCCTGCAAAATGTTATTGTACAAAATATAATGGCTGTGGAGTACTATTTAAAAATCAACTGCTTTGTCAAATAAGTTGCCATGGAAACCACTGCTAATTATTTTATTTTTTTTGTCTATTACTCATTCACCTGCTCAATGTGACCATGTTGCCATAGTAGCCGAATGTGGCCACATCGGCAGATAAACATTTAGTTATTTTCCTGTTGTTTCCTCATGGATTTAAGTTTGCTTTCATTTAGTATTTATCATGTACTGTGTTGCAAATGTAGACAGCCTTGTTTAAGCTTCCTCTCTGAATGGAGCCAGCAGTTTCCTCATTCCATACAAATGCCACGCTGATGAGAGGATTTGTGAATGGCCTGTAGAGATGCTGTTTTGCAGTGTGAGGTGGGCTGGTTTGTCTCAAAGACGCAATGGTTCTGTTGAACCAACCACTTCGGAGAGACAGTGATGCAGCAGGCACGGGTCCTCTGTTTGTTTTTCATTCAGTTCACACTACACTCTTTATTCTGCTATAATGTGAGAGGGTGTTCTTTACTCCTGGCCATTTTTGTAATGGTTCTATTACTGAAGAAAGAAGGGACACACGACACCCTCTGATGCAAAGCATCATATTTCACTCCAAAATCGAAAGAAAAAAACGAAACAATTTTGCATATGTAAAACTGAGCCTATTTTTTAGAGCGCTTTTTACATCCTCTAATTGTAGCCTGCTGTAATGTGAAGGGGAAAAAATAACTTATTTAAATGAGACATTATGGGCCGGTTTTACAGAGTGTTTAGACTAAGCAGGATTAGGCCTTCAATTAGGGCATTTAAGTAGCTTTTATAAACGTGCCTTTGAAAAAAAAACATTACTGGAGTGCATCTTTAGACAAAACAATGGCGTATTTTAAGATTCCTTTCAGTTAAAACAGCTCAATTAGTCTGGGACTTGTCTGTCTGTAAAACCGTGGGTAACCATCTTTTAAAATATAAATGTGTAGATCATAAATTCAGCTACACTTTAATCCAATGTGATTACATCAAATAAATACATACATTAATTAAGAGTGCATGCTCATCATTACTGCATTATATGATGTGTCATGTTCTGAAAATGTCAAACTGGCATGTTAATATTATGATTGTCCATATTCTCATAAATTCTTCATAGACATATTCTCCTCTGTCCAAAATTGGTTCCACACCTTTATTGCTTCAAAAAACGTAATAGGACACCAACTGAATATTATTTGTGGAAAGTGCAATATGATCTAATCTAAACGGTATTAAAAGGACAAAATTAGTCATATTCACATGACTTGTTTCTAGTGATCAGACACAGGAAACACACACCCAGACAGGCACAATTCTACTCATTTTTTTGTATTGATGATGTCAAGAGTGGCCTCCAAAGTCAATAAGAGGAAATGAAGTGCCCTCCGTTTCCTTTCTCAGTGCAATATTGCTCCAAAGCTATTCAGTGCTGTAGAGATCCAGTGGCCCCCTTTTATCATGAAGTCATAATGGGATGAGAGGACACCATCAGCGAGTCCCTATTACATCCAAAAAGGAATGCATTTGTTCACTCAGTGGCCTTTCATTATTGTCCGTTTTTGTGTCACGTTGAGAAAAGTCATTTGTAGTTCAATTTGTCAATGCTGGGATTGACAAGATGTACAGAATTAAAGCCTGTGCAGCATTAGTGCCGTGTCCAACAGTTTTAAAGAAAGTATTTGGATTCTCTGTGTGATCAGCAAGCAGAGTGGCTGAATAACAAAAGCTAATTTTGCTCTTTAGAGAAATGAAGCCAAATCCATTTCAGAGTTAATTATTCCACTGTATTGGAGACAGTTCAGCAGCTTCCAGAGAGCTATTTACTGACACTCCACAGCCAGGTCTGCTGCTATTGTCAATACAGCTGCTAATAGAGCAGAGATCACAGCCTTCTAGAGTGACTGAAAGAGAGCAAGACACGATTGCAAAGTGTTTCATAATTGGCCCATTTTTATTCTTTATATTCATCTTTAAAATTTTGTTCTTAGCTGTGCTCCTGCCTTATGAGAAAACAGATTACTTGGCCTATTCAGACATCTAGAAATCAAAGTAAAAAGTTTGCAGAAAGAAATGCATCGTGTGACTTGTAGAAATGTTGTTTTTCAAAGGCCCAACATTGTTTGCCATAATGACATAGCTGTTAGTTGTTATCAGCGACATTATGAAGATAGTGTTTGTACTGTGTCTGGCTTACAACTAACGGGGTGTTTCTGGCCAGACCCTCAGCAGCTCTGATCATTACTGAAGATGCACACAGCAGGACATTTAAGAACATCACAGAAATTATGGAAATATATGGAGAGCTAATCATGACAGTGCCCTGTAGGGGCCAAACATTAACAAGCCCAAAAACAGATTTCTTCTCACTTTCTTTCATCTGTGGCTGTTCCCTGTCCCGTTCCAGCTTTCATTATCAGACCTCATTATCCCCTTGAATTTGCTTTCCAAAACCTGTTATTTCAAACGACTGATGTTATGGGAATACACAATGGAACATTGTTACTAGACTTTTTCTTCATGTTCAAGATGTTTCCACAAATGGATTTGACAATATATTTACCAAATGACTTTCCATTTACTAAATTACTTGTGTTCCTCCCAAATTACTGTGCAGAATTAATAAAGTTTAGGTTTAGTAAGTTTAGTAATAATAAGTTAGACCTACTTAAAGAGTTTGATCTTCTTACATCTGATAATTGAACTGTTATCCTAGAAAACAAACCATGTTTAAACAACGGACAGAGTTTCCGCAGGAGAAATACCAATATGATTTTTTTTTTACCAGGCACTGTAATTGAATCGTGTCCACCTGCACAGCGGCAGAAACACACACATCACAACAGTTTCCTGAAAGCAGTGCCAGTGACAAAATAATTTGTATTACTGGCTTTAAGCTGCTGAACATAATCTTTTTTTTTCCCTGTTACTGTCTAAAACATATTTAACTGAGATATTTTATCCTTTGATGTTATCCCTTTTTCTTCTGCTTTTAGCATAATTGGATTATTCCTTACAATATACATTTGCATTTCTGTTATTCTGAACTGTTTGAATATAGTTTACTGCAAAACTTGTGCATGTAGTAATGAGGATTAATATTATGATATATTTTGTTAATAATTATAACCATAATATATGATCATAGTGTCTTCCTAAAACTACAGCTTGGGCACACAGACCTGAAAATCTGAATGGTTAAGGCTTAACAAAAACATTTTTTTTTTTAAATGTTATGCCACAACACTAAATCTATTTAGTACTTCTAACTGGTTGGGTTAAATAGATTATGCACTCAGTATCTTAATGAAAGTATCCTACTCCATTAAAAAAAAGAGAGAAAACTGTACAATTTGATTCATAGATAATCCTAAATGACAAGAACCATATCTAAGCATTTATCCAGTAAACACTTAGCCAAACAGATAACTTTTACTGTAAACTTCTGTAAAAACTGATGTGACGTAATGGTTCTTCTGCGGTGGATGTGTCTTAAATTATGCATAAGAATGCATTATAGCTGGAGTAAAATGAGTTCAATGTATGCAGCGTCTTGGTTTCACCGTTTCTCACACTGTCAACATTGCAGATGGAGAACATATCCTCCTTTTTGGTTTCACACAGCAAACAATGCTTCTCTCGCTATGCGTCAGCAGCTCTTCCAGCTAGTAAGAAAACCCGGAGCCTTTTCTCTGTCAGTCCCATCTGGTGTGTCAGACCCCAGCCATCTCCACTAAGCCCACACCCACACACCAGGAAAGACAGAGGATGGGGAAATCAGATTTCTCTCCCTCTGTCCTTGTTCAACAGGGTTAACATAGCCACGTAGAGATTTTCCATGAATGTTCGATCAATACCACATCCTCGGAGGATGGCTTTAATTCTAGATGGGGGTTCACCCGGATACCTCAAACATGTTGACTGGCTCCTCGACGGCCACTAAAATCTCACTAGAACAATAGGTTAACTGAATGGGCCTGAGACCACTCATTTTTTACTCACTTAACCGCTCCTTGAGCATCTTGAAAGAGTTTTTTACTCACTGAGCACAAGCCCGGATTAAATGCCTTCATGCCAGCATGGTGGTCACACGTAAATACAGAGCATTGTCCAGCAGGTTTCATTTTATTTCAGATAAGTCCCTCTTTTTATCCTAAGCAGGTAACTGTCCACTGTTCTTCTGAAAATTGTCCAAATCCTGCACATTCTTAGGTTTTCCAGCATCTTCTGTATATTTTACCCATTTTCTGCATTGATGTAATGATTTTGAGATTCGTCTTTTCACACTTAGGACAATTACAAAAGGTTATGTATATAACCTTAAAGGTTATAAATAAAAATGTCTAAGCTCTACAGATCAATATTTAATATACAGTAGACTATTTGCTGAAACAGAAAAAAAAAGATGGTAAATTATTTGTGCATACCTATTCCCTTTTTAAATCAATGTGATGCCCTTTGTGAACAAGTTGCATCTTCTGAACAGAGTGCTGATGGCCTCTCACATTCCTCTTAACATTGAGACCAAAAGCTGGAGAAAGTCATAAAGGGGCCCCAGTGGACTAAACACCAGCCAGAGGAAGCATGGCATGCCAAGAGTTCCTCAGTCGTGTTTTAAAAGATGGAGAAGCCACTCATAAATACTTCACAGCTTTTCGCACCTATGAAAAGCATTTTACATTTAGGCAGAGCCAGGCAGAGTTTTTCATTCAGTCTCTGTCTCCACGAATGAGTTGTGACACTCTGGAGAAAATACTAACTCAGTCTTTCCACAGCGCACTCTCATTTTCACAGGTTAGCGAGCTGCTTTGTCTACCCACCATTTTAAAGTAACTAATAGTCTGTCATTTAAAAATATATATATATATGTATTTGTTGCGGACCTTGTTCATCCTGAATTTGAAAAAGCAAGTTTTGAAAAAATAAATCAATTGTTTTTCATAAATGGGCATACAAAAAATGTAACTTTGGTGCTTTGCAAAAAGTGGCTGATGTAAATAAGGACGGTGAGAGTTAATTTGTGTGGGTGATTTGGAAATGCTCAGGGGACAGGCTGTCAGCGGTTGTACTCACAACACAACACCCTGAGGGACGGAAGGACATTTGGTTTTGCCCTTGATTTATTGCTGCAGAAAGTATTTTTTATTCATTGGTGTGTATCTCTCGCAGTTAAAGCAACGGTTCACGGCTGACGCTTTTCTTTTTTTTTTAATCAGTTTTCTTGGTGTTGCTTGCTTTTTGTTTTTCTCCCACTAATATCTTAAAACAGTTTCTCGTTGAGTCACAGAAAGACAGTTTTTTCCCCATCCTTGCTTAATGATCATAAGTGGCATATATATAGGGAGGAAATATAGAGCTGTATTTTAAGATGAAGCATCACTGGGTCCTCGATAGCATTGCGAGTCCCACTGGTTACATAACCGCCAATCCTGCCTTGTATAAGTTGCCTTGCATTTAGCTGAACTCTTAATTCTTACCGCTTTGTGTGTGCACTCTGCCTTGGTGAAAACTCTTCCTTCTCTTATTCATTCATGCACTCATTCTGCACACACCTGAGGCATGTAAACCGCCCACCTTCAAATTGATCAAATTCTATCTCTCTCTCTCTCTCTCTCTCTCTCTCTCTCTCTATCTTTCCTCTCAAAGTGATCCACCTCCCATGATCTCACCCACCTTTAGCTGTTTAAGCACTCGTGAGACAACCAAGGGAAAGGAGACGAGGAAAAAAACCTAACAGACGATTTACATTTTTCAGCTGAGAGTTCTAGACGCTTTTTTATTTTGCACTTGGCACATTTGTGTTCTAATGGCCTGGATGTGTTCCATACACATGCATGAACGTTCCCGAACGCCCCATGGCTCTTAGATCTGTGCACATCTCATACGATATCCCTATTTTTAATGTTATTTATTCATCCACACTAGTTTAAATTTCAGACATTGCAACAAGTGAATCCAGTTGACCATCAAGAAACGGTTTCATTAACAATAAGAATCTGGTACAGAGGTGAGAGACTTTGCACGTCCACATTTATTCCTCATTTATGATTCGGAAAGTTAATGGAGCACCCTGCTCAAAAGTGTGTGCGAGTGGCTCGATCAGATCAGCAGGGGGTGGCCATCTTTCTGCCAGAGAAGTCAATACCACCCACTCTCCCATAAACCCCTGCTTCGGCTCAGGTCAGAGTGCTGGACATCGGCTGCTCCATGAATGGGCAGACTCAGCGGGTATCTAATTTAATGAGAGAGAAAGAGTGAGAGAGAACCAGATAGAAAGATATAAAGAGAGTTTGGAGAATGAGCTTAAGGAATTTCATAAGCCAATTACTGCTCAAATACTTTAATGTTACTGAGTCGCACATCAACTCTTCTATACTCTCTCTATGTCTTTATCTGCCTCATTACTGCTCCAGTGTTATTGGAGCACTTTTGTTGTATAATGTTTCGAAAAGCTGGAGAGCTGCATCTACACATACAGTATCAGGGATACTAGCAATATCAAACAGTCACAGATAACAAGCACACATAAGAAACTTTAAGCACGCAAGTACACAGACACAAATACACTAGCACAGAGAGGAGTATGATTTATGTGGGGAGGTTGTGTGTGTGCTCTGGGGGCATAAAGAGACCCAGTGGGGGTTGTTGGCAGGTCTAAATTACCTTTATTAGAGCCAACGTCTGCAGCTAGCACTGCTGTTACTCAGAGAGAGGATCAGCCTGTCCCCTCAGAGCAGCCCACCTCAGCACAGCTACCACACACACATACATACAGGGACCCATATACAGGATCTCCTCTGAGATTCTCATACTAATGCAAGACAAAACCTACTAATGATATAACAAATCACAGGGACATTACAATTACCACTAGATTAAGGCTGTAAGTAGTGTAATAGTTATAGAAATTGTTCAGACAAACATGAAACTATATTTATTTACACTTATGTTGTTTCAAACTTGTATGGCTTACGCTTCTTTTTGCCATACAATGAACGCATACAAAGACGACGTAGTAGGACAAAAATAAGTATCATAGAAGTATGTTCTCATACTTGTTATATTCTAAGTCTACTGAAGCTGTACTGTTGTTTTGTGTAAGAAACAGACTGAAATTGTCCCCTATAATCTTGTCCTCTGCTACAGTATACTGTAGTTCTTAAATATCATTCATGCATAGACAAATCTGTGGATGAGACGAGACGAGTGGTTTCTAGGGTTTTTCTAACAAAAAGATAAAAAGCTTTATAATATTATAAAGTTGTGTTTTTTTTTTTTTTTTTTTTTTTTTTTTTTTAACCTTAAGATCTCAATGGAAATATTCTTCAAAACATCTCTCTCATAAATGTTGATTAAATCATGACAGAATCTTCATTTTGGGTGAACTATCTCTTTAAGGTTCTGGGATTGCAATGTAAATAGTAGGCTATGGGTTTGATCCTTGGTAGGGTTGAGATTAAACTGGAAAAAGTTTCCATAAATTGCTGCAGTGTTTTTCTCATTGTCTGCAAAATGAATGACCTACAATGCTCAATCACTAGTATGTTTTAGCAATATTTTTTTCAACCCCTTGACATTTCGCTGTACTTCCTCTCATTTTACAGCCAACTAGTTCCCCATATAAGAATCAGGCCTCGTGATGGCTCAGTTCCTACAGCATCTTACAGATTAAACACTATCCTGTATGACCTTTCCAGGCATGTGATATAGAGGCATCACTAGAGAAATAAAACATGCTCATTGGGTGCTGATTCACCCAGGTCGTCATGCTACCCACATGGATCTGTTGCGGAATTCACGGGAGAACATTTGTCAAAGCCACCTTGAACTATACCGAGATTGTGTTTCCAGCCACACCTTAACTGAACCTTGTTTCAGAGGTATACAGGGCCAGTGTGATTTTCGAACCCTTGAATCCCAAATTGCACAAGTTTACTGAACCCTTTCTCCCCAGCATTTTCCTCAACATGGGCCAAATAATAGACCGGTTTGGTAAGTACATTCAGACATTTCAGGAACAATTGAAATGAGACGGTGAAAGCAGCTGTCTAAACATATTACTCCACAGCGCAGCCGCACACTCTTTGCAGTCACTAATACTAAATTCATCAGCTAAGGCGAATGTCTATCTTAGAGCTTTTTAACTTAAAACCCTGAGCTTTGATAAAGGAATTGGTGTTGTCACCTGACATGACAATGACTCTTTAAAGAGTTGCTTTAAACCAGGCATAATATAGAGGCATAATTACAAATTTCCCTGTGTCTGTGTACACGTCATCAAGAAAGAGATGTTACGAGGGGCAAGGGGCGTTAATGCTTTTGACAATGAGGGCACATTAATTTTAAAAAAATGTATGTGCTTGGATAAATCATTTATAATAAATACTGCATTATAAGAAAAATAAGAATTGCCTATTTTGATTCCATGGTGATTACTAATGGTGTTTACACAAGTATCACTATTACTATGCTGATATTGTAAGTATTAATCTTAAGCATGTAAGTTTGTGCTCCAAATCCTGTGACTTGATCGGGACATCTGTGTTGATTTTCTAACTGATCAACCCAACAATTATCCTGATGGACATTAAAGATCCTATAGATGTTGAAGGAGGGTCCCAAGTCATATCCAGAAAACAGAAAGTCATAGAAATTTGCTGGTAAAGGTGATTTCGGCCAGTATGTAACCATCTAGAAACCCCTTAAAAAAACATATCAACATACCCTAGTAACCCTATAGAAACTGACCCTGGCAACCATCCACAACAATCTAATTGCCATGTTTTGAATGGGAAAATTTTGATTTATACCGATTATATTACAGTGTTTTTACCCTTTCAACAATCCATTGCATCCAGTTCCTTTATCCTTAAGTGATCATTTCTCTCTCTCTCTCTCTCTCTCTCTCTCTCTCTCTCTCTCTCTCTCTCTCTCTCTCTCCACAGCCATGCATCTCTTTGGATTGAATTGGCAGCTGCAGGAGACTGAGGGCTATGCTTTTGAGAACGGCCAGGTCAAATCTGATGCCACAGCAACCAACGCAGTTACTGCCCTGTCTACCGAGAACAGTAAGGGTCAAACACACGTACCCACTCACGCACAGATGCATAATATGGCACAAGCGCAATCTGTTCAAGCCCCTTCTCTAGCACAAAACACATTTGCATTTAGTAAACAGGCTGGAGAACACACTCAGTAATAGGCTAGAGAAAATTACCAAACAGACTCACTCCTACACAACTACACCTCTAGGACCCTCCGCCATGAAGACCCACACTCCCTTAAATAAACATAACTCGAGCTAAACAAACACCCCCACACACTTCCACCAAACTCCCCCCATCCAAAAAAAAAAAAAGCCACAAACACTCCCACACAAATGGAAATCACACACTCCAAAACCATTTTCTTTGCACCGTGCCATCATTACTGGCACTCGGATGTGCGTTTTAGTGATCTGGGATAAGTATAAACCTCTCTGTGTGTGAGAGAGCAACAGGCTTACATTCCTCAGCATTCAGACACTAGTCTTACAGTATCAGGGCGGCTGCTTTGATGTGTCGACTGTCACGGCGGATGCAGACACGTCCGGTAACAGTCTGGGAATCAGGATGAGGAGCCAAAAAACATATTTAGTTGACAATATTGAGTTCAAAGAAGTCAGTGTTTTAATGGGAGGATATGAGAGGGGTCTATGTGTGCAGAATGCACAATAAATAGGTTCTTGAGATTGTCTGAGCCTTTCAGACCATGAATTCAAGTAGTGATGATTGTAAGATACTCTGGCATTTTACCCAGAATCTCTCTTTCTCTCTTTCTGTGTGCTCTCGAAAGTAGGATTTACTTTGTCACTAATATTAGCTTCCACACAAACCTACTGAACAGTGAAATTTAGTGCTCAGAAACACACACTGACTGCCAGTCGTGTTTTACAGTGCTAAGTACAGATACATTCATGCTTAGTTTGGTTATAAATGTAACTACCAAGTGAATTAAACTTTCAGCATTCAAACCTGCATTTTAGGGGTTAGTTCAGGAAACCTGTGCTGTTAAAGTAACTCCATTGAACTAATATT
This sequence comes from Semotilus atromaculatus, assembly GCA_031834385.1. Lineage (NCBI taxonomy): Eukaryota > Metazoa > Chordata > Actinopteri > Cypriniformes > Leuciscidae > Semotilus > Semotilus atromaculatus. Next base: position 10,021,375 of record JAULUF010000038.1, on the reverse strand, counting down.
AATACTAATATATTTATCACTGTAAAAGGGAATTTCTTACACAGTATTTTTGTCTCGTTTTCCAGTAAAATATCAAAACATTCTTAAAAACGCAATGAAATGGAGGCAGTGACAGATCTTTTCTTCCATATTGTGACGTATGTCCAAGTAAAACAGATTATCGTAAAAGAAAAAATGGATACATCACCAGAGAGAAGTCTGGCATTTTGATTCAAAATTACGAGATCAAAACTTTAGAAAGAAAGATCACTCAAGATATATTTACTTAAAGCTGCAGTCCGTAGCTTTTCCTCTTTGTCGCCATCTCTGTTCGAAATCTGCAATTGCAGTAATTCGTGGAATTATCATCTTTACGTGGGTTGTGCCTCAGCACGGCACAGTGCGGATGAATCCAATGTTTTGAGGAGAATATGCTGTCAGTCACCGCGCTGGTGGGGATACTGTCATTCAGAATCACAGATTATACTTTCTGAAAGTATGCCCAACATACAGTGAAGAAAATAAGTATTTGAACACCCTGCTATTTTGCAAGTTCTCCCACTTAGAAATCATGGAGGGGTCTGAAATTGTCCTCGTAGGTGCATGTCCACTGTGAGAGACATAATCTAAAAAAAAAAAATCCAGAAATCACAATGTATGATTTTTTAACTATTTATTTGTAAGATACAGCTGCAAATAAGTATTTGAACACCTGTCTACCAGCTAGAATTCTGACCCTCAAATACCTGTTAGTCTGCCTTTAAAATGTCCACCTCCACTCCATTTATTATCCTAAATTAGAGATGCACCTGTTTGAAGTCGTTAGCTGCATAAAGACCCCTGTCCACCCCATACAATCAGTAAGAATCCAACTACTAACATGGCCAAGACCAAAGAGCTGTCCAAAGACACTAGAGACAAAATTGTACACCTCCACAAGCCTGGAAAGGGCTACGGGGAAATTGCCAAGCAGCTTGGTGAAAAAAGGTCCACTGTTGGAGCAATCATTAGAAAATGGAAGAAGCTAAACATGACTGTCAATCTCCCTCGGACTGGGGCTCCATGCAAGATCTCACCTCGTGGGGTCTCAATGATCCTAAGAAAGGTAAGAAATCAGCCCAGAACTACACAGGAGGAGCTGGTCAATGACCTGAAAAGAGCTGGGACCACCGTTTCCAAGGTTACTGTTGGTAATACACTAAGACGTCATGGTTTGAAATCATGCATGGCATGGAAGGTTCCCCTGCTTAAACCAGCACATGTCAAATCCCGTCTTAAGTTTGCCAATGACCATTTGGATGATCCAGAGGAGTCATGGGAGAAAGTCATGTGGTCAGATGAGACCAAAATAGAACTTTTTGGTCATAATTCCACTGACCGTGTTTGGAGGAAGAAGAATGATGAGTACCATCCCAAGAACATCCATCACTACTGGGAAGCATGGGCGTGGTAGCATCATGCTTTGGGGGTGTTTTTCTGCACATGGGACAGGGTGACTGCACTGTAATAAGGAGAGGATGACCGGGGCCATGTATTGCGAGATTTTGGGGAACAACCTCCTTCCCTCAGTTAGAGCATTGAAGATGGGTCGAGGCTGGGTCTTCCAACATGACAATGACCCAAAGCACACAGCCAGGATAACCAAGGAGTGGCTCTGTAAGAAGCATATCAAGGTTCTGGCTTGGCCTAGCCAGTCTCCAGAGCTAAACCCAATAGAGAATCTTTGGAGGGAGCTCAAACTCCGTGTTTCTCAGCGACAGCCCAGAAACCTGACTGATCTAGAGAAGATCTGTGTGGAGGAGTGGGCCAAAATCCCTCCTGCAGTGTGTGCAAACCTGATGAAAAACTACAGGAAACGTTTGACCTCTGTAATTGCAAACAAAGGCTACTGTACCAAATATTAACATTGATTTTCTCAGGTGTTCAAATACTTATTTGCAGCTGTATCTTACAAATAAATAGTTAAAAAATCATTCATTGTGATTTCTGGATTTTTTTTTTTAGATTATGTCTCTCACAGTGGACATGCACCTACGATGACAATTTCAGACCCCTCCATGATTTCTAAGTGGGAGAACTTGCAAAATAGCAGGGTGTTCAAATACTTATTTTCTTCAGTGTAAGAATTTTCACTGGAAAATGCAATCTGTAAGTAACATCCACTTTTGTTCTGACCAACTAAGGGAGAAAAGCATTGCAGTAAATTGCGCTGATTAAATCTAACGATCGCTTATCATATCACGTCAAACCGTGCAAATTATACTTTGTTCTCAAATTGTTAATGTTAACAACATCAGCATTGCATGACTACATTTAATGTGTATTAGGGCTACCTGTAGTTCAGTACTCCGTAACTGTATGAATTAAGCGAACAAGTGCTCTACTGTTACATAATTGAACCACTGAAATGTCTTACCTGTCCAGCAGAAAAAAATAGCTGTCTCTGTGTTCGTTTTGAACCCTTTCAAAACACGGAGTTCACGCCACCTTTCAAAATCCCTTTCGATATCCTTTTTTTCGCACAGGCCAGGTTGCAGTCTCTTTTTTTCTGTAGCCACTCCGAAGTCTTTTGCATTTTACAATCGGGTGAATCTCCAGTTGTCACTGGTGATTGTCGTTTGAACCTTTCTGGATCCGCCATCAAATTGAAAAGTTCAAATATATCAAGTGCTGTGAGAAAAGGCTATAAATCTCCACCTCCAACATCCTCACACGCAATATAGCCTACTAGCCAAAACACCTTCTTTATGTGTACAGATATGACGGAATGACGCAAAGACATGCTTGAATTTTCCGCGGACATCCACCAGTACCACTGGAATTAAAAACATTATTACAAGCTACCGTTTTGAATCGAGCTACGACAAGCAGATAGTTTTGAACACTGGCTAGTTATGTACTTGCTCAAAAAATTATTTTGGATCATTTTTAACCCAAAAAGTTACGGACTGCAGCTTTAAGAAGCAAGACATGAAATTAACTTTTGTTTTCTGATAAATGTATCAAAATTAAGTGAGTTTATGCTTAAAACAAGAAAAAATATCTACCGATGGGGTAAGAAAAACTTTTTGATTAACTTCTTATCTTACATAATTTTTCTTCTCAAGTGTCATGTCATACAGTGCAGTGTGTCTCATGGATGTTGTGGGGGGAAACGTATATGTTTCATCTGAGGGTTTGCGATCCAGTCACTCTCTTTCCTCCAGATCTGTTCTTATCAGTTGTGTGGTCTAGTCTAGTCAATTTTCTACAATTGTCTGTTAACTAGGGTTTCACAGATGAACTCACACCTCGATTTGTTTATTAAATAACACCGTGTCAATTGTGAAAGACATGACGGTGTTATGTAAGTCAATTTTTTTTATATTTACTGTCACCATGGTTACCTGCTTGAGGATAGAATAGGGGTTATACATTCATAAAGATAGTATTCAGTTCCCTACTGTAAGCTGTAGGGTTTCCTGAACAACTGTAATAAAATGGTGTGAGTAAATGCGACTATCTGTCCCAAATTTTGCCTGTGTTAATGTAGCCACTGATGGTACATGCATCACACAAAGGAAAGTGTTTTCCTACCAAATACAGTCACTAATACATGCCTGCCAGAGTTTCTAAAGTTTTTCTTAGTCTGCCTGCGCTAAAATTCACAAGGCAAGTCACTTCTATGTCAGTGACTAAACGATCAACTTCACAGTGATTCTCTTTGTAGCATGAAAATAATCTGTTATTTAAATTATATACAGAAAGCTATCAACAAAACTATTCCTTTAAAATTTCTGGAGCTGTCAATCACACACCGCGAGTTTATCAGTGACTGAGTTGTGGACTCTCACCAAAGCTCCTGTTATAATCAATAATACTGTCTACACTGCACAATGAATCCCTTATTTACATTGTATCTGCACTGTTACTTATGATGAAAGCATTCGTGAGAGTGCAGAAATCAATTGGCAATGACTAGATCACTGCATTCATGCGCTCAACAGACATGTCTGTCATCGGCTACATGCTCATCGCTGCACCCTTTCGTGCGACGGGAATAGATCTAAATATAATGCAATAATCAAAACTTTTCACGGTTAGGTAATCTCGACAGCTGTAATAGTAAAAAAACGTAGTAAAAGTTTTCAAGAGAGCTCCACATGTAATTCTTGTTCCATATGCAAAGATGTGAGCCAATCTCAGCAGGGCATTTATATTGAAGTCTCACAACAGACACGCCCCTTCCAAAAGTTGTTAAAACACAGAGCAAAAATAACGGTCAAAAATGGCCTTTTATTTCTACATCATGAAGTGAACCTCAAGAAACATTATAAAATATATATTCATAGTCAGTTCATGACCCCTTTAAAATGCAAGAGATAGCTTTTAGTTTGTTTGCACATTGTTAGGAGCTTATGATTGAAAGCATATGCTAAATAACACATAAAATAAGAAATAAATAACCTCAGAGAAAAATAGGAGCTATCGTTTTCTCCCACCCACAGACAGGTGTATTCCCACAAGGTCTCCCCCACTTAAGAACTAATTCAAGCACTCACACGCTCTCAGAGGGACACACACTCATGCTGTGAAGATGGACGGCCATATGTTTGAAGGCCATTATGATGATGCTCCTTACAGTAATGTGTTTGTTCTTGAGGTGATGGAAGTGTCCACACTGGCAGTGATGTAGTATTAGATCAGGACATTTCTGCATCAGTTATAGGACATTTTCATGCTTTATAGTGTCTATTTGCCATCAGCAGAGTTAAGAAATTGGATGTCCTTTAAACAATTGCTCATGAATTGCAGGTAAATTGATTGTGATGTAGTTATATAGGCGTCAGTGGTTGTTTAGATGCACAGCAAAGGATAAGTCATTCATCTCCCCTTAAGCAGCAGTGACACAATCAGGTTAAGTTTTTTTGAGCAGAATTTGCATTCAGTATAGTCGGTCTTTTGTTTCCTAGCTCGAGCCCTGACCTCCCTTTTTCTCCTTCTCACTGAAAGGAATAAAAATTTGAATGTCATTGAGTGCAGAGGAATGTTAATGTGTTAACAGGGCAGGAGAATTTGCTACGGCAGAAGCTTCCAGCGATGGGTCTTTGGTCTGCTGTGAGGGCCAAAAGATGAGGGGGGGTCCTGTAGAAGAACAGCTAGTTAATGAAGCCATCAGCAATGTGTACAATCATACAGCTTACTCTCAATCAATACAGACAGCAGCTAACACCCCCGCCTCCTTCATTTAACCTTGATCTGTGTGTGTGTGTGTGTGTGTGTGTGTGTGTGTGTGTGTGTGTGTGTGTGTGTGTGTGTGTGTGTGTGTGTGTGTGCGTGTGTGTGTGTGTGTGTGTGTGTGTGTGTGTGTGTGTGTGTGTGTGTGTGTGTGCGTGCCCACCAACACCACCACTGCCGCTGTCTGGGAAGGACATGTCACACATACACACAGGCAGCAGGGCAAAAACTGCAGTCTTGCGATTTCCGTCAATGTACTGTATATACGTACATGCATATTTGAGCACATAACCTTGCACCTGTATCCTTGTTGTTTCTTCACATTTGCATCTATTCTTCTTCAAGACCCCATGAAATAAGTATTAGATAGAGTTTTGGCTTTAGTCCATGTTGTGAAGTCACCTATACTTACAGAAGTTGACAAAATAACAAATATACACACTTTATTTATAGTATACAGTACCGTTAAAAAGTTTAGGTTAATACAGTAAAACAGTAACATTGTGGAATAGTATTACAATTTAAAATAACTGCTTTCTATTTTAATACATTTTAAAATGTTATTTATGTGAATTTATGGTCACACGATCCTTCAGATATCATTGTAATATGCTTGGTGCCCAATTATCCTTTTTTTTTCTTTCTTTTTTTTACCATTTTCAATGTTGAAAACAGTCTATTAAGTTTAAAGCATTTTTTTGTGGAGACCGTGATGTTGAAAAGAACAGCATTTGTGATGCGATCTGGGAAAACCTATCACATGGTGATTTTTTACCTATTACAGGTTCTGATACATATTAAAGCTGGATTCAAGCCCTTTCCAAATCGGTTTTTATTTATTTCATCGTTTGTCGGTAACTAATGTTATGGTTATCTGAAGTCGGCTGATCGCTATGATTTACAGGAATGGAATTTTGAGAAAAACAGGTTTAATTAACTGTCACGTCCCGCTAGCTTCAGACTCCGTTGTTCTCTTGTGCTCCTCTCCGCATCTTATGTTAACGTTGGATAAAAAAAAATATATAAACTTGCGTGCTGTTGTAGTTTTCACATGACTGGCAGGGAATGCACATTGATATACCTTTATTCTAGATGTTATGTGGTTTATTTTGATAGGTGAACTGTCTTTGTAGTGTTAAGAGAAGGAGAGTTATGGGTGATTTTATTTATTTTTGTACCTCTGCCGTGCGTGTTCTTAAAGAGAAAGACACAGTCTTTTCAGCTTGCCATTAAAAATCGCTATTTTTATGCACTAAACTAGTGAATTTTGCCAAGATATATTCAGAGATGATAGACAAGATGTTATAGAATAATAATTTAATGAAAACCCTATTTTGACAAAAAACCTGACATTCGACCTTTAGACCTTACTGAAACCGTACCAGCATGATATCCGACGGGTTTTCCCAGATCGCATCACATTTATTTGAAATAGTAGTTTTATATGACATTATATATGTCTTTACTGTAAAAAGAAAAATCAATGTTATCTTTACAGAATAAAAGTATAAACGTAACTTTTGCACGGTAGTGTATTCTCTTTGTATTCTCTCTGATAACTCATCCTACCACAGATTTAGTCCAGTCGGAACAAAAATGAGAATGTCCCGAAAACGTTGCTCATCAAGCTATGTCATGGAGTCTTTAATGTAAGCTAATTAAGCAATGTGACATAAAAAAGACAGCACAATTGCGAACGTAATATGGCTTTTCCTCTAAAAATACGAAATCACTTCTTATCCAATCTAATGAACCAGAACTAACTGCTGTATAATTATAAACAGAGTAATTATGACATCTGTCAGTGAATGTCTTATAGATTTTTCTTTTATTAAGACATTATTTAGTTCTTTAATGAACCATTTATCCTCACAAGAATGTCCCCGCAAGCTTGTTTTGTCAAATTTTACTGTTTTATTAGTGAGATTTTCAGACATTTCATGCCCACAAGGATTGAAAACCTGCCCACACATACAGACACATGAATAGTCCCAGAAAATCCGCACAGATGCATATTCTTACTGACAGACTGAGCATACATCACACGCAGCAAAGTTTGACTTACATACCTGCTGTAGACCCTTTCAAATATGTACACAAACTCACTCATTTGTCTGTCTCTTCTTCTCAGTGAAGAAAGAGTGAGTAATAACTGACTGCTGTAGTTGTCATCTGCAGTTCACCTTTCTTTGAGAGACAGCTGACCTAAAAGCACTCACTCCATAGAAGAGCTTCAAGTGCTCTGTGTACCGTGTGTGTGTGTGTGTAGGGACAATAGCCTCAGTGCAGTCTATCTCCTAAATGACAGGATGTGCTTTAGATTATCTGCCTCACTTCAGAGGTACGTGTGTTCGTATTCAACTAGGGCTGTAGGGAATGACATTAGCATATGAGCACTTGCAGTTTTTTTTAAAGATTGATTTCCATAAACACTGAGAAATTAAAGTAGACCAGCCGTTTTAATTTTCTGAAAATAATTCACTGTTCCTTGCACTCACTCTGTATTCAAACACACACCCTTCAGAGACTCCACTATCCTCACGCAGATGTATGAAAGCTGTAGTCTTGCTCATAAAACTGAATTTTATCCCACTTTTTATCCCTCGTGCTTAGAAGTGGAACCTAACGTTCCATTTAGCATTGTTTCATGGGGCCTTATTTATGTGCTGCACCATTCTGAAACAAATCATCTGAGCGACTCTGTATTCAGTCCCACTGCAGCAACTAAGAGAGCCGAGCATGACACGCTCTTAATGAATATACCACCACTTCCCCTAATGCACACCCAGACACACTTCCAAAGGCTTCAGTGAATTAAAAACTGCTCAAGTGACTTTTCTGAAAGTCATAAAGAGGCGCTAAATCTGCAACTGAATGCGTTTGGAACGAGGGAAGACACTTGGCAAAATCGCACATGGTGATGTTAATGTCTCTCAGGGCCCAACAGAAATGGTGAGAGAAACTGGGGTGATGACAATGAAAACAAATGGATGGAGTGTTGAGAAGGGAGTGAATAATAGCTATAGAGTGACAGAGGCAGAAACAAATGAATGACAGAATTGGTGTTGGGGAGAGAGAAGGGAGAGAAGTGATCAGTCACATTAAAGTGTCTCGATTTTCATGGGTTTAGCCTCCTGCTGTTGATACCTTCTCAATTGAATATACATCAAGGTCAGAAATGTACTGACTTTGGGCAAAAATGTTTAAAATGCCCCCAAATTCAAGATTGAATTTTAGCTGAATATTAGCACATTCAATAAATAAGAAGTTCAACCAGCATTTTTTTTTTATAAAGAGGGTGTTTAATTATTCACTGACCCATTCATAAAGACTTGAATGAATCAGCCATTTTGAACAAATCTTGTTGAACGAACGAATCATTGACACTCATTAAGACAGTAACTTGCTGCAACCTACTTGCGATTTTAGTTTTATAAAGTATAATTTCAAGTTTTTAAATAATTGTATATTTCTACATTCCAAATTTTATATTTAAAACATTAATCTCATAACCTTTATTATGCAGTTGTAATGGTATTGGAAATACATTTACGCTACCTCTGAGCTGCAATATATCTAAAAGCCACTTTTGGTGCAGCTTCTGTGCCACATCTGCAGTGCAAAGATGGATTTTGTTGGTACTTAGTTCATTTGATTGGTGGTGACATACCTGTAGTTTACTACTATTTTAATTGAATGTATCAATTAAATGTAAGAATTTCACATAAAATATTATGCATGCATTTCATAAAGTTTGAAGGAAAAAATGCTCTTAAAAAGGTACAAAATGCCCCTGGAAATATCTCCTCTTAATGGAGAACTTAAATTCTGTCACTGATGTGCATTTTAGTAAGTTTGTCTAAGGGAGCACTTGACAGCACTTGAAATAAATTGAGTACTTGGTTACATTTTTAATAAGACAAGTCAAGTTAAAAATAGTTATTTCAAAGACCCTGTCTCAAGACCCTGCGTTCCGTTCCATTCGGCTGCGCTCTGTCTGTCCATTTGAAAGGAAGAGAGCGTCCTGTGTATGTGTGCCTCTCCAGAATATCGACTCTGTTGCTGCCGTGGACTGAAACTTACCATGTGTGTGTGCAGTGTTGGAGCAAATTGCAATCCAATGAGTCGTACAGCAAGACACCGGCGAAAGTCACACAATACCAATGAAAAAATTAAAAATGGGTCCCACTTTTTGACATTGACAAAGTTTGTCTATGGTTGCATGACCATGGCTGAGTAAATGAGCAAATGCCGTCACAAACATCTTGTCATCTGTCACTGCAGCACGAAAACCACAATTCTCCTTTTGTTCAGGATGAAAGAGCTATAGCTTAAATATTGAACATCCAAAAAAAAAAAACTATTTCTAAATATTTTCTTTTTATAATTTCACATAGGTATTTTCTATACTCCTACTGTTCATAATGACCAGAGGCTCTCCGGCTTTAAAAATGGCCAAGAAATCCATATGATTAGTGTGATGTATAATTGAACTAACTAAAAATCATATAAGATCATATAGAACCTAAAAATCTTGACCACCAAATCTAATATTAAACATTTACAATATATTTTTTCATGAAATAACATTTTACTTTTGAAACAACAAAGTATTTGTTGTTGTTCAACTGTTAGTGGTCGTGTACGTGCAGGGACAGCAAATGAAACAAACTGATTTTTGCTGTTTACAGAGCCAGAGACAAGTGTCATTTCTAAGGACATCCATTTCAGTGATATCTGTCAGATAGCAATGATATTTTATGCATGGTGTACAAAAAATACGCTTACAGCAGCTTTTAATGTTATTTAGTGTCTTACAGAAACATGCACAAAGATTTAAACAGTAAAGATCAAGACAGTTTGGCAAATCGCATGGCTGAGATGAGGAGAGAAGCTGAAGAAAGAGAAACAGAAAAAGAAGTAGAAGGCTTTAGGGAGTCTTTGCATCAAGCCAAAACAAACCTTCTACATCTCTGTGATTCTCATGGGCAAATGCCAATTCAATATCCATGTCCAAAAAACACCCCAAGCATCCCTGGCACACACGAAAAGCAAATCCCTTTTCCACTGGCATTCTTTAAGTGCACCATTCCCTTCTTTTTATCCTGTGGACAATACTGTTGATCAGAGCTTCACAGATGGCTTCTCTCTCTTTGCTCTGTAGAGCATTTAGGGCCACAGGCGAGCTCACATTAAAACTAACAGTCAGCAAGTCCTCTCTAATTACTCTTTCATTCACTCCAATATGCTCTTTATGTAGCCGGCTGACTGCATTAGCAACACGCGTGCGGTTAATGCTCACGTGCTACGGAATTACGCAATAATAATTAATTCAATATTAATGGCAGCTGCCCTCCATTAGCTAGCATATGAGCATTGCCTATTCTACTTTACCCATTACTGATCCATTCCGCACTGTTGCCTTTGTAACATGTTGTGAGGGGTTGGAATATGCCGAAGCTTGTGTTTTGCTGAGTTCGTTGTGCGCTTGTGTGTGTAATGTCTAGACATTAGCTTTCCCGCTTGTTAAAGGAAGCGCTGCAAAGTCAAATTGCCACACTTAGACACTGCCTGTAATATTACTGCAGTTTAGCTACTCTTGTAAAACAGCAGTTCGAAAATTACCATTGTGGCTGAGCTTTATGAACTAAACTAGATTAGATGGTTTAAGTTTATTCTGAAATCTCTTCAAGGTCCCTTTAACATTAGGAAATAAACTTGCCTGCTGGCCAGGGGTGCGTTTCTCATACAACTCACTGCTTATAACTACCAAAGTATGATTCATCATTGGAGATATTAACTAGCAAGTGACAAGTGTTTCCTTAAACCGTAGTACTGTAAACATCAAATTGTTGAAAAATATTGCTAACGACGGAACTTACAACCATGGTTGTCTAACAATGCTTTTGGGAAAAGCACTCTAGAGCTAGAGCGAGAGAAAATAACTGTTTGAAGGAGTATAATGGTGCATAACAGTTTTTTCCTGTACTGTTGGCTGGATAATTCACTACAATTTTTATCTTGGGAGTGAGGGTCAGAAAGAGTTGTTTTGAAGATGCTAATTAACTGCTTTATGAAGTGATTTAACCATTTCTGATATCAGATATTTTGTATACCTCACGTATGTTTGATCACACGTGATGCTACAGCAAGAAGCACAATAGCATTGGCACACAATCTTATACGCTGCTACTTGTAGAATGTTTCATTAGATAGAGCTAGATCGCATGCGATGTAAAGCTCAAGCTCAGGATTTATGCACTCACACTATACGGTCCGAACGTCGAGCTAAGTCACAGAGCTATGCTAACACTATACGTGTGAAATATGCGTAATAAACCCCCGTACCTGGTTGCGCCAATGGATATCATGTATCCTTGTATTATTGTCAAAACAAGCATCAGCTATCAATATTAAGATGATTTAGCATTTCCAATTTATGTATTCAATTATTAGTAATATTAGTATTATTAGGGAAGGCCTACTTTTCCCATGCAATAATTTCATAGCACATCACCGCATAACCAACGCACAGTGAGGATAATAAAAGATTACATAGAAGCTTACTCCTCCTCATTTAAAATTGTCTAAAAACATGTAAGTCGATTACAATGAATTAAAGGGCCTATAATTAAAATTAATTAACAGTCTATAGGCTGATATTTCCAAACTCTGCAATAATTAATCAAAACTGCTTTATTTCAAAAACAGTTTGTTTAACATGGACATTGTTTAACAAATTAATAAAAGAGGCATGGAAGCTACATCGCATGTGAAGACGTGGGTAATATGTGGTTTATCCATTTTGCAACACTAACTGGAGGTAAACAACCGTAATTTGTAGCTAGTTTGATCTCCCTCTTTTCCTTTTCTTTCTTGTTGCATATGAAATGGTTAAACTTCTGTTTTCGTTCAGGCGCAGTGAGGGAAAAAGCACTGAGTTTAGGGCAATCGGTTCGTAGCTCTGCTTCAACTGTGCGATATAGTCACAAGGAGCGACCAAAATTCGAATGGTCTTTGTTTCCTGCCCTAGAAGTCATAGCGCTCACATGATCATAAATTACATATAAACAAAGCATTCAAGATGAACTATTATCAATTTCCGAATCAAACTTCTCTGCGATGCCAAAAATGATATGGTTCAACATGGTTTTCCACACAGTCATTTTCTATTATATCCTTGTATATGTGCAGAGGCAGATCATATAGAACAGGGAAATAGCTCACAGTTACGGTTAGCTTGTTTTCCATCTTGTTTTCTCTCTCTAGGAATTTACTTTCAAGAGAATAACACCATAGACACAGGCGAGGTGGATGTGGGCCGTAGAGCGGTGCAGGACGTCCCTCCAGGAACTTTTTGGCGTTCTCAGGTCTTCATTGACCAGCCACAGTCCCTGAAGTTCAACATCTCCGTTCAGAGAGGGGCCCTGGTGGGGGTCTATGGCCGGAAAGGCCTGCCTCCCACACACACTCAGGTATCAGACTTTTGTTGTTGTTCTTAAGATTAATGTTCCACTAGAACTGAGAAATGTATATATTGGTTTAAATGAGGGGTATTCAACCATTATAGAACTGAAACATTATAGATTTCTCCATAACACTTTATTCACAATGTTCATTGAGAACATTAGCATTTCACATTATAAAATGCTTACCAGGTCATTCAGATACTTAATACTCATTGCATTAGTTAGAAATGTCATGCAACATTTTCAAGACAATTCTGCCTCACATATCTTCTTCACTGACCTCCTGCAGTATTTTCACTGACTGAACCCCTGAGTTTAGATGATCTCTGTGGGTGCCAAATGACATTTGAATGGCAATTTTCAATGCCAATAATTCTGAATCAAGAGAAATTGAGCAATCTTTTGTAGGATGCTGTTTTTCACATTGGTAATCTTGTAATTTTTGTTTCATAATTACAGTCATATTTCTCAGGGTAAGAAATACCACGGCACCCGCTATTCCAATTACCGTCATCGTATTAGATGAGGCTCACAGACCTGCTACAAATGGCAGACAGCAAACTTTACTAAAAGGACCGCCACTTTTGTCAAACTTTCAAACCTGACCTTCAAAGCTACACAGTAGAGCTTGACAATTCCTATCCAATTTCCATCTGCCTCATCTCTGTAATTCAAACTTGAAGCAATTCATACTTCTATGTATGTTTTGCCCGCTTTGATTAAAAAACTGAGCTTGGCCTTTGCAAGCAGACCAATTATTTTTCCTTGTCCTGGTTCTTTTTTTTTGCCAAGTAACAACAGTGCCTGAGCTTCTTCAAGGGTATATCACAAAACCCGTAAATGCTTAATAGAGGTAATTGGCAGCGGAGGCCTCCACAATGAGAGTCGATAGCACTGACCCAGTGCTTTAATTGCCACACATGAATCAATATGTTTCTTAAAGGCTGAATAAAGGATAGGTTGAAGTCCTATTGACAGACAAAGGTGTGGAGACTTCTGTTTTCCTCCACTGATCGAAATGTGTACTCGTTTTGTCAGATGTGGTCTTATAATTTCTTGCTCACTTATTCTTCGTCTCTCGTGTCCTTCTCCTACGGGTCTCTTGGGAAAGAAATATCTTTTAATGCTCTGTAAATTGAGAAAAGCATGTTAAACTCGTCAGAGGCCTTTACTAAGACTCTCTCTGGGAGCTGCTTGTCAAAGTGACAGAAAAAAAAACACTTATGTCATAAAGCATTTCTGAAAAGTAGAGTGTCTTTTTAAAGATCTTCCCCTAACACTCACAAAGAGGATACCAGAGTTGTTTCCAAACATATTCATTACACCTCTTACAATACGTCAATTTCTTGAAATTTAGAAGTATTAGAGCCACATGCTCTTCTTACAAGTATCAAAACCAATTATTTGCTATCCTATTTTATAATATAATACATCAGACTCCAGACATGCTGCACTGGTATATTCAAATCAAAGAGCTGCAGTGAAAATATGCTGTTACTGCACTATGTCTGTGATTAAAATGGGACACAATTTGATTGTGTGTGTGTGTGTGAACACAGTATGACTTCGTGGAGCTGCTGGACGGCAGTCGTCTGATAGCTAAAGAGAAGCGAGGACTGGTGGAGGTGGAAGGAGCAGCCAGGAAGGCTCGTTCAGTTAACGTTCATGAGGCAGAGTTCATCCGCTACCTGGACTCGGGCACCTGGCATCTCGCATTCTACAATGATGGCAAGAACACTGAACAGGTCTCTTACAACACCATCATCATAGGTAAACCATGACTATACATATATCATATTATGTTGTTTTTATAAAAAAAAATATATATATATATATATTATTATGACAAATTTAAAATGAATTTTTTAAGAATGTAACTTACAAAATTGAAGCACATTGAGCTCTTGGAACAATCTCAAATGATTTTAAATCACATAATCATCAGGTTTTACACAAACTTCAAACTAACTTTCTGCTTGCTGTTGTCAGTAGAGCCAAAACGAGGCATGCAAAATACTAAGATGTTCTGAAATTTGAAGTAAAATTATAGTTATATTAAACTATAATATATAATTTTATTTATATGTCAAAAAAATCTATTAAATTAGGAGAAAATATTACAGTATAGAAACACAGTATACACATACAATTTTAGAGAAAGATTATAAAAATATAATTTTTTTAATTAATCAAATGTGGCAGTAAAGACATTTATAATGATACATAAGATTTCAATTTCAAATAAATGCTGTTATATAAATCCTGACTGCTGAAAAAATGTATAATGGTTTCCACATAAATATTCAGCAGCAAAAACCGCTTTCAGCATTGGTAATAAAAACAATTAATAATAATTTAGCACCAATAATAAATAACAATTGAGTGCTTTTTGACAGATCATGTGACACTGAAGACTGGAGTAATGACAAATTCCGCTTTGCCATCACAGGAATAAATTATATTTTAAAATATATTAAAACAGAAATCAGTTATTTTAAATTGTAATAATGTTTCACAATATTAGTTTTACTTTATTTTTCATTAAATAAATGCAGCCTTGTTGAGACTAAGAGACTTCTTTCAAATACATAAAAAAATCTTTCATTATTCCAAACTTTTGACATGTAGTTTATATATAGTGGATGTTTGTATGAACAGAGAGAGATAAAGAGAAGAGTGTTCACAGGTGAGATGTATAATGACGATCAGAGCCGGATCGATCTGTCCTTTGAGTAGCTAGTGGGCGGCAGCTGATTCAAAGTGTTGCCTGGTGACCTGCAAGACCTTTCCTCTCTCATTCTCTCTCTTTTTCTCACCTTCTCTTCCCCTTCCCTTTCCCCACTTCTCTCACCTCCACCATGAAATCATAAAAATTGGCTTCAGCAAGAGTAATTTCCTTTAGAGTTTGATCACAAAGACTAGAACATGAAAAATGGTCAGTGGGACTACAGCCAGCGTCCTCTTTTAAAAGCGGGTTGATTATGCTTCAATGAGTAAAAAGTTAACCTTTTGAAAATGAAAATTGATTATTTCTCTGTGGCGTGATAATATGGTCCTGCAGTTGGGTTGTCTGAGAGCTCTGCTAAACGCTTCAGTGGTGTCATAACAGCGGGCTGACGACAAGAGACCGGTGCAGTTCATTACGCTGTCAGAATTGACTTAGACACCAATGAGCTGCTTCTTTTAATGAAAGAATCGACAGGTGATGTCACAATCATTGACGTCACCTTGGCAACATGCAAAGTGAGAGAGTCAAAAAGTGTGTGGCAGAAGTGTGGGTCAAATCTGTGATTGGATGTATTGCAGTTGTGCATCTACTAGAATGCCTGATCTAGTTCTTAAATCTGATTGGTTGAGCAGCATTCTTCGAGTGTTGGTATAATTGTCCAACAGCCCTGAGAATTTTCACTGCTTATATCCCTCTGCTGGTCTGTGTGTTCCCGACAAACTTGGTTTCGGGGACTGATGGAACCACAAGGGATGATAAAAATAATAATATCTTAAGATTAATCATGAGATTAATTATTTTATTATATTAACAGCCATAGTTTTACTTTTTATTTATGTGTCTAGCAGTATTGGTGAATAGAAAAAAAAAGAATATTTTACAAATAATATTTTACTCGTATGTATAATATATAAAGTTTGAAAACCCTTGTATTAGTAGTGGGGATTTATCATCATTGAATCATAGCCATTGAATCATTCACTTAACACCTAACACATGTGTGTGTGTTGCCTGGAGTCAAGAAATATCACAGATTCAAGAAATTTTTGCAAAAAGTTTTCTCATGAGTCCTAGTCTATTCATATAAATAAGCGTGTTTTTAGTATATAAATGCAGATATGTAAACTTGAGCAGGAGCTGATGTGAGTGTAAACAACTTTGTGTGTTGTTACGCATTTTGTTTGGCACCAGCTGTGGTTGTCATGAGGAAACCGGCTTATTAAACATGTTAAATATCTTCTTTATGAACTTAGAAACTTCAGAAAGGTTTCTGTGAGTTTTAGATTTAGGGTTAAATGATCTACAATTATCATTATTTCAGTATAAAAACAAAAGTCAATGGAAAGTCCCCACCATGACCGAAAAACAAACGCACGTGTATGTGTGTTTTAATGGCCATCCAGCAGTGTAAAGAAAAGCTCCGGGCAGAGCGTCTGGATGCTAATTGGTGGTAATAATGCTTTGATTGGTTCATTAAGGCAGAGTAAGCCTAGATGCAGGTTTTTGTTAATCACGCATCTGGCACTCCTTTAATTAAAGATGGGGGGGTCTGAATGTCTGCTAATTTCCACAGACTGTCTCCTCAATTAGTGCTTTTCTCACTCTCCTTTCCTTTCTCGCCCTCTTTCTTTCTGTGGCTCCCTCTCACACACTTTCATTCTTCCCCCCAGATACCCTCACAGAGTGTCCACACAATTGCCATGGTAACGGAGACTGTCGCTCGGGAACATGCCATTGTTTCCCAGGGTTCCTTGGGCCTGATTGCTCACGAGGTATGCTCTCTTACTCGCGTGCACACACACACACTCACAAACGACTCTCCAGAGAAATAAACAACCAATGCCACTATTCATAATTGGTTTCAGATTGTCATTTGTAAAAATACGGCTGGCTAGCAAGGCTTATGGTGGGACTCAATTCCAAAGCCTGAATGGCTTCTTATTACCAGGGGGAAGCAACAATTAGTTTTATTTTCATGGTCTTTTTATTGTATCTTTTTGTTTATTTTTGGGTGCTATTGTTTTACTCTCCTCGTCGACTGTTTGCTTTCTTTGTCAGTGTATCAGTCTGGTTTAATCCATAAAGAAATCACTTGGACTGAAAGCTTCACCTCTTGAAGTCTTCTCTTCTGTCAAACTATTATAACATCTTTTGTTTTTGGTCTTGTAGCTTCTTTGCCCAATTTCTTTTTGTTTTTCTATTCAAAGCCGCTTGTCCAGTGCTGTGCAGTGGAAATGGGCAGTATTCCAGAGGGCGCTGTCTTTGTTACAGTGGCTGGAAGGGGACAGAGTGTGACGTTCCTAGCAACCAGTGCATCGATATTCACTGCAGCGGACATGGAATCTGCATCACGGGCAACTGCGCCTGCAACACAGGCTATAAAGGAGACAACTGTGAAGAAGGTCAGGGATACAAATCAAACACCAGTGGGTTTTGCAAAGCAAGTTGTCCTATCCGAGCTTGTTAATTGTTAATTTCTGTTTTTTACAAAAATATTTTAACATCAAAAATGTATTTGATGTCTCTCAAGAAACAGTTTTTACGACTTCACACGCAGATCCTCCATTGAAAACATATTTGTTTTGCAGAGTTCTGCAGTTTTTCATCTGTTTCCCTCCTTACAGACATCTTCAGCATCTCAAGTCTCAGTTCATAAGAGACCCATCATAAGACTTAATGGAAGCATTTATCCAACACTGCTATTTTCAGCGTTCTTGCCATTAAACCCCACTGCATTACACCATCAAAGATGTGCAAGATAATGTGTTATCAACGCGATCACTGATTACCCATTGGTTTGAGCAGGGATTGATTTTTTTCTCTCCTCTAGAAGTGTTTGAAAGCTCTGTCTCTGTGGACACGGACAGGCTTTTCACTAGACCTGATAAAAAAGAGAGTGATAGAAGGGCTTGTTTGAGTGTCTGAGAGAGAAAAAAAATCTGTCCAGTTCATATCGCCTTTCAGCATCAGTTTTGCTTAATGAGGAGCCTAACGCCTTGTCTGTAGCCATCAAAGGGACTCTTCTGCCTGTGACCTTCTTTGATAATTTACTGTCCCTGCAATAATCATTACCAGTGTGTTAATAGTTCAATATTCCAAAAACAATTGCCATTCTCCACTTCACAGAGCAAATAATTACATTGATGTCCCTGCTGATGTGCAGGTCCCTTACCCATCAGCCTCGTGAGTGGGGAAAATGCTAGATTACAATTGATTTTTCTTAATTAGCAGAATTAGCTTTGTGCGTAGTGTTTATGTTACCGTGACTCGGCACGCAGCATGTAGAGTACTGACTGTGTTTCTTTTTTTTTCTTCCTGTAAGCCAGAAGGATTTTATTCCTGCAGCTCGATTGTAATGATTTGGCACGTACAACAAAACCGACTAATGCAATTTATGGAGGGAACTTTATTTTCTAGTCATGAATTGGCCTGTTGTCAATCAATGGCATGATTAAGCCCCATCAACTACCACACAATCAGAGGAATTAAGGGTTACTCAACCTCAGCCCTCTCCCAAGGGCTATTAAACATAAACACACACACACATACAAACATACACTTGCACAGGAGCCCCTTATGGCTTTTGAAAAGCAATGCGTAGCACTGTCACACTCTGTGCACTCAGCCCTGCTTGCGCCTCAGTCCCCTTAAAAATTGCTTTTCCATCTGTAGCAGTGGACTTCTCCCGAAGAGATCTCTAGCACATTCTTTGAGAGCACATTGAGCGGCACATAGATCATGCTTCGCTACATGTACTGTCTGAATCTGCTCATAATGTGTGTGCACTGAAACGGGGGGGTTTTTGAGAGCCATATAATGTGAAGCTTATGCTATGCACATCTTGACAGTTAGCAAATGATGGATTCCATTGAGATGAGTGAATTTAAAAATGAATGTATTACTGTTAAAACAACACATATTTTTTCTATTTACTTTATATTGCACAATGTTCCCTCAGGTTAACAAACCCATTTTATTTACTTTGCAAACACACAATGCAGAGATGTCAAATAAACAGTACATCATCTCAGTCATTTTAAGCTTTCTTTTTTTTTTTTTTTACATTTGTTAGAGCATAACCATTTTTTTAATACTTAAGAATGGTTTCAATTATTTGTATTTTATGAGTGGTTACATTAATGTTATACTTATTTTATGTTTTTGTGTGATCCATTATTATAGTAACTGTCTATTTAGTATTAAAATGTATTAACATTTTACAAAAGTACTATCTATTCTTTTTTTTTGTGAAAAAAAATGAACATTTATATAAACGTGTTAAAAGTGTAAGCATTAGTATTAACATTTTAAGTAAAAATTAACTAGTTATGACAGAAAATTTAATTTTAGTCACTCAGAGTGACTTCTTTGATTTTAATGTAGCAGCTTCTATTTTTTTCCAATCAGCAAAGTTTTTTATTTATTTTCATTATCACACAGTGTTGCCTCCATGCAAAATTACCTGAAAAGGTCCCTCCAAATATAATTTTTGAACAAGTTGAATTTAGTCTTTATGCAAGAAAATTTAATTTTTTCTTCTTTTTTTTTAAGGTTTCGTAATGCATGCAATGGAGGGTTAAAAACAACACGGTCAACACGCATTGTCTTGCTACCCTGCTAACAGGTTTTGCTTTCTTTTCCAAACACACACACAGTGGACTGCCTGGACCCCTCCTGTTCATCTCACGGAGTGTGTATTCACGGAGAGTGCCACTGCAATCCAGGCTGGGGCGGCAACAACTGTGAGATCCTGAAGACTATGTGCCCAGACCAGTGCTCGGGACACGGAACCTACCAGACGGAGAGCGGCACCTGCACCTGTGACGCCAACTGGACTGGACCCGACTGCTCCATCGGTACCCTTTATGCACTCATGCACCCACCTCCTCAATATGTCGGTCTTCCCACTTTATTATTTTGTCTTGCTTTATTTGATACACTGAATGACTGCTTATTGTTCTTAAAGGCATTAACAGGCTGTTATTTCAGATTTTCTGTCCTCCCCTCTGTTTAATCTGTCAGCAGACCTTCTCAAAGGCACGTTTGAGTCAACTTTAAATACACTATCATTATGAAATCTCTTTCAGTCGATCAAAAGCTCAGCCGCAGCTGGTGTGGTATGTGTGTGCAGGTCTTGTGTTTGTGCGAGTGACGATACTGATCTCTGTAATAAGAGCAGTATTGGACTCCTGCTGTTTTAGGACTCACCCATGGTCGGCCTTTTAGTTATACAATGCTATTTTCCCAGCAGCAATCTGTGTCTAATGAAAATACTATTTCACCCTTGAGCCCCACACAGCAATCTCTCACTCACTTTTTCTCTCACTCCCTTTCTTTCTCACCCCATTTCGATCGAGGAAGAACCACCTGATGCCTTTGTAAACCACCACTTCCCTCCCTTCCATTAATTACCCGTACATCTTCAATTAGTGTAGCGTTAATGAATGAGGCCTGCAAGCTCCCCCTCTGTCACGTTGACGGCTGCAGTGTTGTGGTAAATGCAGATAAACGCCTATTGCGTGGGGGCCTATTTTGTTTTGAAAAGTGTTTATAAAATTAGTATTACCCCTTTTGTCTTAGATAATGATAGAGTGAGAAAAAAATAATTTCTAGAGGAGGGCATGTGTCAGCAGAAGTGTCAAGCATGTGCCCCATTCAATTTTTTATTGGTTACACTTTATTTTAAGGTGATGTAGTTACAGTGTACTTACTCAAATAAGTACTGAGTAACATTAATTAACTACCTGTACTTACTATAGAGTTATGGTTAGGGTTTGGTTTAGGTTTAGTTTCTTGTAATTATGCATAATTTACTGTTATTACTATAGTAAGTACATGTTATAACGTGCAACTACGTAACCTACAAATAAATGTTACCCTTTTTTTTGCCAAATGTTATTTTGCAAAGTGCATCTTAGAAAGTTAAGTTGCGCAGTTGTTGTAAGTAACTAAAAAAAAAAGAATTATAAAATACTGTGGAAGAAATGACCTATTCACATATCTTTGGTCAGCACTTCTTCACCAAACCAGAAACTTGTTATTTTTAATTCAAATGATATATTAGTTATCATTAGCATTATTATTATT
The DNA here is from genome assembly GCA_031834385.1 of Semotilus atromaculatus. NCBI lineage: Eukaryota > Metazoa > Chordata > Actinopteri > Cypriniformes > Leuciscidae > Semotilus > Semotilus atromaculatus. The sequence goes on along the minus strand of JAULUF010000038.1, from coordinate 9,999,895 downwards.
ATTATTATTATTATTGTCACTTTAAAAATAATGAAACAAAACAGAACATGCACTCACTGTATAAAAAAACATTTATAAAACACATTTTTCATGGGTAACACTGGTAATCACACTAGCCTATCAATACATGCTGTCAAAATATTCATTGTTAGTTCATGATACCAAATGCTAATTAAATTAATTGAACTGATGTCAATGAAGTGAAGGTCTTACCAAATCATGATATTAATTCTGATTTAATTCTGCTTTTTTGCTTTTTTAGTCTATTGATTTTTCAAATTTAATGAAGCACATTGGGAATCAATTTACTAAACTAAGCCTCACAATTATATGAACTAAGTTATAACCTATAGTGAGCCAGGATTTGCCCCTCAAAAAATTAGGTGCATGACTCCTCTTACAACATGGACACACTCAGGCAATCAGTCCACACACTCTGGCTGCAACTCTTGCAAAGACAGTAATCCAGATTGATATAGTACAGTTGCAGCAGGCTTACGTCTGGAGCCGTCAGTTTTCCAGAAGTACTTCCCAGCAGCTGCTCTCCATCTGTCTGTGTGAACTTATTCCTTGTGCACAGCCTCTCTCTCTTTCAATCACCCTCCTGCTCTAAGGAAACTGAAGTGAACTTCAGCAGAGTCTCGTCTGATGAAGGATGAAACACACAGGCGCCCACACACACACGCTGAAGGGCTGCGTCACTCCTGCCCACCTGCAGGAGGCATAATAACAGCACGCCGCAGGGAAGCCAACCACTAACTGGCACTCGCCTGACCCAAGGGCTGATGGGAAATTCTCTCCACATTTCTTCACTTCTGTTTCCTTGTCTCAATACACTTTCGCCAGCTCTGGCTGAGTGTCATGTCATGGTTTCACACCTTGTCAGGAAGCGCCGGAGAAAGAGTCAGAAAGGAGGTTGAAGAAAGGAGTTTAACAATACCCCATCCCATGATTTGTCTTTATCAGGAGATGTCTTTCTAGTGCTTTGTTTCTTCCGTGACGGGGTGTGTCAGGCTGCAAGGCTCTGGTGGAATGGTGTGTGTGGGCTGTTAAACTACAGCTTGCTTTGCGCCAGTCTGTCTTCATCTGCTATTCTGCCAAACCCACACACATCTACATGCGCACGTACACAAACTCATAAACTGAATCCAAATCGCTATCAGACACTTTTCACAGGATATCATTCAAAATGCACCCAATTTTCCCTCCTCAGCTTTTGTTGCCAGTTGCATTTACGCCCAGGTATGATAAACATGAAACTAGTTTCTACTGACAACGATTTCTGTATAGAAGCTTTTGTCAATTCAGAATCATTTCCTGTAAACATGCCAAAAAAAAAAAGTTAAATGTAACAAACCTGCAAAGAGAAATGCTAATAAAATGCTTCCATGATAGCTTCGATCCCAAAAGCCATTCAAACGCACTCCTGATGTCTGGCAGAGCGTGGAGTGTGTATAAATTGATTTATTTTGGCTTGATGTGTTTGCTTCAATCTATGTGGGAGGCCTGTCTTCTGGGTCCGGGTAGAAAGTTCAGCGTGTCAATTCACATCCATGTCTGTACGCTCTGATGTCTCCTTCCCTTCCCCCAATCACACACCTTTAGCCAGCACCCCACCGCCAAAGCCTCCATGAGGAACGCACACACTCCAGTAGGTCAGAGAAGGTTGAGATGTCATTGTTACGGGGTGCCGATTGAGGTGTGGCGGGCAGTCTCCCCCCGCCACACAGTCCTCTAGACACAGCAGGGGTCTGCAGTTATCTATTTCCTGTCATAAGTTTTTCACACTTGAAGTCAATAACTTAGACTTGACTGTTCTCAGGAATGTAACCTCTGCTCTTGTTGTTTTGAGTAGAGGAGACTTGCACTTGAAATGTGCTACCACCTTGTAGAACACATCCTTGTCATCCTTGGCTAGGCTGCAGCCCAGAACAAAAAGTGATTTTAATTTTTTCGCCTTTGTTTGTGTTTGCAGAGGTATGTGCCGTGGACTGTGGCTCTCACGGTGTGTGTATTGGAGGAAGCTGTCGCTGTGAAGAGGGTTGGGCTGGTTCCGTATGCGATCTGAAAGCGTGTCACCCACGCTGCACTGAGCACGGAACCTGCAAGGACGGAAAATGTGAATGCCACCAGGGCTGGACCGGAGAACATTGCACCGTCGGTAAGACAAACAATCATCAGTACTGTATGTCAGAAGAATGTGTATAAACTAAAACAGGTTTGGCTCCTTAATTCAAGTGAATTTCAGGGGCCTCTTCTGTTCCAGAATGACAGTGACTCTGTGTATAAAGCATCTAACCTTACTGGTTTCACTTTTGTCTGAATGGGAGAAAATCCCACAGCCTTATTCTAACATCTAGTAGAGAAATGTGAGGATAAACTACCTTTTTTATGCCACCAAGCTCAATGGGCACATCCATCCAAAATAATAAAAAATGATTTTGCCAAATAGTGTATTTGCATAATGTGTACGTTTTTTTTTTTCTCTCTCTCTCTGTCTCTCATTATTTCCAGCTGGTGTTTATGCTATTGTATCGAAGCTATTTGCTATTTGTTATGAAGGTTTAACTCACATCTTTGAGCTTGTTTTGATTGCATATTCCCTTTGTTTTTCTTCTTCTCCTCCACCTGCTTTGGCTCTTCCACCTCAACAGGAAGAGGACTATGAGTGTTTGTTCTGTTTTGTACCTTCCCCCTGACCTTTGCTTGCTATCAAAGAGTTGACATTTTCATTGCAGTTGATGCAGGCTTCCACATGGGAACACCTATTCTGAAAATCACGGGGCTAAACGACAGCAATTTCTCCTTACACAAGCACTAAACTCTGTTCATTATTTAAATCTCAAAGATAAACAGTCATGGCAAGTTGGATAGCATGTGTCCTGCAGGTTTAGTCTGGTTAATGCTGGTTAGTTGTGGTTTGGTGCTGGTCTTGCACCAAATAGTCCACATTTTTTCTTTTTTTTCACTTATCTATGAAAATATGGCACAAAAAAAAACTATATATATTTCTATTAAATTTTACATTTTAAATAAAGTCCCTCTGTTTCTTCTCAAACTCAAAGTCTAGAAGTTGCTTAACCGTCAGTCACTAAATCTGTTGATTCGTTGTTAGCGTGTTGGCTACATCCTCCACCAGCTCAACTCTCAGCAGGGTACGTCAGCTGCTCCATTACTCAACACGAGCGATCGAGGTACGCGGCCTTGTTAGCAAGCAGGCCTGTTTCGCTGGGCAGCTTTATGAGAATCTGGCCAGCATTTTGCTATTCGTCTTCCAAATTAGCACGGTTAGCACGTAATTCTGTCCTGCTCTTCTGTTCGAGCCAGCCAGCCACCCACACACCACACTCTCACCCCGACTCCAAACTTTACTGAGCAAAAATGCTTGCTGAGTTTGATCACTTAATGACCTTGTTACTCTAAGTTTAAACATTATAAATGGCCGTAAGACTGTAGGAGACCATATTTTAAAATACATGTCAGTGGCTTTAATGGATTGGCCAATTTTGTGGTTTCATTTAAGCTGAAGTGTGACATTTCTGTGCTGCTAGCATCACCAAATGAAATTGCAAACATAATGACTGTTATCAAACATGTTTGCTGAATACTTACCCTGCTTGTCGTTGGTCTGCCGAAGAAATTGTACACGCCATTGGTTAAGCCAATGCTGCTGTATTAGGCTTGTCTGGGTGCTCTAACAAAAAGAGCAATGTGTTAACACTTTTTAGAGAAGTTCACCTACGAATGGCTTACTTAGTTGTCCCTGTATTTTAACACTTCAAGTTTAACGTGTTTACAGTATAATGCATTTATGTGCAAAACATTTTACAGGATGTGTTTACTTTGTGTGTGGCCTTCCAGAGTTTAGACGATTGAGTATATCTTTAGGCCAAGGTTGATACTTCGTCCCTCTTTGCTGAGTGCATGCATTGCAGAAGGTGTGTGTGTTTGAAAGAGAGCACAAGAGGGAGCTAAAAGAATTATGGTACCTCATACATCATATGTGTCAGACTGAGATAAGGGGCCTCTTGGATCCATGCAGAGGTGTGTGTTTGTGTATGTGTGAATTGTGTGTTTGTGTGTGTGACCTTCCCTGTCCCTCTACACCCACTCACTCTCATTAGACCTCTTCACAGTGAGTCCACACACACATGACTGCATTACAGCATACTTGCGTCATGATTCTTTCACCCAAAGACACTTAGACACAGGTACTGTAAGACAGCTCTCAGACTGACCGGCAGCATCCAGACATTTTCAGAATGTATTTTATTGGTATGACATGAAGTCTTTCTCAAAAAGCCAAAAAAAAAAAAGGATTTTTTTTTCTGAGCTATATTGTCTTTTTTCTTAATCTGATTGGGGCCGCTTTTATATATTGTCCTTGATCCTGGACAGTTTGAACTTATTCAATGAAATTTTTAAAATGCTCTCAATATGTTTTTCCTCTGAAACTATTCTAATGACACGCACTTTAGGAAACCTAATAACAATATAAAGCTAATATATACTGTAATATTCACAATGTTTCTTAATTTTATATCTTCAGCAAAATCTAGAGTATTTGATATATCATCAAGCCCTAATCCTAACTGAACATTTATGTCTGTAATGTGAACTTATCCAGACAGTACATCAGATTTTTAAAAGACGCTTCTGTTTGATTTAGCTTAGTGTGACTCAGATCTGTTTATTCATTTGGAAATTATTGGGGAGCTTCATGAGAGGAGGAGAAGGAGAGTAGGAGCATGAAATATTTCTCACGACACCCAAAACACACTCTCTGCCAACTGCACTTTCTCTTGTTGAAGGCTGCAATGCTCTTTTTAGATAACGGGTTATTTCAGGAGTTGTTGAGAGTTAATAGGATTTCTCGAAGAATACTCAATTTAGTGGGTTGAGGTACATTTAGTAATTTTTTTTAATCCACTTGTAATCATATCACAAAATGGCATCTATATGAGTGGAAGTCCACGTATCATATAAAAGATCCAGTCATATTTTTATATTTATAAACCGCGTTTGTTTACTCTGAAATGTGCATGTGCATTAGCAATATATATATATATATATATATATATATATATATATATATATATATATATATATATATATATATATATATATAATTATTCCGATTTTTCACACAAAAATAAACTTCTTGACTAGTTTTTTGAAATTTCAGTTTTCACTTATTAGTAGTTGCGTCACTGAAAATAGTAACTGAGTGAACTGAATTAAAAGGACTTTGGTGTAACTAAAAAATGCCTGTTTCTGAGATGCATCATCTCTACATCCTCTGAGCTCAAGCATTCACTTTAGCAACAAGTTTGGGAATATGATGAATCACAATGCAGGCATGTTGTATAATGTGAATAAATGGTGCATATTCTGGAACACGAACATACTCGTGAGCCCATTTTCTTAGGATCGTTTATTAATAATAGCTCTTTAAAGACTCTTTATGACTAAAGAAAATAGATTTTTTGTGTGAAGTGTGGCTTGTCAGAAGCTTCCACTGCCAGACATTTAAGATTTTTTATTAAGACTTGTATGCTTCATTAGGCCTTGGTCCCTTCCAGATCATTCATCAGAAGCACAACTCTTACTGTGAGAAAGCCATGGATTACAGCAAGCTGTGCACACACATCAGTCAACCCTGCTGGAGCATACAGAAATGTACCCACACACACATCCATCCAAAATAATCTTGTCAAACTTCCGTACTGTAAAAGTCCACAAATTGAACTATGGTGTGAAGAATCCTAAAGCATTATTGGAGCAGATCGGTTTACTCAACAGCCATTTTGGTACGGCCCCCAGGCAGCTATTTTGTAGTCATGCAGGTTGAATGAGGAAAGACCGAAATATCCAAACTGCTTGGCAAGGGTAGGTTTCAATAACATGCCAAATCACAAATAAAATCGGACAACCATGTTATCGCAAATGTTAATTTTATAGTTAAAATCTGGCTACAAAAATATGTTTTTCAGGTTTTTCTAGCTGATGGACATGCATGTGTTAGAGCAAAAAGGTGTTGGTCATTGGCTGTTATATATTAAAGGCAGAACATCTACCATATTGAGCTTTGTGATATATCGCATTTATTTCAGTGCCAGTGTCACATATGTTTAATATTTTTGTGCAAACCGTGATACAGTACCATTCCAAAATTTGAAGTATGATTTTTTTTTAAATCTTTTAAATGGCAAGGATGCATTAAATTGATTGAACAAAAGATTTCTATTTTACATAAATGCTGTTATTTTAAATGGTCTATTTATCAAAGAATCCTGAAAAAAATTCAAACAAAAAATATTAAGCAGCAAAAACTGTTTTCAACATTGATAATAGTAAGAAACATTATTAATAATTGAGCACCAATAATGATACCTCTACTTTACTTTTATTTATTTATCAATTCATAATTAATACAGCATATTTAATGTTTGATCTGTAGAGTACCTTGCATGCAGTCGAAAACAAATGAATGCGGTACTGAAGCGCCTGTCCTTCAAAACCTCCCATTTATTATCACGCATGCAAACGTGCATACAGACACAAAAAAAAAATCAATAGCAAAACCTTCACCACGCTAACACACATCTACATCATCTTGATCTCCAATGCCCTCAATTCTCAAACCATGTCAGATAGATGGATGATTAAAGCAAAAACAGCACGCACTGTACTTCTACAAATCTTTTTCCACGCTTTATCATTTCAATCAGTAATTAATGAAACGCCCTGTTACAGCATATTAATCCAAGCATGCTCTGAAAAGGGAACGGCAATCAGACTTGCGGTCTGTGGAATGCTGGGGATGGAGGTGGTGGTGGCATGCGCGGTCCTGTCATTACGGTGGTGGGGCATCTGTCGGTCAGGTAGAGGGCTGACACATTGCTAACATTTGATTGGTTCTGTGGGATGGCTTGAGGTGCCCATGAGCGTGATTAAAACACATGCTTGGCCTCTATGTCACACTAGCTATACCCACAGCTGTGGGGGCATGTATACCACCATGTGGCTGTGCATAGCAATTAGGATAATGGAAATTAATATAGGCTTTCTCTCTTTTTCTTTTTGGAAGAACAGTGACTGAGCTGAGCTGGACGCGATGTGTAATTGTTTCCAGATTAATGTCACTTTAATCAGAGCTCTTTGAAAGTGCACGTAAATAATGAAGCATTGATGTCCATAAAGGGATGATTGCTTTTTTTGTCTCTCCTTCACTTGCTTGCTCTCTCTCTCTCTCTCTCTCTCTCTCTCTCTCTCTCTCTCTCTCTCTCTCTCTCTCTCTCTCTCTCTCTCTCTCTCTCTATCTATCTCCCCTCAGGACCATCAATGTAAATGAACAAAAGTTTGTTGTAATTAGCCAGTAATTGGCTGCCCTCACTGGCAAGTTTCCAGCTCAGAGTATGCATTAGCTTGTGTTTTCAGAACCCGTTGTGTATTCTGGGATAGATACGCAGCCCAGTCTTCTACAACTGTCTAAGTTCTGGATCTCCCAGACATAACAGTGAGTGTGTGGAAACGAGACACCCGAGGAATTTAATCAGTACGCTCTTGCTCTCGCTCGCTCGCACTCTCTCTCTCTCTCTCTCTCTCTCTCTCTCTCATCCTCTCTCTCATCCTCTCTCTCTCTCTCTCTCTCACACACGCACACACACACACACACACAACCTCTCAATCACTCTCAACCACACAACCACGTCTTCCATTCACACAAGAGTGTCTTCCTTAAGAACATAATCCAGCTAATGAAGCCTCTGCATAGTAGTGTTGTTATGCTTGTATTAAAATGTGACCTTTTATTTAAGATGATTTGTTGTGACTTAGCATATGTAATGTTATGACACGCCGCACAGGGTTTCTCCCAAAGCCTTGTCAGAAATCATTTAATTTAGCCACAGGAAGGAGATGATTGCTCTGGTACACATGCAGATGATTCAGGGCTTATCCATACAGTATTCCCACCAAGACACACTTTTTTTTTTCCTCACTCAGGGCCATATAATATTTCACTCACACACTGAGAGGCTCAAGGATAATAGACCTGATGTGATGACAATGTGAAACGTAAAATAGCAAACATACAGCAGGATTCTTGAACCACATGTCAGTCATCGGGATGCAATTTCCAATTAGCATGTGAGGCCCCGTTCGGTGCGCTTTTCTAACAGTACAGTAAATCCCATGATGCCTGTGTTATTTACTTTATGCATTATGAGCGATAGTGTCACACATTTGAAAACCGATTCATGGGAACACTCAGTGAATACCTAACAGGAAGAGTGAGTCATTTTCTACAGGGGTGATGTTTTTCATTTGTTCCACAAATGGTGTCGCAAAGGATTGTGCAGGGTACCTTTGGACTCTGAGAACCACAGAAGTTCAAGACTGCTCAGTGGACATGTTTTTGCTTTATTTAACCCAGTGCGTTATTTGTTGTAAAGGAGTTGTAAAGTACACTGAAAAACATATTCTTTTTTCATTTACTTTTAAACAACTTTCACTCAGAAATTGCTTGTAAAATTCACAAAGAAATGGGAAGTGAATTAAATGTGATATTTTGAAGTAGAAAGCCTGAAATTGTGTTGTTGTTGTTGTTGTTTTAAATCCATGTTTTATTTACAACTTTGAAAGATCTTTTACATATATTGTTGTTAGAAAGGAGAATTCAGTTATAGCATGTCTACTCGTTTTGAATGTCTGTCAATAGAAGATGCACTTTGGAACCAGATGCTGAAATTACGACATCTTCCAGCAGTACTAAAAAACCTCTTAGTTTCTGTGTGGTTTTCAGGTTGACTGTCTTTTCACACCTTTTTAACATCCTCTTTCTCTTCCTTTTTCTTCTTCTTCTTGCTCCCTGTAAAGCTCACCCGGAGACTTATGTCCAAGGTACTGTATCTCCTCCTTTTTCTCTCTCATTCTCTCTCCCTTGAGCTCTTGTGTCCCGGATTGAGGTCTTTATGACATTTTTATGGCGCATTAATAACCTCTTCTCTCTCTCTCTCTCCTCTGCGTGTCTGCTATTATTGTGATTCTTCATTGGCTTCTTTTTTTGGACTGTCAGAAATCCAATCCAATGTCCTCAGTGCTCTCCTTGGCTAATGTTCCAACTTCTGCAGAACCATCCCCCTCGCCACAGCTAAATCACTGCTCCACATCTGCAGTTTAGCACCTCCTCCGTGTCCCAGAGTCGCACTCACGTTCGTTTTGAAAACAATAGTGCGCCATGAAACCTGCACGCAAATGACAATCAGCCATGTTTATTTTATAATGAACTACTAGCTGTCGGTGTAAACGGAGATCAAGTGAAGAGATACTTACAGATTCTTGTTTACTGTTACTGAGGTGTTTTTGGAAATGATTTCACAGGGCTAAATCAGTGCTAAGCCAAGTGTGATTCTAGACTCGCATACTGGCATATGGTGCATCAGACCGCCAAGATTATTTTTGTACCATTTAAGATGTTTCTTAAACTCTTACGGGCTTACTTTGATACTTTTACTCTAAACCTCAATATGTTAGCTCGGAACATGTTTTTCGCTTGTTTTTATTATGTTTTACCACATTCCATGTTGCCTTTTTTTCATTTTTCTCACTCATACAATGCTAAACCGACATAGCACGTAGTGTATCTCAGTATGTTATTTATTCATGCGTTGAGTAACACAATATACACGCTGTGGCAATCCTCCAGACGGAGTCGGCCAAAGTCGAAACAGCTCCCACTCCTCTTTCAACATTTCGCGTTCCTCCTTCTCAAAGCCCTTCTTTCCTTTCCTCCTTCTCTTTATGGTCATTTGCTTCCTTTCTCTCTCTTTTCTTTCCCTTTTGTGTTTTTGTGTTCTGAATCGTCCTTCACTTGGACTCAAGTGCTCAGATTTTTTTTGTTAATTTTCTTTCCCGAATTTTCCTCCCTCCCGGCCCCATAATAGGAGAGAGGATAGGATTTAAAGGTAATGCATACCAAAGCCCCAAGGAGACTGTCACAAGCAATCACTCCGCTGTCTCTCTGTGTCTTTCTTTCTTTTCTTGTTTCTTGCTTTCTTTCTTTCTCCCCCCTTCACTTTTTTGTCTTGAAGCACGATGTCAGCGTGTCTATGTTCTAGTCTCCTCGCTCTATTTATTGTTGTCCGTTATATCTGCCAAATTCATCATTGTTTGTCTTGAACAAGCTACAAACACACACACACGCAATTACTGACACGTGCACACACACACACCTGTGGTCCTTGAGTTTTGTTTGGGAATCCTGTGGGTCCTGTCTCCATGCATCCCGCAGCCTGACCCCTGGTGTTTGTTAGCCTAGCTTCTCCCACAGTCCTCCCCTTCCCTCCCCCTGGCCTCTCTCGCTTTCCTCTGATTCCGTCCGGCGGAATGTGACCTGGGCAGAAAGTATAGCGCTGGAGGCACACACTCTCTCGCCAGCTCAGATGTCCACCCTATACTTTATGCCACTGGGATTCTCTGTGTGCCGTAGCTTCACATGGATGCCATTGCTGATTTATGATTCCCTCACCCTTTTATATACCTTCCTTTGATCTCTTCTTCTAAATTCAATTTTCTTTCTTTTAATTGATTTTCTTTAAATAAAATTTTCATTTGGATTCCTCAATCGGTTCTTTTTCCTTTTGACTCTCACCTTGATTTTCTCACAAACGTATGCCATCCCTTTTGAAATGATTGGTTGTGTCGAGAGAGAACATCCTTTACATCCATGTGAATCTACAGCCTCTGTGCATCTCTCTAGGCCTGTTTGAAGTCCAGCGTCAGTCTGTGTTCACCTTTAAACCTTTACTTTCATTCTCGACGATGTCAGTGTATCTCTGTTTGGATTACCATTTGTGTTTCACAAGTCGAAGACACACTGTGTCCTACTGTGGCCACGTATATGTCGATTTTTAACTGCAACTTTCAGAGAGAATACTGTCATATACATTTTAAAACACACATAGTGACTCAGTCCATCACACATTTGAACATGCGCACGCCAGTACTAGTGTATGACGGCTCTGTCTGTCTCTGCAGAGGGATGTCCAGGTCTGTGCAACAGTAATGGCCGCTGCACCCTGGATCAGAACGGCTGGCATTGTGTCTGCCAACCAGGCTGGAGAGGGGCTGGATGTGACGTTGCCATGGAGACGCTCTGCGCAGACGGCAAGGACAATGAAGGAGGTGAGGTCACCGGTGACTGGATGCATAAATGTTATAAAATTGAAATGGGATGCATATGGAAAAGTGTATATAAATAGCACGTACATATTTGTCAATGATAATCAGGTGAAGTATGTCACCCTGGTGGAAACGGTAAAATGTGCATGTTTAATTGTTTATGAGACAACTGACATATTGTGACATTGTAATTTCTTCACCCTCAGTAAAAGTCATGATAAATTAAGTTTAGTAAGTAAAGTTTTTAAGTAGGTTTTAAACACACCAAAACTTGTTATGGCCATCCTAAGCAAACGGACAGAAACAGAAAAGTAAGCATATATTGATTTAGAAGAGTCACGCTATTTCTCACTGTTGTATCCCATCAGAAAATAGGACACAAGACATGACCCTAAGACCAAAGACAAGTAAATCTCAAAACTGTAGGTTAGATTAGAGTCTGAAGGTTCTACTTCTAGTCTTGACAGACATCAGGGAGACCGACTATGACAGAGCATCTCTTTTTACTTGCATTCAACAATAATGACAGGCCTGCTCAAGGGGCAAGTAGTCATGAATCCTTCTCCACTGATCTTGCGTTCATGGTGTGTGTGTCTGGATGCAGAACGTTTTGGTACATGTGACGTTCTGTTGCACGCTTGAAGTCCAAAATGCGGTCTAGGTCTAGAAATCTTCTCCACTGAGCTGAATGCATGAACCTTTAAACACAGCCCAATTCCAAAGCATTTCAGGAGATTGTTTTTCTAGTTGGAGATAATGCGTCTGTAACATCTTAAATCTGAAGGATTTACAGTCCTCTGGAAGCCTGAAAAGAAGCTTTGAAGTTTTTCCAAAGCGGAAAGAAAAATATACAGTAAGGTTATGATATATCCTCAGTCGTACAGTAATCGTGCCACGTTTTGCAGATTTTCTTTGAATTTGGCTTCCTTTCAATAGCTATTACAAAGAGGTACTGTAAAAAGATCTGAACATAAAGTTCTTTACATAAACAAACATAAAAAATAAATAAGTTTCTCCTTAAATACACATACATGTCCAAAGATCCCATTACATGACCTCTGTTTTGTGTGACCTATACGCAAGCTATGTTAACAGATTCTGCTCCCTCTGGAGGAACCTTTGCATGTGCGTGTTGACTTTGGCCATAGCGGACCGGATTTAAAGCAGTGTGAGAGTTACGAGAGGTCCAGATCTCACATGAAGTTGCGTGGTGCTTTTGGCAGGGGGTGCCGGGACCCTCGTAAGGCAAAACAAACAGCCAGACACTCTGCCTCGGATCTCACCAGAGCAGTGTCAGCTCAGGGTGCTGTAAAAAAAGAATTGGTCTCATACTGATTAGCGCAACAAAAGTGTGTGTTTGCACATGTGTTCTTTTACAACCCCCCTGTGACCGTGTGCCAGATGTACACAGGGCTTTTTATAAACTAGCTGAGACGGATGGCAGAGGTTTATGGCACTTACCTGCGGGAGATCAGATCGCATTTCCACACAAAGCATTAACCAGGTGTATACTGATAGAGGCAAGAGAGAGTCTTGACAATGTGAAAGAAGAAAGAGAGGATATTGCTGCTGTGTTTCTGACCCTAAAGGTGAAAGAACTAATGGGTGGATGATGTATGAAGCATGGATGCAAAATCGTCTCAATTCTCTCACACTATAAGCGTGTGACGGGATCTGTAAGACAGGACACAGGATATACTATAAGACTCTTGAACACATAGAACCTCATATTTTTTATGTGCATTGTTAAGTGAGGTGTGTGTCTGTGTGTGCAGATGGCCTGGTGGACTGTATGGATCCAGACTGTTGCCTGCAAAGCTCGTGTCAGACTCAACCCTTCTGCCGGGGCTCTCCTGACCCCATCGACATCATCAGCCAGAACCAACCCACAAGCCCACAGCAAGCCGCCCAGTCGTTCTATCAGCAAATCAGCTTCCTCATTGGCCCAGAGAGCACGCATGTCATTAACGGAGACAACCCGTTTAACAGAAGGTATGGCTGTATCAGGGTTTATCAATAAGGATGCCTTAAAGTCCCAAGCCTTATCGGGCAAGTGATGAACTACGTCTTGATCATTTAAAAATGTTTTATACCAGCCCAACTTAAACCCTTTTTTTTTTTTTTTTTGAGTTCTGTGAGTATTTGAAGTAAAGTAATTCAGCTGGATAATAAGTTTTCACTTAGATAAGAAACAACTGCAAGGAAAACTATCGTTAGTTCTCGGTTTCCTCACAATTCTTTGTCAAAACAACAATTATTGTCCTATTTTATAGTTTCTCTTGTGTATATAGATTTAATTTTTGTTATCAGTTATGTCCTCCACGCTGAATTAATTAACATATAAACAATTTAATTAACATATAAATTGTTAGTGTTAATTCTGGTAACTTTGTTCGTAAGAAAAGCACAATAAAGCATTGGTAAATTTTTTTTGATAAATCAGTAGCCTAATGGTTCACACAATGAGACATTACCATACCATAAGCCATTATCATTACCTTAAGCCATATTGTTTCCAGCAAATATGGGATGTTATAGCTGTCGTTGAGTTGATTTAACCCTAACAGATATATAGCAGGGAACTAAACTTTAATGAAAAATATATGTTAAAAGTCATATAGTTAATTAAAAAACACACACACAGTATTTATCATACTTGTGGTGAGGCCAGTGCAGCACAAGTAAAGATCTAAATTACTGAACCAACTGATCTATTAGCTGAAAAGGATTCTTAATGTCTACCAATTAAAAAATACTGAAGAGCAGCACTTGTTCATGTGGCTTATGATGTAAATTTTATGAATCCAGTTTCTGCTTTGCGAGCGACCATGTGCGTTAACCACCATTAATAAAAAAGAAAAAAACATTACTCCTACAATTGCTTCCAACAGCCCTCTTAAAGACTTCATACAGTTGCCATGGAAACAGATGTGCTGACAAAACCTCATAAGAACCGTGTGACCCGGGTTACAGAGAGAAAGATTTTCTGAAGTTGCATTAAAGTGTAATTTACAAATTGTGCGCCTCAATTTGCATTGTGTATGTGAGAGCACCGTAACAGTTATTGGAAAGAGATGTTAGATCTGATAATAGCCTGCTTGAATAAGCACTGCTATTAATTAAGTTGTCACATCCAGAGAGTGGGTTTGTCCGAAGCATCTTCTCTATGTTTGCTTGAATGGATATAATCATTTATTAGTTGTCATGGTCAGCTCCCTTCATGACTCTTTTACCTTGTTCATCCCCTTTGCTCTGTCAATTTGCCTGTTGCTATTTCAAGTCCCTCCGTGCAAATCTTTTTTTTTTTTATGTAATTTCCTTTGTGTGCAAGATTCAGTGAGTAAGCTAATATCGGCGGAAACCAGGAATAAAAACACAAAGCAGACTGACTGATCTTCTGCGACACCACAAATGCTCGCAGTCACGTTTCAATTTGACTGATACGTGATAATAATGCGATCACGATCAGTTTGTTTATCTCGTTCTCTGCCTCCTATGCACAACTCAATGCACATGTTCTGTTAAGATGGAAATCACATTAAAGTTAGCTTGATTACTCTCAAAAATTGCTTGGCAACTGCGATTCGGTCATGACAGATAACACGATTAACTACAACAAAGAGTTTAATAGGCCCAATGCCGGTGCCCCATATGTGAGGACATTAAACCTTTAAGTACCTCTGTGGCAAGATAAAGACTGATCTGATAAGGGGAGGTGTAGACTAATGTGATTTAAAAATAAATGCACAAACCCACGCGGGGCACATCTGCACTGAATATCGGTCATTTTTGGCTGGAGAGTTTGTTTGGCAGTCAGTGAATGTAACACAAACCATGTGTACCAGACTCCCTCATCCTCCTAAATCATGATAAAATAGAATAATCGCTCGCTAAATAATATAGATGTTTAAGTAAACATTACAGTCTCTGGTTTTTGTATTCATTGTGAAGTTTAGTTCGATTTGTATGTTTTTTTTTAATCCTAGGCTGCTTTTTGTTTAAAAAGGACAAATGGTGATAAAATGACACAGCACAGGTTTTGGCTGACTGAGGAAAGGCCGTTGTTGTGAATAATGATATATATATATATATAGTACCTGTCAAAAGTTTGGAAACATTTCCATTTTTTATGTTTTTGAAAGAAGTCTCTTATGCTCACCAAGGGGGCTGCATTTATTTAATCAAAAATACAGTAATATCAGTAATATTTTGAAATATTACAATTTAAATCAATTGTTTTCTATTTTAATACATTAAAAATATATATATATTACTGTGATGGTAAAAGCTGAATTTTCAGCATCATTACTCTTCATTGTCACATGATGCTTAAGAAATCATTATAATATGCTGATTTGCTGCTCAAGAAACATTTCTTATGATCATCTAACAGATTTGCTGTTTAACAAAAGAGAGATATTAGTACTTTTATTCATCAAGTTTGCATTAAATTGATCAAGTGACAGTGAAGACATTTATAATGTTACAAAAGATTTTTATTTAATAAATGCAAATAAATGTTTTTCGTTGAACTTTCTATTTATCAAAAACCCTGAAAAAAAAGCATCACCATTTCCACAGAAATGTTAAGCAACACAACTGCATTGATAATTAGAATATGAAATGTTTCTTGAGCACCAAATCAGTATATTACAATTATTTCTGAAGGATTGTGTGACACTGAAGATACAGCTTTTACATCACAGGAATTTATATATATATATATATATATATATACTAAAATAGAAAACTGCAATATTTCTGTTTTTATTACAATATTTCTGTACTTTTTATTCAAATAAATGCAGGCTTGGTGAGCATGAGAACCTTTTTAAATACATTTTATTGAAAAAATGTGTGTTTCCAAACTTTTGAAAGATACCGTATATCTCCTCATTCTGCCTTCTGGGTCACAAGGTTTCAAAGAAAATCCCGCAAAGAAAAAGTTGCTGTTTGTGTGTTTCCTCAGGGTAACTACCTATTGATTCACAGCATAAACATTGTAAAACAACATGCCACTGGAGCAAAAGTGCCAGCTCCTCAATTTTCCGGAATTAAGTTTCTGTCACACACCCTATATATCCCAGCAGCCTCTCTACAGATGTTTCTCCTATGTCATCTTCAGCCGTCGGGTCACTTGAACGCCTGGCTCAGCAAACCCCTGCCTGTGTACATGAAAATGTCTTGTTTTCATTTTGCGACATGCTTCCCAGCACTAAGGGGCCTTTTAAGCAGATTAAGCTTCTGCGTGGTGCATGTTGGCAAAATAGAAGGTGGTTTAGGTTTGGATGGAAAACAACTGGAGCATTGAGATCATCAGCGTCCAGAAGAGCGCATTTGTATGACCCCTTTAAGAATGAAACCTTGAAACCTAAATAACCTTGAGCACCTTGGTAGATGTCCACCTGGGTCCAGCCATAATCCTTGTGATGGCATCATCGTGAAGGTGATTCTTAGAGAGAGAAAAGGGCAGAAAGGGAAAGCTATTAGTAAAATCCAGTGATCATTATGGTGTAAGTTTTTTGACATGATTTTTATGATTTTGATTATTTCAAAACTATTATATAAATATATATATATATTTATATTTTACTATATAAGTATATTTTTAAATAGTGAGTTTACATTTTTGTATTTCATTTAAAATGCCTTTTAGGCTTTAATTATCTGTCATTTGTTTTGATTGTTTGTGTGCATTTTACAGTACACATTTGTAATTTTAGTTTTCAAATTTTTCCACACTTACATTTTTATTTCACTTAAAGGGATGAAAATCTTGTCATCATGGTGGCCTCAGGGCATGTAGTATGCAGAGCTACAGTAATAGTTGTGTGGTGTGGTGTTCAGGGCAAAAGAGAGAGAAATACAGCACTGAGAGGGTGAATTACAGCATGCTTTTAGGACACTCAGGCTGTGGCAGCTAACACTGGACACTATTGTTTTATTATCTCACACAAAGCAAATGGGATTTCTGAGTTACGGTCACATCATGAGGAATGGCAGCTTATTTATGGAATGTTTACCTGTGCCTGTGACCCTGGGGTCATTTCCACACTTCCCTTATCCCAGCTTCAAGTAAGGGACGACGCCACACTTTGATTCACTACGGCTCTGCTGATTAGGCCCCCAGAAAAACAGTAATGACCTGGAAAATCATCCAATAAGTAGAGCGAGGTGTCCTCAGCTCGGCACTGCAGTGAAGTGACTCTCTGCCCTTCCTGCCATTGATTAACAGCTAAAGCAGATCTCTCCCACTCATCCTCCCCAAAACAACCCAGCCTCTGATTGACTTGGTAGTTATTTTGATAGGAATGTCAATTGATTAAAAAAAAATGTAAAAAAAAAGTAATCAAATTAGATATGCCAATTATAAATTAATTGCAATTGTTTGAATGTGTCAGTATCTACTGAGAAAGATAATAAGGTGATTCAGATAATCTGATTAAAATAAAATAATATATTTTTAATTATTTCTCTCTGTAAAAGTGCGCTCTGTTCATTCAGTCATGCAGTTTAAGTAAAAATATTTAAAAATGTGTCCCCATTGCTCAGTTTAATTCTGTTGCACCTGTTGCTTTAAAAACTGACAGCTCTATTTGGTAACACTTTATTTGAAGGGGTGTGCATAAGACTGACATGACACTGTCATAAACATGACATAACACCTGTCATGAACATGAAGGAGTCTTTATGAATGTTTATGACTGTTGTCATTAAGTGTCATTCGGTAAATTATGACACTTTTAATGCAAAGTTAACATTGTTTAAAATGTCTTTGTTATGACAACTTGACATTAACAAAGACAAAAATGTCTTTGTTATGACAACTTGACATTACCCAAGACAAAAATGTCTTGATTATGACAACTTGACATTAACAAAGACAGAAATGTCTTTGTTATGACAACTTGACATTAACCAAGAAATCATAACCTGTCAACCTGTCACAAATATGTCATAACAGGTCTAATTATCAAACTTAAAGCATTTTACAGTGTAATAACCCTTAATGACATCTTTATAACTAGTACAATGTGTTCCACTTTACTTGAGGACAAGTAAAATATTCATGACACAGTTATAATGGTGTCATGACGGCCAAAGTTGTGACAGGTTGACAGGTTATGATTTCTTGGTTAATGTCAAGTTGTCATAACAAAGACATTTCTGTCTTTGTTAATGTCAAGTTGTCATAATCAAGACATTTTTGTCTTGGGTAATGTCAAGTTGTCATAACAAAGACATTTTAAACAATGTCAACTTTGCATTAAAAGTGTCATAATTTACCGAATGACACTTAATGACAACAGTCATAAACATTCATAAAGACTCCTTCATGTTCATGACAGGTGTTATGTCATGTTTATGACAGTGTCATGTCAGTCTTATGCACACCCCTTCAAATAAAGTGTTACCCTCTATTTTTGTGTGTGTGATTTGAAAGTCAAGTGTTTATCAAAAAACGAATTGATAACGCAGAATTCATAAGTATTTATTCCCCCGGGTTGGAAAGTTACAGTTCTTTAAATAAAAGCCTTGGACACATCGATCCTTATAAAGCTCTTTGAAGGAAAAGCTGCCTTGGGAATTAAGCACATAAGAATCCCACTGCAGCCTTTAGGGGACTCTAAATTATGGCGGTCTACAGAGACAGGGGCGCAAGAGTCACATAAATAAGCATAGACTGTGAGTGTGTGTGAGAGAGACAGACTTTGTGTGCTTTCTAGTTATTTACAGTGGATTAGACATTTTAACATCGCAATGAAAGCTTAGTGAATCCATGGTCAGTCATGCTGTAAATCATATTAATAGTGTGTGTGGGTTTTTTTTTTTTTTTTTACCAACTGTGTGTGTATTGTTTTGCAGCCTGGTGTCCATTATCAGAGGGCAGGTGCTCACTGCAGATGGTACACCCCTGATCGGAGTCAACGTGTCCTTTGTGCACTACCCAGACCACGGATTCACCATCACACGGCAGGATGGCATGTAGGTTGATTGAAAACACAAACCGACACATATCATATATACGCTTCCATACTGTTTCTGTCCTTGAAAAACTGAATGGCATTATATAGCACAGGGTATAGATGTCACCAAAACCATCTGTTTAGTTATGTGTAGTACTTATGCGTAAAATATACATAAATGTGTGAAAAGCTTTACACTATTTTTTGTTTTTTATTGAATACACAATTGAATACCCTTATGGGTGTGTGTGTGTGTGTGTGTGTGTGTGTGTGCGTGTGTGTGTGTGCTGTCTTATCTACCAAGATCATCTCATGAAAATGTCAGGCATTGCTTCAGGAAGCAGTGCTTTAGCAAACAGCCTGTTTAAAATGCATTGGATTTACAAGGGTGAAATCAATCAGCCAATGGGCTGCACTCTCCTGTACTGTTAAACCAATCCCGGTATTATTAAGGAGCTGCAGCACCGCAATCATGAAGGCCTCAGGACTGTAACCAGCAAGCTCTTTATGCAGACATCTTTGTTCAAGGAGAAGGAACTGTTAGGACCCACCATCATGTTCTGTCATTTGTCAGTGCTGAATGGCTAAAAGGCAGCAATCAAGCAGAGAGGAAATTAAACTTGAATTGAATTCAGTGCAATTAAATATAGAATCACAGAAAAAGGCATTTAGGTCCAGTTGATGGACTCTATGTGGTCAGGTTGAAAAAAATAGTTGAATGGAAAATTAAAATTCTGTCTTTATTAATTCACCTGCATGTCGTTCCTATAACCGGTATGACTGACTGACTTCTGTGGTGCACAAAATATGTAATTGACATCAGACCTGATGCAACACATCTAAGGGTGCCATATTTAATTTGAGGGCTACTGTGGACGATTTTTAGTGCAAAGTTGAATTTCAATCTGTTTATTACACAAAGCTTCAGAAGATTTAAAATGACACAAAACTGCATTTTTTTATTTTATTTTTTTTTTTACTTAATTGTTACTTTGGTTTGGAACCAGTATTATTTATATACTATTATAGTATTAATTAATATTTTGAATTAGCTTTTATTTATTTAGATTTTTTCAGTTTAATTTAAATTTTGTTATGTGCTTTTGTCATTTTTATTCGTTGTTTTATATTTCTATTTAGTTTTATTTCTTGTTTTAGTTTTAGTTATTTTTGTGCTTCAACTTAAGCGGTCACACTTTAGATTAGGATCCAATTCCCACTATTATCTACGACTTTTGCCTCAATAAACTCGTAATTACGGCGTCTTAGTAGTTAGTAAGGTAGTTGTTAAGTTTAGATTTTGGGTACGATTAAGGAATGTAGAATAAGGTCATGGAAAATAAGTATTATAAATGTGATTTATAAGTACTAATAAACAGCCAAACAGCAAACAGCCAATATCCTAGTAATATGCATGCTAATAAGCAACTTCATATTGAGAATTGGACCCCAAAACTAAAGTGTAACCACTTAAACTTCTTTTATTTCTTTTATTTAGTTGTACGAATTTGTTTAATCTATTGTTCATATTTTATTTAATCTTTATCTCAATTTACAAAAACAATTTTAATAGTTTTAGTTAACAATAACAATACTGTTTGGAACCTGACAGCACTCGTCGCCATTCACTTTTTATTATATGGAATAGAGTAGCCAGGATATTCTTCAAGAATTCTCCTTTATGTTCCATAGAACAACAAACATCCAAACATCATACTTGATAATGACATAATAACAGAATTTTGGGGTGATTTTGGCTCCTCCTATATTTATTTTCTATTAAGTGAGAAATAGATTAGCACACATACCAGAAATGAGGAGAGGGGTTTAACTGTATCAGTGCATCACAGGGATAGACGGAGAGAGGTGTTAGAAAGAGACTTCCAGAGAGATGTTTAATAGAAAATGTGATGAGAGAAGAGGCTGGACTGGAGAGAGAAAACCCAGACTGAACGAGAGAGAGTACAGGGGGTAGGCTATAGATAGAGGGAGTGTGTCCGAGATTAGCCCACTCAGCCAGCTGTTGCAGCTCTTGAACACCACAGCGGGGCAGGCCGTAAAAAAATGGCAGTGGATAATCATGCCCACACCTCTTCCACATCCACTTACTTCAACAGGGAATCAGAGTACCAGCCACGCAGCTGTTAGGGACCAATCACCAGCAGCCTCTCCTTCAGAGCTGCTCAGATGCTCTGCACGTGTGTGTGTGTGTGTGTGTGTGTGCACGCGTGAGCAAATCTTTACGCTTCTATGTGCATATTTTCTGCCCTATCTTGCTTTCCCCCCTGCAGCCGTTGCTGAATATTGGAATATAGGACAGTTCGCTCAGTTCCTGACTCATTTCCCTTCTAATAAGGCTCTCATGGCAACAGAGAGAGAGAGAGAGCCGAGGGAGAGTTTTGGCTTTTACACAAATGCATGATAAAAAGGCTCAGCCACATTATCATGCATTTTTTACCGTGGCAAGGCCCTGTGTCAGGAAGGAAAGGGCCTTCTTAGAAACTCTTGGCTCAGAGGAGACACGCACTGGGATCAAGAAGGTTAAAGGAAGAGACAATTAAACCAGGTCTAGCCGTCAGTTCTCATGTCTAATTCATCTCAGTTACTCACTCTATCACCTCCACAGTACAGTTCCTGCATATTACACATACCTAATGAGGAGAGTATGACAGCCCTATTGTTTTTTAAATGTGTATATCATTTTATACAGAACGTTATGAAGTTCATAGAAGCTAAGAATTGATATTTATAAATACACCCCTGTTTCATCTGTGCAGGTTTGACATTCTGGCCAATGGTGGAGCATCGCTGACACTGAGCTTCGAGCGGGCACCATTTTTGACACAGTTCCGTACAGTATGGATCCCGTGGAATGTCTTCTACGTGATGGACACGCTGGTAATGAAGAAAGAGGAGAACGATATCCCTAGCTGCGACTTGAGTGGCTTCATTCGACCCAGCCCTCTCATCGTGGCCACACCCCTCTCCACCTTCTTCAGATCCTCACCTGAAAATGGCCCCATCATTCCAGAAACACAGGTAAGGCTTAGTTTGACTCCTTTAATCAAGGTGATTGTGAGATTTCATACTTGCAAGCCACAATGTGGATGATACAGATCTCCAAATCTGAAACAATCCTTCCCACCAAAGTGAAAATTATAATTTATTTAAGTCAAGTCAAGTCAAGTATATTTATATAGCGCTTTTCACAACATGGATTGCACCAAAGCAGCTTTACAGTATCAATCAAAACAACAAAACAATGTTCAACCTCCACGTTTGGTACGGCTGATCAATGGTATTAATGATTGGTTAATTAATTTGAATATCCCCAACTGAGCAAGCCAAAGGCAACAGTGGCAAGGAACCGAAAAACTCCATCAAGTGACCTAATGGTGTCCAAAACCCCATCAGGTGACCTAATGGAGAAAAAAACCTTGGGAGAACCCAGGCTCAGTCGGGGGCCAGTTCTCCTCTGGCGTTTATGAACTAGCGGCCGGATTTACAGTAACTGTAAGATAAAAATGTATATGAATGTCTCCAAACAGACTTTAAACGCGAACCTGTGATAAACGCTGATGGCGTTCACATGCGCATTAAGAATTGATTCTATAGTTATGTACGTTTGAATATACGTGCCAGGTTTGTAATTCCCTACAAAACCATGCCTGAACTACTTGTCTTGTCTATAAATTTGATACAGAATTTTGTTTTATTTTATCACTTCGGGTAGGTACGCGAAACGAAATGACTTATTGAGAAATTTACAAAATGTACATATTGAGCAGAGGGTATCATATGGCAGTAGCCAGTACGAATCTGCAATTGAGTCGAAAAGGGGCCTTTGAGAACAGTGATGGCACTAAAAAAACCTTGAGGAAACAGTCTGTTCTCTGTCCTCATCCTGCACCCAGCATGCAATACTCAGAGGAAAAACTGTTTTAAATCTTACTGTGGCGCTTGCAAGAAATCACTAAAGCCCTCGACGTAACTCCAAATATTGAGGAGATATTGGTCAGCATTTTATATCCTCTTGCACACCCTCCTTTTGTTCCTTTTATTGTGCAAATCCGCACACACTATCCCCTACATAATCTGTGTAAAATGACTCGAGCCTCTTGCTGCCTGTCTGTAAAAATGAAAGCTGGACCCACATCAGACCAAATAAAGCACTGTGTCTTTGGGGAAATGAATATAAAACATGCTTAGTTTGTGTCTTGCAAAAAAACAATTCCTATGGTCTTAAAGGAATAGTTTACTCAAAAATTAAAATTCTGCTATTATCCTCACCCCCTTGTTTTTCAAAACCCATGTGATTTTTTTTGTTTGTGAAACACAACCGGTATATAAAAAAGAATATCCTAGCCACTCTTTTTAATGTAATGAAAGTGAATGAGAATTCAAGGTGTTTCATTTGTAAATGAGTCAGTCTTTTGTTTTTAATGAATCAAATTAATGATTCATTCATGCAGTTAAGTGCTTGTTGGAGATGTCGCCTGTTCATCAAAGAGCTTTCGTATGGCTTCAGAAGAAAATAACATATAATTCATATGGACTACTTAATACTTTCATGATACATTTATTGTGCTTTTGCTCCCTATTCATTGTAATTGTATGGAAAACAGTGACCAGCTCTTTATTTAATATGTATGATTTTGTCTTCCACAAAAGAAAGATCAAAAATGAAAGAAAGATCAGAAATGAAATGGTAACACTTTATAATAACTGCACGCTATTAATCATTAGTTAAGCATGAGTAAACAGTTAATTCATCGTTTATAAAGCATTAATAGACATTAATAAGCAGTTTATAAATACAGCTATAAATGCTTTTTTCTTGTTTTATAAGCATATATATAATGTGTTTAATAACTGTATTTTCATACTTTGTTAATGATCAATAAATAATTTCTAAATTAAGTATTACATTATTTACAAACCAGTTATTTAAGAGTTGTCAGTGATTCATAAGATCACTTAGAAAGTGTAAGTATAAATGGAGTAAATTCGGGTAGTTATAAAGCATTTAGTAGTGGTTAGTTAACTGTTTTTGTGAGCTCATCTAAAGTGAGGACTAGTTATGCCTTGTAAAGCATTTACAAAGGAGATTTAAAGGCTCATTTGTCTTCTAAACTTAAAATTAACTTAAAATTAAACAAACACAACACAGTGAAACAACACAAATCTCCTCTGTAAATGCTTTACAAGGCATGAATAGTCCTCACTTTAGATGAGCTCACACAAATAGTTAACTGACCACTACTAAATGCTTTATAACTACCCGAATTAACCCTTAATTACAGTATAAATACATGTTAATAAAGCATTTATTAACACACTAAGTAACTATTACTATATGTCTGAATAATAAGATGTATGAATGTACATTTAAATAGTTTATTAATCATTTACTTACACTTTCTAAGTGATCTTATGAACCACTGACAACTCTTAAATAAATGGTTTATAAATAATGTAATACTTCATTTAGAAATTATAAATTGATCATTAATAAAGTATGAAAATACAATTATTAAACACATTATAGATATGCTTTTAAATCAAGAATAAAGCATTTATAGCTGTATTTATAAACTGCTTATTAATGTCTATTAATGCTTTATAAATGATTAATTAATTGTTTACTAATGCTTAACTAATGATTAATAGTGTGCAGTTATTATAAAGTGGGTTACCAATGGGATCATTTTCATTGTTGAGTGAACAGATCCTTTAAAAATAATTCTAGTTATAAAAAGAAAGGCAAAATAAACGTTGATATTTAATGCTTTTTCCTTTGCCATGTGAAATGAATGCTGTTGTTGATTGAGAGGTTCACAAAACTTGGCTCAGTTCTGTCTGTTTCTCACTGTCTGTATTTTCTCTTCCACCCTAACTTGTGTCCAGATGTGTATTTGATCCCTTCCTCTATAACCTGGCTTTTCCATTCTTACCTTTCTGTGGCATGTGTGTGTGGGGGGTGTGGGGGGCATCACCAGTAATGCGAGCACTCAGGGCCAACACATATGCTGTCTTACGATTTTGCTCCGAGACATAAAGGAGAAAAATTGTTTCCTTATTGTCGGCAGCATATGTAACAGGCCACACTCCTTTTCCCAAGTTTCTCCTCGGTTTCTCCTCGGTCCCAACAGGGGCGTCTGTCCCCTCTGTGGAACCCCACTCATCAAAGTAGATGGGCCCTGATTTGAATTACAGCCTGCTTTGAGAGCAACTCTAAACAGGGGTAATCAGACCCAACCAAGTTAGCATTTAATATGGGGCTTTTGGACTTCAGCTGTAATGGCCTCCAAGGTCTTTTTTTACCCGGAGCGTCACACATAAATGGCAAACAGACATCCCTCAGCCCCCTTCAGCCAGCGCTCGTAACGCTTAGCGGCCATGACACTGAACGGGAAGGCATATTGCTTCCACTTGGCCATCGCGCAGGGATGGAAAAAAATGTATTTGGCTGGAGGAAAACGGCACGTTTTCATGTCCAGAGAAAAGCTCTAGGCAACAGTGAAAATCAGATATATGATTTCCTGTCATGTTTTGTGTCCTATAAGGCATATCACCTCTAAATGCAACGAGAGTGCATTGTTTTGGCTGCTTTTTGGCCTCTCACAGAAACACTAGCTTCTTTTCTTACCGTGAAAAAATGCTTGATGATAAAACTCAATCTGGTCTTTATTACTGTGCATTTAATGGGCTGTATCAAATGAACTTTCAAAGCCTTTTTCATCTTCCCTTTCATTTGGCAAATGAGAAAATATTTTTGCTTTAATGCAGCCATATGCACTTACGGCCCTTGCCCCCGTGGCTAAGAATAACACGGCTGCACACGTAGAGACACAGCAGCGCATGCGGTGCCATTTATTAAGAGCTTTATAGCAGGCGGAGTAAAGCATGTTATTAGCTCAGACTCTGTAATCAAAGTTCACAGAGGGGAGGCCAGTACATAGCATGAATGCATTGTGGCTTATAGATGCCCTTAAGTAAAACTACGAACATAGGATATGCACACACACTCTCTCACACACACACACACACATGTGGATGCCATCAGCTAGTGTTAGGGTGGCAGCGTTGGCCCTTCAAATTGAGAACTTAATGCTACGGTCATGTCCGTGTGTGTAAATGTGAAACCTGAAAAAATTAGTTGAAACCCCCAAACTTTGTCTTAACTTGCTTTCCTTTTATTTTATCCCCTACCTACCATTAGTTTCCTGTTTGCCTGGGCTTTTTTGTTGTCGAAGCCACAGACTGCATATCAAAGGTTCTCCCAAAGCCATCTAGCCCCCTCTACTGATCCCTTGAAAAGTGTAGCGGCATCCAAACCAAAAAAAGAGAGAAGAAAAGAAATTCCCTCTGGCTCCCTTTGTCCTCTGTGTTAGAGAAAAGCAAATGTCCCCTCCCAGTAGGACACTTGACAATGCCATGAGCTGGAAGACAGGGGGATTACTGTCTTTCCACAGTGGCTTGACTGGCTTTTCATTAAGCACTTGAGGAGAAAGCTGTGATGCAGAATTTCTCTGTTGATCCAAGCTGCTCCTCATCTCCTGTGCTCCTTTTGTGCATCTCAAAGAGGGAGAGAAATTAGCGCTAATCCTCTGAACTTTGGTGACTCCTCACCTGGGGCACCTTTAAATGCCGCTAACTGCACGCCTGTGTTTCATCTGGTACAATGTGCCAGCTTTCTAGAAGTCTGAAATCAATCCAGTTTGAACTCTTCTACTGCAAGTTGTGGCCCTCAATCCTCTGTCTGTTGACTAATTCTCGTGGTCGAGCATGTGGAATCCGGTACAGTAATAGCCTCCGACAGTGATGTAAATATAAGCATGTTCCGCCCGTGAAAATCTCCCTCATTAGATCCAAGATGTCAAGTAAATGGCGGTCAGAGCAAACACAGGCACAGATGTGCTTTAATTCTGTGGAGAGAAAAATCGGAGTCCTCATCCTTGGCTCTAATGCCACTTCCAGATGCTCCCGAGTCACTCCTCCTCTCTCCCCATCTTCACTTATCTTCGCCTCTTTCTCTCTTTGATGTGCAGGTTCTTCAGGAGGAGACGGCGATTCCGGGTAGCGACCTGAACCTAATGTATCTGAGTTCGCGGGCGGCTGGCTACCGTCCAGTGCTCAAGGTGACCATGACCCAAGCCACCATCCCCTTTAACCTCATGAAGGTGCACCTGATGGTGGCAGTGGTGGGACGCCTCTTTCAGAAGTGGTTCCCCGCGGAACCCAATCTGTCCTACACCTTCATCTGGGACAAAACGGACGCATACAACCAAAGAGTCTATGGCCTGTCAGAAGCTGTGGGTGAGTAAACACACCGAGATCAGAGACTAATATATATATATATATATATATATATATATATATATATATACAGGGCTTGACATGAACTATTTTGCTCACCAGCCACTGTGGCTAGTGGTTTTTCAAAGTTACTAGCCACATTTTCACTGGCCACAATTTTGACATCGATACCATAGGGAAAAACTGCCATATATATATTTTTTAATATTATCTCATTATTTGGCAGCCGGTATATTAGGCTGCTGTTGCTTTAAGACATGACGCACGGACCCATTATATTTGAAATAGCCACATGTCTTTATGTGCAAGCACTTTGGGTGTGAGCACAAAATCTGCGGGAATGAGTACAATTATGCTCAATATGTGCAATCCCTCACCCTGTAACACCAACCATATCCATCCAGAGCAAATTAAACGAGTGAGTAAAGGGTTTGTGTGTCAACCATAGACTGTAAAGGGTGTCAACTCGCAGTCGGACAGATTAAAGAGGGAGGACGCGTTGCTGGTGTATCCTGCGGTAGAGTTTCAGATACTTCAGTCTCGATATGTGTCGGAAAAAAGCTATATTTTTGACAACAATAGATCATTGTACTTAATTTATTATTTCAGATGCATTTTTAAAAGGACTACAATTGAAAAAAATGATTAGGCCTATATAAAATAAATTCAGCCCGCCAAAGTGGCTAGTAGGAGTGACTGCGTTACACGCCACTGCTGAAATCCACCCGCATTTGGCGTGTTGGCGGGTGTTAATCTTAAGCCCTGTATATATATATATATATATATATAAGAGAGAGACAGAGAGAGAGAAGTATTCTATATATATATATATATATATATATATATATATATATATATATATATTCTACAATATTGAATGTGCAATTAAGTGTGATTTTTTTTTTTTCACTTTCATCCAAGTATATTTTTGCAAGATTCTCTGACTTTTAATTTAGTGTAAATTGTCACAGCATCGCACCTCTTCTCAAAACCTCCAAACTTTCCAAAAATGCTCCCAATTAACAGCATTTTTCATGTTTTTACTAATATTAATTATGAAATCAGCTAGTGTAGTTGAGCAGATAAACTCCCACCTCTCTATCTATCACATAAACAATTCTTGTAGATTCACAGAGTAGAGAAATAATGTAATTACCCTCTGTAGAAAGACTGAATTTGTTACATGCAAAATGTAGATGTGCTTAATGGCCCATGCCACTATGACAGTTGCATTATGGGATGTCTCCTTAAATATACCTATGCAAATCAGGAGTGTAAATGGAAAACAAAGCAGTTATGATTAAGGCAAACAATAGCACAGGAAGCAGTTTTTTCTTTCCTCTAAAAGATTATATTTTTTCACTGTGGCCTTTTTTATGCTGACTGTATTTCGTAGTATGATTACCCATCAACAAAACCACAGAGAACAACATAACTCGTTCTGTTCTGGGGAAGGTCAAGGCGAATCTGTGGCTTTGTTTTTCACTTAAGCATTGAGAAAGACGGCCAGCTGCTGATGACAGCGCCTCAGTTTTTTTTCAGCTGATGATGTGGCAGGCAGTATAGGCCAGACTAAACTAGACATGCTTTTCAGCGCCTCACATAAACAAAATGTAAAAGATGTTGAACCACAAAAGACATGTTTTTTCACTAAATCAGCAATGCACTTTGCCTTTACAAAGTGAACAGTGTAAAATTGTAACTAGGTTAGCTAGGTCTCACGAGTATTGATTGGCTTTCACCTTCTCATCAGGCTTTGGTTTGCCAATTGCATTAAGCAGGTAATTTTTTTGCCCAACGAATAGCAGTGCACTTATTGATTCTCTCTGGGGGACATAAGGTCACTTTCTTAATATGATCGGCTGAAAACAGTTATAAATTTAAAATGATTTGCACCCGGTGAAGTGCAGATCTGTTATAAGATATACGAAAGTTATGATAGAGACATTACAGTGTTCAGGCTAGCTGCAGTAAAGATCAATTGATATTGTGTAGAACATCTGATTAGGTCTGGCAACGACTGCGGTTTATCAGCTCAATGTTTATATAATGATTTATCTGCATGCCTCTTAATGTGGTGTTTAGACTTAGTCTGTATTGATTACTTTGCACTGGTTCTCAAGAAGGCTGCATTTGATATGATGTTTATACAATACATTTGCATGCATGAACAACAGCAATCTCTCTCTCTCTCTGTCTCTCTGAAGTGTCTGTGGGATTTGAGTATGAGTCCTGTTTGGATCTGATCCTGTGGGAGAAAAGAACAGCCATCCTGCAAGGTTACGAACTTGACGCCTCAAACATGGGAGGATGGACGCTGGACAAACACCACGTTTTGGATGTTCAGAATGGTAAGCCCACCTCTAAACTTTGACTTCTCCAGTGAATAACACAAATATCACACTCCTACACTAATTTAATATGCGCAGCTCATTGATCTTGGCAATCAGCTGAAATCATGTGTTTACCCACGCACTCCCAAATTTAAACAAAAATCAATTAAAACACACTTGCCTTACCTCTCCTTCCTCCTCTGAATAAGGTCCATTATCTGCCTGTTAATAGTTATTAACATGAGATAAGGTGTAAAACCTTTAATAAGGAGTAAATGAGCGCTCATTAGTGTCATTGCTTTTAAATGGCGTTGATGAAGTGGAGCTAGAGCGGCACAGCGTTCTTATTGTCCCAAGCATGCCAATGAAGAGCCATTTGACATTTCCATGTTAGTGACCTTCACCTAGCTGAAGCAGTCTGGAGTGCTCTCTGCAACAAACATTTATGGCCACGTGTCATTGGGGAAAGACTGCCTTGATGAATTCTTATGGAGTCTCATCCCTCATCTTGGCTTTAAAAGGGTGATCAGCAGAGGCTGTCCCCATGTACCTTGCTTAAAGGTTGAACCTGTTTATTCACTACCCTTGAGCCCTTTCAAGGGGACATGATGAGCTGTTCTTAGTTTCCATAGCCCTGTAATAATAGTGGCGAGCAAGCTCTCTTTTCCACGGCTAAATGTTTGTTTTAAGCTCCTACTGAAACTGAAATAGCTACCATTTGGCTACATGATAAAAAAAAAGTCATATCTTAATGAGGTTCACCACAAATTGAGCATCTTGTCATCTTTTACTCACCTTCATGTCGTTCAGGCCCAGTATTAATTTTTTTATGCAAAGGGACAAAAAAAAGCATAAAAGTGATTCATACAATTTAAGCCCTATGATTGGTTAGAGTGATGAACAGACCAAAATGTTATTCACAAAATCTTAAATATAATATGGCACATGTTTGATCAGTACAACTTTTGTAGTTTATAGCAGAGCTTCAGTAGAGGGGCTAGTGGCTTACATTTTGGTCTGTTTCTATGGTATGGATTCAGAAGTCTTTGAATACATATACTGTATGTATAGCACAATGCTTTATACGGCAGTCTGTGACGCATAGAAAAAGAACAGACTTTAGTGAGAGAAGAAAAAACTGTTCCTCACTGGGACGGCCGCAGACAGTGATGGACAGCTACGAGCTGGTGAATCCATGAGGGCAGGCCATAAATTACCCAGTGAAGTGGGCCTCTGATGGAGGTATGTGAGCAGGCCTATAGTGCAGTGTAATGATTGTGGAAATTAATTCTCTGGAGCGAAACACAGATGGCATTGAGGAATTGTACTAGTCCGCTTATCTTAATCTGAGAGTGAGTGTAGTATAGATTATAGATATATAATATATAGATATGTGTTTAACAGATCAACATAAGACCTTTTCCTTCATTTTGTCTGTCAGGGTTATTATCATAAACTAAAACTAAGATTAAAACTGTTGATTAAATAACAGAGTAAACTGTTTTTTTTTTTTTTAAAGTAAACTAGCTTTAATAATAAAACTGAAAACAAAGGTTGAGAAGTTAACTGAAACAAAATAATCAACACAAATAAATAATGATTTGTGCAGTCATGAAGCACTCATCACATGTCAGAATAATGTGACCTGTCTGTCTGTGTGGGAGAACACATCCCACGGGCAATATGGCATGATGAGATGCCAATAACATTTTCTGATACTGACACAAATGAATTTGCAGTGACTGGTGGGAAATGGCACAGCTCTCTTCATTCTGTTAGAAACATTTAACTTTGATTTAACTTTAGTTGCAGTGATTTTAGTTTTTACTTTGATTCAATGTAAATTTTACAACTCTTATGCAGCTTTGTTTCTTTGTAAATTAAATGCTGAACATTTTTTTGCACTCAAAAAAAAAAAGTAGCCAACTACAGGATGGGCGCATGGTCAACCCTAGTTGCCCAGGCCCTCTTTTTTTGTTGTTGGCATCTTGATTGACACTAAGCCCTCTTTACTTTCACTGGCCGAGAGCCAGCTGTCCGTACAAATTCCAACAGTCTTTCATCTCCATGCCTGTTGCCCTTGCATTGTCCCTGACCCCCCTTTACCCCGCAGCCCCTATACCTCCTGATCCCCAGAATATATAACTGCCTGGTGAGTAAGGTGTCTGCCCCACCTAGGGTATCCCAGAATGCACTGCTGCAGTCCATTCAAGCTCTGATGGATGTCCTTGATTCATGATTGTGTATTCTTAGTTCCACAGTTCAAGCCCCAAATGAATAGTCAGTACTCTCCTGTGTGTGTGTGTGTGTGTGTGTGTGTGTGTGTGTGTGTGTGAGAGAGAGAGAGCGAGAGAGAACGAGAGCGAGAGAGCAGTTGAGTGAGATTTCTCAATCCTCTCATAATATTGTTTTGTTATCTTAATCTAAAACTTTTTAAAATAGTTTTATGTAATTTAAATAAACCTGAAATAAAATCAAATATAAATATTAGGCCTAGATGAAAAACTGAAAATTAAATATGGAATGAAACTGAACATTCATTTAATTACAAATTACAAAAGCTAATGACAAAATGACTAAAACTTAAAAATGTAAATGAAAACGGGAAATGTATTAATAAAGGCTCATTCAAAACATTGAAAATTGCATATGTGAATAAAAGGCATTTTTAGGCAAACACTTTTTGGTTGCACTTTATTTTACAGTGTGTGCAGTTTCAATGTACTTACAGACGAAAATTCTGAGTAATGTAAGGTTAACATCATGGGCTGTTAGGTTCAGGGTTAATTAGTTAGCTAGTTATTACACAGTTAGTGTCATTACTACAATAAGTACATAGAATGTACTTGCAAACCAGGGCTGTAAAATAAAGTGCTGCCCACTATTTTCTTGTGCAATGTTCAGTATGAGGATGATCTGTCTCACATCACTCTTTCAGAGGAGCACACTGCCATTTGAGACCACTACTGTCAGTAGTCTCAAAATGGCTGCAACGACCTAATAGAAATTAATAGTTGCTATCCAGATCCATAAATGTTGAACGTTTAGTGTGTGCAGCTAGGGAGCTGCAACGTATGTTGCATCGTAAGTGTCCATCTGAAATCTGCCTAGCTGTAAGCTTTAGGCCTAAAAGTCCTTCAGTGTGTCTATATTCTTGTCTAGTTATAATGAAAGGAACAGAGTAATACGACCAACAGTATGGTCCTCTGAGGTTTGGTTAAGTGTAGGAGTGTTTGTTTGCATTAGCTTCCCGTCTCTGGTGACCTCACCCTGTCACCGCACTTTTCATGCTGTCTCACGGGGAAAACACATGCATGCTTACATCCAGACAACGCCCAGCCACAAACTAAAACACACACTCTCACTATTTTAGCATCCTCCATCTGTTCACATTCACAGTCTTTTCTAAAGCAACTAAGTTAATCTACAGTCAGCTGGTCATTATCACAAAATAAACCCTGACAGGTTGATCAGGACTCGACAGGAAGCGAAAACATTAGACTAGCACCATGTAGGAAATCTTTGCCAGTTATATGGTTTAGTGATCATTATATAAAAGTATTTGATTGCACAATTTGGTGATTGAATAAGCAGAATAGCATAAATATGTATACAGTATATGCACTGGCATCTAGACCAGGGCTGATTTTATATTGCCACTCAGTTGGACAGACTTGTAAGTCAAAGGCCCTGTCCCAATTGGCTCGCTTGTGCCCTTGCAAAGGCCGTTGCTTGTCCATGAAATCCACAAGACTATAAGATGTCCCATTTGTCTATTATATTTCACATAGGTGTTTATGAGTGGGTCTTGGTGCTCATTATGTGCTGAGCAGGGAACTGAACCGGTTCAAGAAAAAATCAAAAACCATAAATGAAGGAAATTGTAACAGGAACACAAATGAAAACTAAATCAAGTTGAATCGTTCTGAACAGAAACGCTAAATTGACGCTAACTGGTTAATAACAGTCTTAACCATTAAACATACTTTCTCTACCACCTGCTGCTATAATATATGTGTGCATATTAGTGCTGTCAACAATCATACAAAAATATCTAATTAATTGCACATTTTTCTGTGATTAATCAGACCTAACATTAAAGTTTTTGAACAGTACAATACAATTGAAACCCATAATTTTTAATATTTATTAGGTTTTAAAAAATGTAAGTGAACAAATAAACCCATTGTAATGTCATATTTACCTGTACCCTTTAATTCATCAGGGCTAAGGTTTTTTTTCTACTGGCCCAGGAAGGACAGGTCAGATTTTTACCTGCCCTGCTAAAATGATTTCGACCCATGTAACCTTGTAAACAGTGCTGATCGTCAGGTAGGTTTAACATGTAAATAACATTGAATAATTGAAGAAGTGTGTGTGTGTGTTCCACTCTAACCTTCGTCCACATGCATACACACATACACGCGAAAGTGGCGTAATCGCGTTTTGACTCCATCTTTCCATCCCTCTCGCTCCGTTATGTTCTTTTTCAATTTTTACCTGAATGCCACTGCACCCACGTTTGCCTCTCACCTCTCACACAAAAGCACTCACACACTCCAGCACAGCAAATTCAGCTGCACTAGACTTTACTGCCCTTTCTAAATCCCATTGAGTTTAGCTTTAGTCATGTGCAGGCATGTAATGCAACTTTGAATCTGGCTGCATGAGCCAAGCACGCCTCGCTCTCTGATGTGGACCACCACAGCCTACGGGGTTTACCTGCATCCTCTCTCGCTCGCTCTCACCATCTCAGCCTCCGATTCCTTTCATCTGCCCTTATCAGGTCCTGTCAGTGCTCAGCCACTGTACCTCCCCTCCCTCCACCTAACAGCGGGAGGTCAGGGGAAGAGATTCAGACACCTCTCTTTGGGACCGCAATTATTCCAGTCAGGAAATGTTCAAAGACAGAGTGTTTGATTGAGGAAGAGCATGTTAGCAGATTTCCTCCTTGTTTTTTCTGCAGTGCCGTATGCATGGTACAGTCACTCTGGACCAAAAATAAATAAATAAATAAATATAGCATCCCCTGCTTTTCACTAGTTTTGTCCTGACTCCAAACACACTGGTTTCCCATTATTCAAATTTAATAATCGGGAAGGAGTTACTCCATGAAATATTAATGACAAAAAAAATGGCATAGAGATGTGAGAAATTAACACACAGGGAGAGGCGAAATGATTAAATTAAATTGATTTTGGTAATACTCGATGACCACTAATCGAAATCTCTCTGCACACACACCCACATGCCTCATGTGGCTCTGCAAAGATTTATTGCTGCTTTTTCATACAGAATTTTTTTTTCCAAATTAGCTGACACAGTGACTATGACTGACTGTGCAGATAAACAAATCCTTTGAGAAATGATGTATTGCTTAAAAATACCAAAGGCATAGAATCAAAAGAAAACAATACATAAAGGACTTTTTTTTTATTTAATGCAGCAAAGTTTTCAGTATAATACGATTCTTGTTTAAATATATCTCACATATATTTGCAGTGTTACCAGATTCTTACAAAAGAAAGGGAAAACTAAGCATTGTCTGAAGACAGAGAGATTGAAGGAGAGTTGTTGAGACAAAAGAAGTGGAGTAGAAGCGAGACATGAAATGGTACGCTGAGAGAAAGAAAAAGAGGCAGTGACGGATGGTTTGTGAGGCGTAAATGGAAGAAAATTGAGTAGACTACAGCTCTAGCTCTGTAATCTCATCCAGTTTCTGACCCAGCATAAACACAGCAGCTATAAACTCCAATTCAGCCTTTTATTGGCAAATCACTGCTTTCCACTCATGACCTGTCCCCTTCTGTCGGATTTATATATAAACACACATCACACATATCAAAGGAACATGTACACACAATCATTATGAGATGGGGGCTGTCTCTGCATGCCTGAATAAATAGTCCAGGACGCCCCACATTGTGAGCCGTTCTCAATTTGGGGCCGTCATGACTTGTGTACTGTATGTGTAATTGAAGACATTCATTGTTGTGCGTGTGGGTGTATGTATATCCGCTTGCACTATTATTCACAAGCCCTTGCTCGGCAGATCAAACAGGTGCAGTGTGGGTTTCATTACTGTAATGCAACCACAAGTAATTTGCGTGAAGGAGTGACTTATGCGCATGGCTCCGATTAGCCATTGAAAATGTGGGGTTTTTTGTATACACGTGTCTGTGTGTGTATCTGGAGCGACCTCCCTCAGAGAAGCTCGGTTTGAAGTCAAGGTCGTGGGTCTCTCCCAGGGCCAACGAGCCTCCTTTGTCCAATTTGTCTTTGTTAGCGGAGGATCGCCACAGAGTAGCCTAAATGTAGTTTAGCCCTCCATCTACGAACCTCCATCCCTCTCACTCTTCCGGCCAGTCCCTCGCTCAATGGCTTAATCGATAGTGGGTGGTTGATCAGAGGAGGAGGTATATTGAGATTTATGGGGACGTTTAGACCGCGATGCGGCTGCTGTGTGGACCGGTGCCCAAGCACACCCGAGAGGGGGCTTAAGATGGCGTCATTGATCTCACTCATAATTAGCGCACAGAGGAGTTAGATGCAGAATTCCAGCACGTTGCCCGATGTGAATAATTTAGCGAGCACAGCATGAAGTCATCCTTTGAAGTGCAGCTTTGAAGACCCCCCCACCACAGTCTCGAACACCCCGCCGTTTTCAAAGCAACTCCCAAAAAGCAGCTAACTGTGATCGCAAGGGCGCTTTTAGAAAACATTATATTGACTTGGACACTTTGAGTTCACCTGCACACTTTGACTCGACGTGCGTAAGAACACTTACTCTGTCTCTCTCTCGAATCCTTCTGGTTCTGTCCAGTCTTATCTTTAACACACACACACGCATTTGCGAAGAATGAACAGATGCTCACATTCTCCAAGTTTTTGGACACACACTTTTGCTCTGTTCCAAAACAGTGTGCTTACTACAGAGGCATAATTTTAAGGCATCACAAACTCTCCCAAGATGGTGGACGAGGTGAGGGAAATATTAATTATGAATAAAGATACATTTCATTCACTATTGAAAAGTGTTGATGATCATTTTTCAGTGTAATTAAAATGAACAATTTTACCCAGTATGTGAGTGAGTTCGTGATTCAAACTGTAATGGAATCAATTGAGTCAAGTCTCTCCTGTGCATAGTGCTATTTGTGTCGATGTAGCGCACTTCAAATCGGACACTTTTGAGGTTCTATGACGGTTCGGATATAGACAAAGTCGCAGCTACTTTTGGGAACACAATTTCTCCCTCTCTGTGTGGGAGGGGTTGTGCTGAGAAGGCAGTAGGAAGTTAGTGGAGTTCACAGTTGACAGGAGACTTGTGGTGGACTCTAATTTGAGCACTCACAGTGGATGACAGCGGTTTGTGGTGGCACATGTTATTTCTGCTCCGTCTACGAATCGCTTGTCTTTTCCTGATGCCCTCCATCTCCTTTCTCTCTCTCGTTCTTGTTTGCTTTCTCTATGGGAACCGAGACCCAGCAACCCCATTAAATTCAGCATTCTGTAAGAAATTGTGAGGCCTGGCTTAGCAGGTGTCATGTATCCTCAGCTCTCTTTGCTGGTTCTTGCCATTAAATGTGATGTGTGTGCTTCTTCTAAGAATATAAATGTAAATATAAACTCTATCTGACACTGGGAGTGTAGAATATTTACTTTTTCCTTTTAACATTTAAAATCACATAATCCTTATTTCTGGGCTTTCATAAGTGAAAAAGCCAGTTTCGTGTGGGGTAGTTCATCTAGTATTTAAGGATGCCCTGGTTTCTGTTTGCTTAAAAAACTGTATTACTGTAGAGCTGTATTACATTTATGCAGTATTGACCTGCTCAAATGAATGGAGAAAACATGCTAAAGCAACATGCTCTTTCAACACAGTTTACATTTTAAAAACTAGTTGTTAAAATTTAATGGGGTTTTTTTCCCACCATGAAAGCAGGTAGATATCCAATATCTTATAAATTCCTTATTGACAATAGCCGCACATTTATTAAAATTTCAAAGGCTTGCTTACTTGTATCAAATTGTAATCTTTAAAATATGATGATGGTACAGACTTCACTATTCAAAGTATTTTTAATTGAACCTATTAGTGGTAAGTTAGACGTCAACAAACAGAAATGCTCATTTACTAAATGTGAATGTACCGGTGAACACGTAGGTGCTAATGCTTGTCTTTCCTCCTCCAACATTTGCAATTCACTTTCATATTACATGATGATATTGCTATCTATAAATGCACACTTTAGTGATGGTTCCTGCTGACCCTCCTCTCCTGGTGCCCCCTTGATCCTAACCAGCATTAAAGAAAGATCAAAAAACTCTTCATACCTTTTTTCCCCCACTCTAGGGTCTGATAAAAGACCCCCCGTGTTCTACTTATTGCTAACCAGAGGCTTGATCTCTTCTGCCTGTAACAGGATTCAGTCACCATGTTTCTCAAAAAGTTGACAAGAAATTTTGCAAGACTTTTTTTGGGGGGGGAGTGGGGTGTAATTTTGCAGATTGCCCAGGGCTTATACAGTTGTAGGATATTTTAGGGCATGTTTTCTCTTATTTTAACTTTATAATTTAGTGTTACTAACATTGGTTATTTTTGTTTACCTATTCACACATGTTATCTGGTATTTGTATGCAATTCCTGCCTCTCATAAAATAAAAGAAGTAGCCTACTAATTATCCTGCTGTCTGAGGAACAAGGTTATGGGAAACGACCAGAGGTGGGGGGGTTTAGCATATAGGGTCGATCGGGTGTTGCTATTAGTGCACCATTAAAATATATCCTGAGAGAGAATATTAAAGGACACCATCGAGGATCAAATCCAAACCTAGGACCAAGCAAGCTCATCACACAGCCCAATCTCGCACCCTGTGGCATTTTCACACTGTGTTTAACATGCACACACACAAATATACAGCGAGACTATCAGAAACACATTCATGTATGCTTTTCCCCCAAATACTCAAACTTACAAGCACACAAATTCAACATTGATGTGGCTATAAGATTAACCACGGTGTATTACATGGATTCAGAATTGGAGTGGTGTAGTCACAGATAGAAAAACTATTTTAAAAAAAACTTTAGTTGCAATGAATAATAACTTGTTCACGCACACTTTAGTGACAGTCAACTAAATCGTTTTAACAGTGGGAATCAGGTCAGTATTGGTTTTTCATTTTGAATTTATACTAGGGAACAAAAACAAAAAGACATATTAAAGATATAAAGATAACTTACTGTGATGCACACAACAGTCATTTCATCTTGTGATTTGATTAATTGATTTTCTTAAGTTGCCTGTGCCATATAATCTTTCTAGCAGCATGTGTTTGGGCTGTTTATCGATTCTGAACTGCTGCCAGATTTCCCCTTTTCTCACTGCTGAATATATTAACAGTAGAATTATCAGAATGCTACGTTACTATAAAGCAGACAGTTTTGTGAACCAGTCTGAAAATGGCAACACCCTTTGATAACATTACATTAAGGTGCAAATTATCTGAGAATAAAAAGCAAAAATTAATTACTGTTTAAGAAATGCTAATACGTAAGATAAGAAGCAGTTATTTTTTTCCTAATTGTTCGTAATGTTAATTTGATATGTTTCCTATTTTATTTCTGCCTAATTTATATAATTAAAATTATTTAAAAAAAATAGTAATTTAATATCCTATTTAGCAAAAGGTATGGATAAAGAGGTAGAATATTGAATAAACTACACAGATCTCTTGATGTGCATGGGATTTATGGGTTATTATAGCAGTAATGAGGTATTGCATTGATAAACTCTCTTCTCATTTACTAAATGGGTATAGCTGATTAAATTTTTACAGATTTTTTGTCTTTTGCTTTGATTACTTTATGATTGGTTTAGGGTGGTCTAGTTAAAAAGTCAGGCTGATAACTGAAAGCGGTTTTCCATGAACTAGCACATGTCTGCCCGTGAGCAAAGCATATCTTCGGTTTACTGCTGGGGGGAATGTCAGATGTACACACTATGATGTCTATATACACTCACCTAAAGGATTATTAGGAACACCTGTTCAATTTCTCATTAATGCAATTATCTAATCAACCAATCACATGGCAGTTGCTTCAATGCATTTAGGGGTGTGGTCCTGGTCAAGACAATCTCCTGAACTCCAAACTGAATGTCAGAATGGGAAAAGAAAGGTGATTTAAGCAATTTTGAGCGTGGCATGGTTGTTGGTGCCAGACGGGTCGGTCTGAGTATTTCACAATCTGCTCAGTTACTGGGATTTTCACGCACAACTATTTCTAGGGTTTACAAA
Source organism: Semotilus atromaculatus (assembly GCA_031834385.1). NCBI lineage: Eukaryota > Metazoa > Chordata > Actinopteri > Cypriniformes > Leuciscidae > Semotilus > Semotilus atromaculatus. Next base: position 9,959,790 of record JAULUF010000038.1, on the reverse strand, counting down.
GAATGGTGTGAAAAGGGAAAAACATCCAGTATGCGACAGTCCTGTGGGCGAAAATGCCTTGTTGATGCTAGAGGTCAGAGGAGAATGGGCCGACTGATTCAAGCTGATAGAAGAGCAACTTTGACTGAAATAACCACTCGATACAACCGAGGTATGCAGCAAAGCATTTGTGAAGCCACAACATGCACAACTTTGAGGCGGATGGGCTACAACAGCAGAAGACCCCACCGGGTACCACTCATCTCCACTACAAATAGGAAAAAGAGGCTACAATTTGCAAGAGCTCACCAAAATTGGACAGTTGAAGACTGGAAAAATGTTGCCTGGTCTGATGAGTCACGATTTCTGTTGAGACATTCAGATGGTAGAGTCAGAATTTTGCGTAAACAGAATGAGAACATGGATCCATCATGCCTTGTTACCACTGTGCAGGCTGGTGGTGGTGGTGTAATGATGTGGGGGATGTTTTCTTGGCACACTTTAGGCCCCTTAGTGCCAATTGGGCATCGTTTAAATGCCACGGCCTACCTGAGCATTGTTTCTGACCATGTCCATCCCTTTATGGCCACCATGTAACCATCCTCTGATGGCTACTTCCAGCAGGATAATGCACCATGTCACAAAGCTCGAATCATTTCAAATTGGTTTCTTGAACATGACAATGAGTTCACTGTACTAAAATGGCCCCCACAGTCACCAGATCTCAACCCAATAGAGCATCTTTGGGATGTGGTGAAACGGGAGCTTCGTGCCCTGGATGTGCATCCCACAAATCTCCATCAACTGCAAGATGCTTTCCTATCAATATGGGCCAACATTTCTAAAGAATGCTTTCAGCACCTTGTTGAATCAAAGCCACGTAGAATTAATGCAGTTCTGAAGGCGAAAGGGGGTCAAACACAGTATTAGTATGGTGTTCCTAATAATCCTTTAGGTGAGTGTATATACACTCACCGGCCACTTTATTAGGTACACCTGTCCAACTGCTCGTTAACACTTAATTTCTAAGCAGCCAATCACATGGCGGCAACTCAGTGCATTTAGGCATGTAGACATGGTCAAGACAATCTCCTGCAGTTCAAACCGAGCATCAGTATGGGGAAGAAAGGTGATTTGAGTGACTTTGAACGTGGCATGATTGTTGGTGCCAGAAGGGCTGGTCTGAGTATTTCAGAAACTGCTAATCTACTGGGATTTTCACGCACAACCATCTCTAGGGTTTACAGAGAATGGTCCGAAAAAGAAAAAACATCCAGTGAGCGGCAGTTCTGTGGGCGGAAATGCCTGGTTGATGCCAGAGGTCAGAGGAGAATGGCCAGACTGGTTCGAGCTGATAGAAGGGCAACAGTGACTCAAATAACCACCCGTTACAACCAAGGTGGGCAGAAGAGCATCTCTGAACGCACAGTACGTCGAACTTTGAGGCAGATGGGCTACAGCAGCAGAAGACCACACCGGGTGCCACTCCTTTCAGCTAAGAACAGGAAACTGAGGCTACAATTTGCACAAGCTCATCGAAATTGGACAATAGAAGATTGGAAAAACGTTGCCTGGTCTGATGAGTCTCGATTTCTGCTGCGACATTCGGATGGTAGGGTCAGAATTTGGCGTCTACAACATGAAAGCATGGATCCATCCTGCCTTGTATCAACGGTTCAGGCTGGTGGTGGTGGTGTCATGGTGTGGGGAATATTTTCTTGGCACTCTTTGGGCCCCTTGGTACCAATTGAGCATCGTTGCAACGCCACAGCCTACCTGAGTATTGTTGCTGACCATGTCCATCCCTTTATGACCACAATGTACCCAACTTCTGATGGCTACTTTCAGCAGGAAAATGCGCCATGTCATAAAGCTGGAATCATCTCAGACTGGTTTCTTGAACATGACAATGAGTTCGCTGTACTCAAATGGCCTCCACAGTCACCAGATCTCAATCCAATAGAGCATCTTTAGGATGTGGTGGAACGGGAGATTCGCATCATGGATGTGCAGCCGACAAATCTGCAGCAACTGTGTGATGCCATCATGTCAATATGGACCAAACTCCCTGAGGAATGCTTCCAGCACCTTGTTGAATCTATGCCACGAAGAATTGAGGCAGTTCTGAAGGCAAAAGGGGGTCCAACCCGTTACTAGCATGGGGTACCTAATAAAGTGGCCGGTGAGTGTATATATATATATATATACACAGATATATATTGGCTGGTTGGAATGCTTCAAACACAGAGGCAGAGTGATACAAACTGTGAACTTGTTTACCCAATCAGATTAGAGTACTGTATTTAATGTTACATTATAAAAATCACAGCTATGGATATTCATTAGATCATGATATAATTTTATATTATTTAGCTTCTCCATCTTTCCAAAATCACTATATATATATATTATGATATACTGTAGAGTAGCTCACCCACACAACCCTCTCTTCCTGTCCTGCAGGCATCCTATACAAAGGCAACGGTGAGAACGTCTTCGTCTCCCAGCAGCCTCCAGTGATCAGCACCATTATGGGTAATGGGCGCAGGCGCAGTATCTCCTGCCCCAGCTGTAATGGCCAGGCTGATGGCAACAAACTACTGGCTCCAGTGGCCCTCGCCTGTGGATCTGATGGCAGCCTGTTTGTCGGTGACTTCAACTACATCAGACGCATCTTTCCCTCAGGAAACGTTACCAGTGTTATGGAGCTGAGGTAAGAAACGCAAGCTAGTAAAAGAGGAATAAAAGGAAATTAAAAGAGGTATAAAAGACAGTCTGATTTAGCCTTTGTACTAATGATATGAATACTTTATGTTGTTAGACTGTAAAATGGGGCACTCAGCCCAGTAAAAGGCTCATGTGGTCTGAAAAGAACGCGCTGACAGTGACGGAGTTCTCGTCTGTAGAGGGTGACTCATTACCGGTGCCCCCCCCCCACCCCCACCCCACCCCACCCCCACAAGACGAGAAGAAATACATATTCCCATACCTTGCTTTTTTATGATCCAACACAAGCCTTCTATTGAGCTCGTCCAGCCCACATCAAAGGCGGTCTGTGCCTGTTTATTTACTGAGCTCAGATAAATAACAGTGTTTATCTCTCAGAGTTTTTCTGCCAACCCAACAAAACTACGTTTTTTGTTTCTTCAAAGAGAGTAATCACTGAGATTTTTAATATGGCAGTAAAGATTATCATTTCAACAATTATGTTTATTTTTTATTGAAATGTAGTTGTATTTTGTTGATTATAGGGTATTTATTTGCCACCAAAATTTTTTGTGGTTGAGTTTCGTTTCAGTTTCAATTGACATTCAAAAACTCAAATCTCATCATGCAATTTTTTACAGCAGGTTAGCCAAAAGTTACAACACCACTGCTGGTCCTCTAAATATCACAACAATGCATTTTAGTAATAAAATGTTCATTTAAGCTAAAAAAATATATTAAAGTGACAAAGTGCATGTTTTTTTTTTCCTTTTGTGGAAGCCTAAAAGAGTTATTTTGTCCTGGATGCTCTTCTCCAGTCAATCAAAGTGAATGATTACCTGGGCTGTCAGAAGCTCATCAGCCCCAGTCTCCAGTCACTTTCATTGTATAGAAAAGAGCAGCCTGGAAAAAAAGAACTCCTTTTGTGTTCCTCAGAAGATAAAAAAGGCCTACGGTTTTGGAGTGACATGAGGGTTAGTAAATGATGACAGATTTTCCCTTTACCAGTAAAGTATCACCAAAAAGCAGGTCAAATGTGCCACCTCTGTAATAGAAAGATTGGATTTGATTGTTCAGTGTCCATTTAAAAAAATAAAGAAATTGTGGTTTAATTTGAACATATATGAGTGTAGCATGCCTAAATAATTTAGTAATCTAAAGTATCTTAAATATTCAAACTGTATTATCTCCTGACTGTGATCACAGTGTGGGAATAATCAAAACACCATGAAGTAGCCTACCGAGGTGCAGAACTGATACATTACAACCATGAGGTGAACACATGTGCCCTATTCTTTCAAACCTCAAGACCTGTCATTTCCTTTCCTTAGATCTAGAGTGGGCTCACACATCCACACAGAGACGTGTAGATATTCTTTCAAAGTGCTCTCAGGGTTCCTCTATATGAAATCAGAGCCGTGTCTCGGGTCTTTTATAGACTCTCGCTGAAATGATCATAAATTCTTCCCTCACACTCGGCGGGGCCTAGAGGGCCCTCCATGTCACTCTCTGCTCTCCTGCATCACCTCATTTAGCCATTGCGGTGATACATGACCGCTACCTCTTATCTCCTTTATTTCCTTATCTCTTATTCCTTTCTCTTTCCCCTTAAATCGTCTGTCTCATCCTTTTAGCCGCCTCTCGTTTTCCATCTCATGTTTTCCATGCCTGTGTCTTTCAGTCATTGACACTTACTGTATTTTTAACCTTATCTTATCATCTTCCTTTCATTCCATCTGCCCCCAACTTGATACCCACACAAAAATGTCTCATATGTGCACTCACACGAGTTCTCTATAAATGGCCCAGCACTTAACAGGTTTCAGTATCATCTTTGTGTGTCTGCTGCTCCTGTAAATTAAATTCCTTCATTAAAGCACTTAAACACATGGATGTAGAAAATGAAATGGTGGTCCTCTGTGTGACATATTCACAGCGTGGCTTCTGTGCGGCTAAAGGCAATGTTTAAGGAATTGCTTTTCATTGTCTGGGACACAATCAATTTGCTATTATGGGCCAGTTAACCTCAGCATGTGCTGTGAGCTCATACTGTTCTTCAGTTCCCAGGTGGAATATTCACACATCCAACTCTGTTTAAGAAACCAGACAAAGTACAGTTAACAGCCCATCTCGCTGCGTTATTTCCTGTCTATGTGATTAATACAATGCACACCTGTTTTTTTCTCTTTCTTAACAAGATTTATGTGCTTCTGCTGTTTTACACTCACTCCCCTTTCTTATCTCTCTTGCTTGTTCTTTTTTCCTATGCTATCCTAAGAAATAAAGATTTCAGACATAGGTAAGCCATCTCATAAATGCACTGCTCTTTCCATTCTGGTGCAGTCTATTTATTTATTTTTAAGTGATTGTTGTTGCATGTTATCAGGAGTAATGTAAATGTGTGTCATCTGCCTCAGATGTTTCTTGAGTACCAATGACATTTTGAGATCATTCTTAAAATTTTTGATTGTATTGCCTTTAAAGCTAATTGCACAAATCTTTAGTAAAGTGAGGTCTGAAAGTCTAAGACCACTAGTAATGTTTTTTTTTTTTAATTACAAATTATATTATCAACATGCATGATTTCCACAAGGTTCTGTGAAACCTGATAATCATGTAATCCATTGCACATACAGGATGCTTGTAAATTTGACCCTTTATACAAAGAACTCACGTAGTCAATTTTTCGATCAATCTTTAATTCCAGGATTAAATCACATTTTGAATCCCAGATTGTCAATGTGGTCTCAGACTTGAACTTCACTATATAGTAAGGACTTCTTCAGATGTCTCTGTTGATAGTGCAGAAATGGTGTGGTTCCACTGAAAACACTACTGTACAGGTTATGACAACAGATCTAAATTACTGACAAAATGGTTAGTATAATTCAACATAATGGCTATCAATTTTCTTCAAACACAATCTTAGTTTGTCAGTGGTTTATAAATCAACATCACTAATCCCAAATTCCCATGTCTTCCCAAAACAATGAGAAATTCCTTTCAACCGTTTTGTCTTGCTCTGTGAAACCTCTTTCTTCACTTTGTGGATATAAGGGAAGCTTAGCTGAGGCATTTATGTAGAAGATTTTCTTTTAATGTGGCATATTGCATATACCAGAAAGTCCAAAGATACCTCATGTAGCTTAGAAAGCAATGTATGTTTTTTTTTTAATTTTCATCTTTTGATTCTCTGGCCAGAAAAGGTTTAAGTAAAATACACAGACGTCCATTTTAGCTGACACTGGTGTAGACCTGTTTTCTCAGGAAGGATTCAGGACATAAACCTCTCTTGACAGGTCTCCAGTACTTCAGCTCCAAATGTCTCCGCCCTGTACAAGCAGAAGTTCCTGATAAACACTGCAAATAGACCCTCATCATCCCACAGATGTTTGAATAGTTCCAGTTGAGGGGCGATGTACAGAGCGCTGTAGATGTTGATATCCTACATTAAGCTCTGTTTGAAACCTCTGTAGGGTTTAATCGCAGACGTATGGAGCTCATGAATGGAAATAAATGCGAGTAATTTGAAGTGGGCGAGCCAAAGCCATTAGAGCCTGTTGAATAAATTTGCAACCTGGGATAAATTTAGGAATCCCATGGACATGCTAACCGTTACTCTCTGTCTCCTACCAAATCATTTAAAATGGAATTAGTGGCCAACTTCACTATATGGTTACATTGTGTGTGGGCAAAATAGTTCAGTTGACGTAAGTAAAAGGGAGTATTTTTAGACTCATCCATCTTTTCACCAACATTTCTCAATGCTTCTGAAAAACAAAAACGACATGTTAAGCATTAATGACTCTGAATTAATAAGTGCTAAGAGTTATTAATTCACAAGCACTGTTTCTGGCTGGTGAACATTACAAGCCACCTAAGGGCTAGCCGTCGACTTCCTCTTGTCCTAGATGTCTCGGCTCATCTGTATGTGTCATCATGTCACGCCCATATATCCTAATGCTCCACAGAGCCTCATAAACTTAGGAGATTATTGACCCCAAGCCTCAGTGTCCTTAAACCAAGCCGTCTCTAAGCCTCTACCTTCCCTGCTTCACTCCCAGAATTCACATTTGTTTCCATTTGGCACAGCAAAATGGTATATTATTTTTAGTCTGTTTGATCTGTATTTACTGTCAGTGCGATGTGGCATCTGTGCAACAATAACTAACATGACTTGCACTTGCATAGCTTACATGACTTGGAGAAGCATGACTGCTTCTGAAGACCCACTGTCCTGCAAAGTTTATTTCCTACCTGCTTCAACACAGCTGCCTTTGATTTTCAAGCAATGCTGAGGAGCTTGATTAGCTGGTTCAGGTGTGTTTGATTAGGGTTGTAGCTAAACTTTGTGGGAAAGTGGGTCCCTAGGAGCAGGGTTGAAGACCCTTCACAATGGGAGCATGCCTATGGTGCCTTAAAAGCATACCTCCATAAGCAGCTCACTAGGTTTTGGAACAGAGCAAAATATCTGATAACCAAAAAATTACCATGGATCAGCTCAAACATGGAGCCCAATACCACTTTGTAAATTTGATTTTAGATCAGTAAGTGAGGTTATCTAAAAATATAAATAAAAGTTAGTCAGTTACTGTACAAAGCAGAGGTTTCAGCTACAGCAGCCAGCATCTGTTTGCCTGCCCGTAGCCAACCCTCTTGCAAGGTGTCTGCGCTATTCTTAGTCCTTAGTCGCTTCTAATTGAAACACTGCGACAAGTTGTTGATTTTCTTCAACAGATACATCACTTCATGTTGCTTGCTGGCTTTTTCCTTTGTCATAGGAGTGCGGGTGGGAAGTGCAAATGATTGAAAGGATGTGACAGTTTGGTGGGCATCATTATGGTTGTGTCAGACGATAGTGATTTCCAGTCATAACGCATTAGGTTCACTCTGACAGAGTGCTCAACTACTTTCCCCTCTAGCTAGCTGGGCCAAACAAGTACATTCACTTCAACAATAAAACACAATAGCCTAAGATCAGTGACCACGTTTCTATATCATAGTGGTTTACGGACATGAGACATCTACTAAAACAGAAAGAATTGTTTTAAAAATTGTCATGCCAACCTGCTCAGTTATCCATTCCATACCTTAAACTCAGTTATCCATTCCATACCTTAAACTTATAAAATCTTGTCATATATGAACTATACTGACATTCTTGAATTATGATTTTTTTTACTTTTGTCCCCTTAGCAACAATCCTGCACATAGGTACTACCTAGCAACAGACCCGATGACAGGTCAGCTGTATGTTTCGGACACCAACTCACGACGAATCTTCAGGCCTAAAGCCCTAACAGGAACCAAAGAGCTGTTGCAGAACGCAGAGGTTGTGGCAGGGACCGGAGAACAGTGTCTGCCATTTGACGAGGCTCGATGTGGGGATGGAGGCAAGGCCACCGAGGCGCTACTGCTGGGACCCAAAGGTAAAGAGACTGAACACCTGTAAATCAATATGGACAATATGACACACTTCTGTTCTCTCTCTCGCACATACACATACAAAAATCATACAAAACTCTATTTTGCTAATAAAATAATACTGGTTTCATTTGAAGTTATCAACACAGCAACATCCAGCCATTAAGCACATTTCTCTGAGAGAACTAGTGAGGCCTATGATACTCACTCAATCAGAGCGCCAGAGGATTCAGTTCCTTGCTGAAAAAAAAAACATATCTTCCTGCATATTACTTGCTCTCAACATCACTCTTAGCTCAGGAATAATTCACCACCCAAAAGCACATTGTGAATAATTCACCAAGTGCCGCGTCTTCAGTGACCTGGAAACCACAGGGGCAAGCGTGACATGTGTACCAGTCGTGTTTCGCCTGTTTGCAGGTGCAGTGTGTGTGTCTATTTGCAGATTTCACATCTGCCCCCTCCCCCTCTCTATGTAGGCATTGCTGTGGATAAGAACGGGTTCATCTATTTTGTGGATGGTACCATGATCCGGAAAGTAGACCGGAATGGCATCATCTCAACACTGCTGGGGTCTAATGACCTTACATCTGCTCGCCCTCTGACCTGTGATACCAGCATGCATATCGGACAGGTATATATCCATACTCACCTGCTCTACATCACTGCTTAGTGCACTTGAATCTTAAATATGAATTTGTCCATTTATTGCTGCAACAAAAGCTGCAATACTGCTAACCTGAGTGTTGTATGGTTTATAGAGTTGAATTCAGTCCAATTGTGCCACTGAGCTAAAACAAAATATTAAAGGGCAGAAAGGTCAAACTTCGATTTATTTCAGAATGCAATCTGTGATTCTCAGTACAAAGATATTGCCGTTTTAACCTGATCCTCTTGCTTTATCACTAAAAGGTGTTAGGATGACTGGCCTTGTTTCAAAGATAAAAACAAAGGCTGGAAGCAACTGAAACTGTTGCCTCATTTGAGCTGGAAGGCAAGATTGTTTTTTCATGGTGTCCTTGATGCATTTTAATATTATTTTGTATTTATTTACTATTTGTTTATAATAATTAAACATTTGTATTATCTGAAACCTTCTAAGTAATAGCTTATTATTTAAATGACTATAACAGAGAGTTTTAAAGCTTGCAGACTTTTAAATTAAGTCTTAATTAATGTTTTTGTCTAGCCAACCACTTATAGTAAACTGCACTATGACCTTCTATCCATCCACTGACCTCGAGACAAACCAAAAGCCTGAGATCAGCCCTATGTAGAAGCCTCCACCCAAACAAAACCAGAGGAACTTTCTTGAAGACCTGGAGCTCCCCCCCATGGCTGCTCTCCATCTAATCAGCTTAGATTAGTGAGTCTGTGGAAAACATCATTGACAGGTCCACTCGGTAGTTTTTTCCTCATTAAAGTTTTACACAAAGGAAAAATTGTACATTTGAAAAATATGATTAATATGCTGAACACGCCTATGAGATTAAGACTGCAGTCAATTCAGTAGCCTAGTAAAAGCTGTTTTATTTTACATGGATCAGTTTTTCTCAACATTTGATCTCCATGTTGAGATCACATGATCAGCTGACTACTATTAGTTTTATCTCAGTACCCCAATCTGATAGGGCACATTCTTGAATAAATTAATCATAGCTGACTGCAAATAGAGTATGTCTGCAATGACAATAGCTGAAAATGTATGTGATGCTACATTAATGTCGTTGAGTCTCAGCAGCCAATATCAGCCAACCGAACAAACAAGAAATTGTGTTCTTTGGTAATTGTGTCAAAGGAGTGAGAAGTGAGACTCCATTTTACCTGCAACTTTTGAGGGCCTTTTGCTTGAAATGGGGTGATATGCAGTGTTTAGTAAACTTTGAAATTTATCCACAATCTTAGGCAGAATTCTTTCTCCCCTCTCTTTATTTTTTTCTGGTCTCCCCACGAATCCCATTTGTCTCTGTCTAAGTGATGGAGTTTGGGGACAAGACATAAGGCGGTTGTCTAACATACCCTTGGGTCCAGGCTCAGTGAAGCTCAGTGAAGTATGGACAGACCCAGACAGTTGGTGTCAGCCTCACAATTACCCAAACGTTTGCTGTAGCAAGTCATCGATGTGCATCATTAAGGATATATACAGCTCAACCTACACAACTGTCACCTACCTCAGTTAGGCCAATAGGGACAGCAGAAAATAACTCAAAAAACTCTTCAAGGAAATCCTCAGTTAAATCTGGGTTTTAAAATGTTCTGTCTAAATCAAGTTTGTCCCCAGAGCATAAAAAGTACTCTAAGGCTACCAAGTTGTCCTTTTGCATAGCAGGTGGTGACCTGAGGGTTGATGAAACATTTTAGGTGGCATGTTGTGGCGCACCCAAGTAAAATCCGTTTGCCCTAAGTAAAATCTGGTCTTAAGTTCATGCATTATGTAGAAGGTGGAATCACAGACGGGCCATGGCTGAGCAGAGAAAGCTTTTATCCACAGGAGCTGCTGTAGTTCAGAACCATTACGGTTTAATGTGGTGCTCTTAAAAGACGCTTAACCTGCCTGTGTGGTCAGGGTGCAGGTTCATAGCAAGAAGAAAAAGAGTGAAAGAGCAGAAAGAGAACCAAGGAGAAGAAATGAAGACACCTGGTTAAAGAAAGTCCCAATCATGCCATATAAGTTGATTTCATTGAGAATAACTCTCCATTAGTGTTCATTCAAAGCTTTAGGAACAGACTGAAAATTACATTGTCAGCTTATCTTCACAAGAGTGAGTTATAGATTATGCAGTTGCATAACTTTTCCCCACTGGCACTTGGCAACGTTATTGAAGTTTTCGAGACTGTATTCAAGAAATATTAGAAACCAGATAATTCAGACAGACAAGACAATGTATAATCAAGGAAAGAATACTTGCACTTTTCTCTGTATGTCTGAAAGTGTGTGATGGTGAAGGATTTTATTTTATTAATAGACATCCAAAAAAAGACTGTCCTTGCAAACCTTCTTTAACAGCCTTGTTGAAGCAGTGGAGGTATTCCAGTCATCCATGTGGACAATGTTGTTCTGGTTGTGCTTTTGTTTGCCAGACAGTTGTTCCCTGTAGGCGCTGAGGAATTGCATCCCTTTGCAAAATAAATGACCCAGCGACAGGCAAATCGAATGAACTAGAGGCACCCAATGTATTAAGCCTCCAAAGTAACAGATCCTTCTTCATCAGTGTCAGACCCAAACATCAACTGTGCACAGAGTGAGAGAGCAGGCGGTAGATGTAATAATGTGTCTGTGTCTGTGTGTATATCCATGCAAGTTTTTGTAAGCTGTTTGTTTGATCTGTCCTTTCTCCAGGTGCGTTTAGAGTGGCCTACAGACCTGGCCATCAACCCTATGGACAACTCTATCTATGTGCTTGACAACAACGTTGTACTACAGATAACCGAGAACAGGCAGGTGCGCATTGTGGCAGGCAGACCTATGCATTGCCAGGTGCCAGGCATCGAGTACACCATGGGAAAGCGTGCCATCCAGACCACTCTAGAAGGTGCAACAGCCATTGCTTTGTCATACAGCGGTGTGCTCTATATTTCTGAGACGGATGAAAAGAAGATCAACCGCATCAGACAAGTCAGCACGGATGGTGAGATTTCTCACTTGGCAGGAGCGCCCTCCGACTGTGACTGCAAGAACGACGCTAACTGTGACTGTTACCAGACGGGCGATGGGTATGCCAAAGACGCAAGGCTAAATGCTCCTTCCTCTCTGGTTGTCTCTCCTGATGGAACGCTCTACGTAGCTGACCTCGGAAACATTCGAATCCGTGCCATACGTCACAATCGACCTCCGCAAGGCTCTTCGGGTCTTTTTGAAGTTGCTTCACCTGCCTCGCAAGAACTTTATGTGTTTGACTCCAATGGAACACATCAGTTTACTATGAGCTTAGTCACTGGTGACTATAAGTACAACTTTAGCTATAGCAATGAGGATGATGTTACCGCTGTAACAGATAGCAGTGGAAATACGCTCCGAGTTCGTCGTGACCCCAATCGAATGCCAGTGCGCATCGTTGCCCCTGACAATCAGGTAATTTGGCTGACAATTGGTACAAACGGAGGGCTTAAGACCCTCACAGCACAGGGGCAGGAACTAGTGCTCTTCACCTACCATGGAAACAGCGGCCTGCTAGCCACCAAAAGCATCCAAATTGGCTGGACCACATTTTATGAGTGAGTGCTTCTACTAATTTCTTTACACTACAGCACATCTCTTTTTTTATTATAATTAGATTTTAAATTAAGATATTCAGTGTGGTCTTAGATATATGCATATACATATTGAATTAAAAAAAATAATAAAGTTTGAGTTTTTACCTTTTAAAGATTATTTTAAAATGTTCAGTTTAGTCTGCCTTGACATTTTGGATACATTGATGTTGTAGTGCACATTCCTGCTGTAAGGTTTAATAATGCTTCTCTATGTCTTCAAAAATGCAGCATGTAGTTACAAAACCTACCATTTAATTTCACCACATACTATTTAGAGCATGGTGAAAATGCTAAATGAATTTGAATGACATTTCCCGGCTGGTGGTGTACCAAAAGGTTTTGCATAATGCCAGTCTGGGGTAGGTCTTTCTGGCAAACATGTTGGACTCAGTGTCTGTGCACCTACCCTGCAATAACCACAAAGACATTGCAGGCATTGACAGACCTTAATGATTATGACTTCAATGGGTCAAGTTTTTACTATGTTTGTGGGTAAGAATTAATCCCCATTTTCTATTTTAAAAAATGTCCTCCGGCCAGTTGTGAGTGTAAGGCAACTCAAAACTAGGCATCATTTGTCAAAAAGCAAACCACAATGGAAAGAAGAAACAGCCTTCTTTTCAGCCACATTTTTCTTTGACTAGTGTACACAAGCAGATTGTGCATTTGACCTCTGTCAGATAGCATACATATAAACATGGCCCAAACAAGACGGACTCTAAACCGTACATGCACACTAGTCTGCTTAATGTCATTCCATCATTACTACAGCAGACCACACATAAGTGAGGTCCAACTGCAAAATGTGCTGTAATGGCATTTTTTATTTTCAGCTATGATAGTGAAGGACGCCTGACCAACGTGACATTCCCCACCGGGATTATCACCAGTCTGATTGGAGAGATGGACAGAGCCCTAACAGTGGACATTGAGACATCAGGACGAGACGATGATGTCAGCATCACCACCAACCTCTCCTCCATTGACTCATTTTACACATTAGTTCAAGGTGCGCCATATCTCTGCTGTATTATTATTATTAACAATGCCCCGATGGTGCTTTAAACTGACCTGTTGCTTAAAGTCTTGGAAATGTTCCACGCTGCTAATCAAGCTGTAACTCACAGGTTAAATCAATATTAATGACCAAACACTCATTACTCATTCATTAGAGCTAAAATTGTCAGATGGTAATTTATAGTTTCACTATAATCACAGCACCACAGGGAATGGAAACTGGACAGCTGGTTTCTAAAATAATACATCTGCATAGCACATTTTAAAGCTGAATTATTTTAATGTTAAAATACTTTTATAAACCTTAGCCCAGCTTAATATGCAAAGACAACAAGACATCTGTAGGTTGATTTCGTAAGAAGTATAATCACTGGCATAATCAAAACATCCCAAACTGGCTCAACCAGTGGCCTGAGTTTGGGACAGGACAATATGTTTATTTAACCAGTAGCAGATTGGGAAACCTGTTTGAAAAGTTATTTTTGCAACTTTGTTTGGTGATGCAGAAATTACACACATCTGCTTTATAGAGAGAAGTAACAGGCGGGAATAGAGTGACTTAATGGCAATTTTGGAAAAGTCATTAGATTAAAATGAATTTAGTTAGATTAAAGAAGACTATGTATTTATATGTCAAAGTGCACAGTTACACTCACAGCACAAACAAAAGTAGTTAATGTGTCATGGGGTTTTCTTTTTACAAATCTTTTTCTAACCTCCTTAACTATGATGGGACTTGAGAATAAAAATCAAGGTGGTGATCCTGCCACACTGAATTCCATCTTAACATACTTCTTCTCCCGCTTTTCCCCCCACTACTTCTCATTTATCTGTTTTCCACTTCATAGATCAACTAAGAAACAGCTACCAGGTGGGCTATGATAACTCTATGAGGGTCATCTACGCCAATGGAATGGACTCTCACTTCCAGACCGAGCCTCATATTCTTGCAGGCGCATCCAACCCAACAGTGGCCAGAAGAAACATGACGCTGCCAGGAGAAAATGGACAGAACTTGGTTGAGTGGCGCTTCAGAAAAGAACAGAACAGAGGCAAGGTTGTAGTGTTCGGCAGGAAACTCAGGGTATGTAAAAATGTAATATAGAAAACTCTTTGTCAACAGTCATATATATTAGATGTGTTTACTGGCATAGTCAGAATAATGCATTATGTCTGTACAATACTCTTTATAATCCTCTTTTTGGCATTACTGATTTGAGAGTGCTAGATTATTGGCATTTTAAAATATGCATTGGTATTTATGCAAACACTGAAACAAGAGAAACAAGATATCTTTGATATTAATTGACACAACCCTCATATCCATATTGCTATTTAAACTAATTCTGACATAACGCAACCCACAGACACATATCAGAGAATGTCTTTAAGAAAAGCTTTTGTCTATTCATCAGCTTCTGTCAGTGAACCAGACTATCTATTTCTCTTCAAAAAAAATTATTTTTATATATATATTGATTTTGTTATGAAGAAGAGTTATGAAGAGCACCTGAATTGTAATTGTATTGAGAGACAGAAAGAGATATAATGAAAATGTGTTGATGACCAATATGTATGAAATGTTTATGTTCTATTCTGTCCTCAAAGCAATATGTCTCTGTTAGCAATGGATGTTCTAATCAGTAAATTATTCTGCTTTCTTATCATAAAGGTTAACGGTAGAAACCTGCTGTCTGTGGACTATGATCGCTCACTGCGCTCAGAGAAAATATATGATGACCATCGAAAGTTCCTTCTGAAGATTGTGTATGATGCCTCTGGTCATCCTACACTGTGGGTGCCCAGCAGTAAGCTGATGTCTGTCAACCTCACCTATTCCAACACTGGCCAGGTCACAAGCCTCCAGAGAGGACCCACAATTGAGAGGGTAGAATATGACAGCCAGGGACGCATAGTCTCCAGAACCTTTGCTGATGGCAAAACCTGGAGCTACACCTATTTGGACAAGGTGAGAATTGTGAATTTTAAATAGTAGCTAGGCCACTTATACCAGAAGATTTTCTATAGTGTGTTTCATATGTGTTGTGTTATTTGTCTGAAATTTCCAGAGGTTATTTTGCAAGGAAGTTTAAAACATCTCAATCAGAATTATAAAGATAGAAATGGATTGACAGTGTTTGGAAAGTACTAAGTTCCTTGTGTTAAATTGTGCATGCACATACATTTGATACTCCAGCACAAATTTTTATGAACAATTGTAAGTTTAACCTATGTAAGGCTTCGCAGCACGATTTGTCCAATGAAGAATTTGAGAAGGTGTAACTGTTGTGTTGTGTTTGTGGAAGAGAAGAAAACATTTCTCTTTGACTTCAAATTTACTGATACATATGTGTGGCTATTCTCTACAACTACAAATTTTACTGTCACAGGCGTTCAGTTGTTTTGCACCAAATTTACCTTCATATATAACTTTGTAACTTAAATGTAATCATTTGGATGTGTTTTGTCTTGCCACTCTATGATGGTTAAACTTAGCAGTTAATCCTCAAATCACATGCATGCCGGACCGTGGGGCCTGGTCCGTATGGATCAACTCCGATCCTTTGCACCCCTAACAAAGACCCCTAGTTATCTAAGGGTCAGAAATGTATGTGGGTGGTTTATAGACTTCAGAAACTGGTGTGTGCAGAAAGGGAGAGAAACTGGATGTTGTGGATGTTTGTTGAGAGGAAATTTGCTTTGTAAAGTCTCATATAGACAAAGTTACAGTCTTAAAATGAGACTGCAGGGAAAACTTGTTGTTTAAGCTCAACCTAATTATACAATAAAGATAGAGAAAAAGAGTGATATGAAAAGAATAACTTGTACCCCAACCCTTCAAACTTGCAGGACATCCCAGCTTTTTTGCTGTTGTATGCTGTACACTTTTGTTTATGGATATTTAATTATAATGAAATATGTTTTACAGTTTCAGTTAGAATAAAAAAAAATTTTCCCTTAAGAGAGCACTCAGCTACAAACACAAAAGTTTTGTGGCAAGAAAAACCATGGTGTGCAAATGTGTAGATTAAATATGCATGGATAGTCTGTCTTTCCGTCGCCTGCCACATGCGCAGGTAGTGTGACCAGTGAGAGGATATCAAACATACGCCACCAACAGTACCTAGGGAACTAGAATAATGTCTGTCCAAGTATGGTTGACAAGGTGAAGGCTTCTCAAAGGTAGACACCTCCTGTAGCAATTCCCCAAGATGGAGAGGCCTCTAAGGATATCCCTCAAAATCTGCAGACGTCAGTCGGTATGCTTATTTTACCAAGCAAGACATGAATATTAGTAGAGTGATGCGGTAGCTCTGAATGCCACAGTCTCAGATCCATTCAACGAAAGGGTCTAGGGATGTCCGTACTTAAGCCCATAGCATGAAACACTTATTTATCATCCTTTGCTTCAACTCACCTCTCACATTGTCCAACAAGACCCAAAATAGGCACAGAATAAACATGAGGCCTCCATCATTCATAACTCAAAGACAACTTGCTGACTTGTTTGTTTACCTCAAGCTTCCAGCTTAGCATACAGATGCATTTTAAAACCCCTTTTTATTGATGCCCCAGTTCCACAATATTCAGAGCACGAAAACCGTTTTCAACCCACTTTATTGAGATAAGTATGGGCACATCATGAGGCTAAAGCCTCATATTTATGCAGCAACGCATATTCAACCGACCTGCATTTAGAAGCTTGAGGGTCAAGGATAACTCAATTAGGCAAAGAACTAATCACTAAATGGAGCGTTAATACCTGCTTTTACACACCATTTGCATTTTAATAGCATGTAAGAAAAGGATGAAAGAGTAATTAATTGTTTAGGTTAATTTCTCCTCTCTCCCACCTTTTGATTTACAGTCCATGGTGCTGCTATTACACAGCCAGCGGCAGTACATTTTTGATTACGATCTGCAGGATCGACTCTCTGCCATCACTATGCCAAGTGTGGCCCGTCACACCATGCAAACTATCCGCTCTGTCGGTTACTACCGCAACATCTACAATCCACCTGAAAGTAATGCCTCAGTTACGGTGGACTACAGTGAGGATGGCCAGCTCTTGCGGGTGGCACACCTGGGCACTGGGCGGTGTGTCCTCTATAAGTACCGGAGACAGAACAAGTTGTCTGAGATCTTGTACGACAGCACACGGGTCAGCTTCACCTATGATGAGACAGCAGGTGTGCTGAAAACTGTCAACCTTCAGAGTGAGGGTTTCATTTGTTCTATCAGATATCGACAGATAGGTCCTCTGGTGGACCGGCAGATATTCCGCTTCAGTGAGGATGGCATGGTTAACGCCCGCTTTGACTACACCTATGACAATAGCTTCAGGGTCACCAGCATGCAAGGAGTAATCAACGAGACCCCTCTTCCTATAGACCTTTATCAGTTTGACGACATCTCCGGCAAGGTAGAGCAGTTTGGGAAATTTGGAGTAATCTATTATGATATTAATCAGATCATATCAACAGCTGTAATGACCTATACAAAGCACTTTGACGTACATGGCCGCATCAAGGAGATCCAGTACGAGATCTTTCGCTCCCTCATGTACTGGATCACCATCCAGTATGACAACATGGGTCGTGTCACCAAAAGGGAAATAAAGATTGGCCCTTTCGCCAACACCACCAAATATGGCTATGAGTATGATGTGGACGGGCAGCTGCAGACAGTCTACCTTAATGAAAAAATGATGTGGCGGTATAATTATGACCTGAATGGCAACTTACACCTCCTGAACCCTGGCAACAGTGCACGACTCACTCCCCTCCGCTATGACCTACGGGACCGCATCACACGGCTGGGCGATGTGCAGTATCGTATGGATGAAGATGGCTTTCTGCGGCAAAGGGGTGCCGAGATCTTTGAGTACAACTCCAAAGGGCTCTTGGTTCGGGTGCATAGTAAAGCCAGTGGCTGGACCATCCAGTACCGCTATGATGGGCTAGGAAGACGCCTGGCCTCTCGTAATAGTCTGGGCCAGCACCTTCAGTTCTTTTATGCGGACCTCAACTACCCAACACGCATCACCCATGTGTACAACCACTCAAGCTCTGAAATTACCTCGCTCTACTATGACCTACAAGGCCATCTGTTTGCCATGGAGATCAGCAGTGGCGAGGAGTTTTACATCGCTTGTGACAACACAGGAACACCACTTGCAGTATTCAGCAGCAATGGGCTTCTCCTCAAGCAGGTGCAATATACTGCTTATGGAGAGATCTACTTTGACTCTAACCCTGACTTCCAGTTGGTTATTGGATTCCATGGTGGCCTATATGACCCGTTAACAAGATTGCTGCACTTTGGAGAGCGAGACTATGACATTCAAGCAGGCCGATGGACCACCCCAGATATTAGCACCTGGACCAGGGTGGGTAAAGACCCAGCTCCCTTCAACTTGTACATGTTCCGCAATAATAATCCCATCAGCAAGGTACATGAAGTCAAGGAGTACGTCACAGGTAAGAGACTTCCCTTCTGGCATACTGTATTGGTGTTTTGTTTGTGCAACCATGATTTTAATTAGTTTGATTGTTTTTTTGGTTTTTTGGTTTTTTACAATGTCTGTTCTTTATTTTATAGATGTCAACATCTGGCTTGTGACATTTGGATTTCATCTGCATAATGTCATCCCAGGATTTCCTATCCCTAAATTTGACCTCACCCAACCCTCACTGGAAATGAGGAAGAGTCAACTATGGGATGACCTACCGGTATGCCATCTAATGAATTTTTCCCTTATGAATCTTATTAATATGTTTGTCTTTATCTGTCCTACATAAACTACTTGGCTGGATCTTTTAAAAATGTGCTATTTTAGTTTAAAAGAACGCAATGAAAAAGAAAGCCATTTCATTTGTATCATTCAAGTTGAAACTCATTCTCAAGAAAAATAATTCTAATTATCTAATGTGTTTTGTCTTTTTCTGCCAACTGTAGTCTATCTCAGGAGTCCAGCAGGAGGTTATGAGACAGGCCAAGGCTTTCCTATCTTTTGAGAGGATGCCAGAGATCCAGTTAAGCCGACGACGTTCAAGCCGGGAAAAACCTTGGCTGTGGTTCGCCACAGTCAAATCCCTCATTGGTAAAGGTGTGATGCTTGCCATTACCAGTAAAGGCCAGGTGGCCACTAACGCACTGAACATAGCAAATGAGGACTGCATTAAAGTGGCCACTGTCCTCAACAATGCCTTCTATCTAGAGGACCTGCACTTCACAGTGGAAGGCCGTGACACACACTACTTTATAAAGACCAGCCTGCCGGAGAGTGACCTGGGCGCCCTGCGACTCACTAGTGGTCGCAAGAGTCTAGAGAACGGTGTTAACGTAACAGTGTCACAGTCCACGACCGTGGTCAATGGGCGGACACGTCGCTTTGCAGATGTGGAGTTGCAGTATGGCGCATTGGCTCTGCATGTGCGCTATGGCATGACACTGGATGAGGAGAAGGCACGTGTCTTAGAGCAGGCCCGCCAAAGAGCACTGTCAAGTGCATGGGCGCGGGAGCAGCAGCGTGTGCGTGACGGGGAGGAGGGAGTGCGTCTTTGGACAGAGGGGGAGAAGAGGCAGTTGCTCAGCTCTGGGAAGGTGCTGGGTTATGACGGCTACTATGTACTATCAGTGGAGCAGTACCCTGAACTGGCCGACAGTGCCAACAATATCCAGTTCCTGAGGCAGAGCGAGATTGGGAAGAGGTAACAGTCTGCACAGCACAGGCTGTTCAACAGACTACTGCCCCTCTTCTCCCCAAGCTCCTCTCTCCTGTGTACACACACCCAGAACTCCTATCCCAGAAACTTAAGGGAAAAGGTTTATGTCAGAGAAGTGAGGAGTTGTGCCTAAGTGCCACACACACACTGCAATTATACAAAAAAGAAACTTGAGGCACTTCCTCTCATTGACTGAACCACACCCCCATTCTACATATTTGTCCACGTTATTGCATTGAATGGATAATGGACTCTCTAAGAGAGCAACCCAAGGGAAAAAAAAACTCAGTTATGATTTGTTTTGTCTTTTTTTGTTTTGTTTTTTGTTGCTTTTTTGCTTTTTTATATAAAACCTGAAAGGTGACTTGGTCAGTGATAAAATGGAGGGAAAAAAAAGCAAATGTGTTTACATGCAAAGACCACTGCACCCAGATGAACTAATATAATGTCTTTTTTCACAAGACGGTGACTAATTCAGTGGTTCAAACTGTCCTGGGCATCCTTGTTTTCAGCAAAAATTTGCCAACTAGTGAGGACTGAGGTTTCAGACTGTGAGCTAGTTGATCGTTTCTCTTCAGCTTTGATTTTGTTAAGGGACACAGTTGGGGTTCATATAATCAAATCTGAGTGTACAATCTCATTCCTGAACCAACCCAAGTGTTGAATAGAGCGGAAACTGACAGAACAAAATATATAAATATATATCTCATAACTGACCGGTACTTTGACAAGAGATGTTAGAATATCTTTATGGATTTTTTTTTTAATAAAAAAAATTCCACTTATCCGTACAATATTAGTCGCAGAGAAAGTAATTTATGTACAGTGTTTATACATAAAAATAAAATCTTACAAATATTGAGACTTTTTCGTCTTGTCATGCATTACTGTTTATACTCATGAATTTTAATATTTTATCTTATCAAAATTTGTGGTAATGCTAATTGAATAAAATCAGCTGTACTGTGTCATTGAATCCTCAACATTATTTTTCTTCTCTTTCCATCCTCTGAAACTGATTGTTGCCATTTTTTCTTTTTATTTCTCTCTTTTTCAGATTGTCTAAATATTTTCAGAGATTTCATGCTGTTGCTGCAGCTGTAATCAACAATAGGTTTAGAGTAGCTGTCAGATGTGGGTTGAGTAAATACTACACTTGAATACTAAAAACCCAACAAGGGTTTAGTAATTTGCCAGAAATTATCTAAATTGTTCCTTTACAGTAATGTCATGGTAATGGTATTGTTCTGTCTTTTAATTGGAATGCATTTCAAGCTTAAAGTGTCACTTTCTGTCCAGAGATACAACTTCAAGCTTTAGCCTCGCTTTCTATACAGAGATATGTTTTTTTTTCAGAAAGTTTCCTTTTTAATGTTTTAGATTAGGGACATATCACACTAGCATTAATGTCTATTGCCACTGGCAGCATGGGGCATTTGAAAAAAAAACTTCCAAGGAGTTTACATCCCTACATTTTCCCTAGACATGAAGAAAGCTCAAACTCTCTTGAATCAAAAGGGACATTAGAGAGCAGACAGAGTGTGGCTTTTTCCAGTGACAGATATTGCCCTATGATCATGTTATGATGGCAGAAATAAAGTGTTCTGTTTGGGGCTGAATTTATGTAACTTACATAAGTTCTAAAGCTAGATGAATTTAGAAATTTAGGGTGTGTTCACACTTGACATGTTTGGCTAGTTAGTGCAGTTCATTTGAATAAGTGTGAACGCTACCGTCTGAACCCTGGTGCTCACCAAACAAGCGGACCAAGACTCCTGAAAAGATGAGTCTCGGTCTGTTTCCAAGTGGTCCGAATAATATAAAAACAAAAAACGGACCAGAGATATGTAAACGAACCAAAAACAGGAAGATGAGACCCTAAAAAGGACCGAATGCTCAAACATAGCTGTTTTTTCTCGGCATAGTTGCGATGTTGCCCGTCACAGTTCGGAACAGAGTCTCCTCGGAGCAGATCTTCGTTTGTGTGTGTGACGAAGGAATTCCTGCCGCTGTTTTGATTCCTTTACACATTTTATAAGCTATTCACGAGTTCTTAGTTGGTCAAAATGCTATGCACATACAACGAGCGCATTTATTCCAGCACGCAGCATTGTTTTGGACGTTCATAAAGTTCCGTCTCAAAATAGGCAATACGTCATTAAAGCCGCCTAATCAGGTTGTGAACGTATCCCTATGCCTTTAGGTTCGGTATCTTTAGGTTCGGTGATAAAAATGCCAATGTGAACACTAAGCGGACCAGGACTTTTTTTGGTTGGGGGGTCCGGACCAAAGGAACTAAGCGAACCGAACTATACGTGTGAACACACCCTGAAAGAGCACCAAATATGAAGTGAACAAGATTTTCATCTTGACCCATATGAACGAGATTGATTTAGGATTTATTTTATTTTGAAACATTTGACCAATGAATTCATCTGAGAGCACCACAAACCACCACAAAAAGTGATCAGAAGTCAACCCAAAAGGGGAAAACAATATTAATTTGTATGCCTAAATGGACTGCCTCCTCCTTCAGATACTGTTTTTGTAAAGGCTTTTTAAAGATTGTATAAAATAAAATGTTCTGACTAATGAATGAGAAAATATTGTTTCCATTTTAGGTTGTTGTTTTCCTATGACAAGTTTTTTAATCAATCATGTAATTGTACGGTGGAGCATATTTTTCTATTCATGTGTGAATTGAGGTCTGAAGGAGATATTACCCACCTGTGGGCCTGTGAGGTTTTGTTTGGGATTCTCAGTTACTGACTGATCGGGAGGGCCTCAGCTTATTGTTAGGGTGAACTTTTCCCTCTGGAGAAAAGGTGAGCGCTTAATTAAAACACTAGTAATAACAGAACAAGAACCACTGCAATATTAAGGGGAAAAAAGTGTTTGCCTTAAAAGGTCTACACAG
Organism: Semotilus atromaculatus; assembly: GCA_031834385.1. Taxonomy (NCBI): domain Eukaryota; kingdom Metazoa; phylum Chordata; class Actinopteri; order Cypriniformes; family Leuciscidae; genus Semotilus; species Semotilus atromaculatus. The sequence continues at coordinate 9,936,765 of JAULUF010000038.1, read as the reverse complement.
ATTCTCTGAGTTGCTCTGCAATACAGTAATGTTGTTTGTTGGCATAAGGAATGGCCACTGTACTCAGGAGCCCTTCAATTAGTGTGTTCGAACAAATTCCAATTTTCAACATTTGTTTGTCAATATAGTTAAAGTATTCTTATTAAAACCCAGAACTAGCTAACAGAGGCGGATTTGGGAAAAACATGTTACTGAGTAGCAGTGAGGATATAAATGTATGTGAGAAGAGAAGTGAAAACTGATATGTTTGCTATTGATTGCATGCATACAGTGTAAACTCAACGAATCAAAGAAAGGTCACATTTTTCTCTTGCAGCATATTAGTGCCAATATGTACGTGGTCTGTTTTGATATTTCTTTGCACTACAATGTAAATGTTAAAGATGATGCCTCTACATTATACATTATTGCAGTCGTCACATCTCTGGTCGGATCTGAGGGAAGATTGTAAAAACTGGTTATTTTTCCTAAATTAAAAGGAAAGATGCCTGTACAGAAAATCATCAGTATTTAATTTATAACTTTTGAATAAATGCCATTGTTATCACACAGTTCAGTCACTTAACAGTAATGTTTTCTCATATCGGCTCTGATGTGGGATTTGGTTAACCTAAAATGTGTGCATTGTCTGACTGAATTTGTCTGAGTACTGAACATTTGAAAATGCTGTGTGTGATTAGCTTTGTTGCTACTGCGACAAAACAACCATTGCTTTTTTTAATTACTTTGTTTTTTTTGAACATTCTCTACATTTTGTGTATTTTGTATTATCTGTTATTCCAAACAAATACTACAAATTGAAGTGATTTTACCTGTAAATTCAATAACTTATCTTACAATCTCTCGTTTGTAATGAGGATTTAGAGGAAGTTGTATACTGATGTTATGTTATTTGTTTTTGCTCAATTTTGCTTTTGTATTGTTTTATAGCCATGCAGCATCTCGAAAAAGGCTCATGATTTCCATTTGATAGACAAGTCTGTTTAGAGTGCAATTAAAGTGCAATTTTGATGTAATCTAAACTAGATCACTGCTGGATTCATTACCTTTTATCTTCAACATGTTTAATGCTCCACAGAGATCAATCATAAAAATAAAATGTAATATTCAAAATGGTTGTGTATTTATTAGTCCATTTCACAAATGTGACCACATTCATATCTCACCCATTTAGCCAGTCAGCAGAAGAATGCAATAGAGCACTTGTTCTCAAATTGTGGGTGGTACATAGTGTGGCCCTGGAAATGTACACTATTAAAAAAATTACTTTTTTTTAGATCTAATGTTTTGTAATTATTGTGGTATGTGTGTTTTTTAGATGCTACGGATTTTACAGATCAGCAAAGGGCCAATCAAGAAATCAATGCGCAGGGATACTAATTGATAAAAATTTGGCATTATTCATGCTGTCATTTACTCATGTCATTCCAAACCTATATGAATTTCTTTCTTCTGCAAAATACAAAATATATTTTTAATTTCTACATTTGCTCAATGCTAAAAAAAAAAAAACTGAACGAATATTGTTGGTGACTAGGTGATGCTTTGTTCTGAGTTGATTGAAAGTGGTACTTGGCCTGAAATGTTTGACAATTCACCGAAACGGAATATCAGTTTAATATCCACAACAGAACAGATAAAACAGAAATTAAAATAAATAAATAGATAACGTACACTCCGACTGTCATTGTCACAAAATAAACCTTGACAGGGTAATAAATATAAATGTTACAAAGAAAGCATGTATGTGAAATCGTTATGAAATTGCTCATTTCACGGTTTCATGATTCCCTATAATTCATGAATTATCCATATGTTTCATAAATTCATTCTTATGAAGCAGAGAGCCTTAAGGATTTGGACCAGAAGACAGTTTCTGATTTCATGGGCAAAGGCACATTCCTTACTGCAGAGAAATAGCTTTTCTGCCCCTTTGCTGTTTTGAGAGCACCAGGCAGATGTGCTTCCATAACAGTGTTTGAGGCTCACAGTGGCATAGTGCTCTCAATCAGAGTAGGAGTGGGACGCCGTCCAAAAGGCCCCACATCTCAAATGTGGTCGTGTTTCCAGCAGCTGCAGCTGCCGAACACAAGACTCAAAGCACACTTAGAGGATATGGGAAGGCTTGTCAAAAAAACCTGACTGGTTGTAATGGGTTTTCCAGTCACTTCTGCTGTATGTCTTTAAGGCCAACCACATCTCTTTTGTTTGCCATTTATGAGAAGGTCTGAAGTGCTGAAACCAAGGCCATGTGTTGAAATGCCTTACAGGTGCTGTGTGTCCGTTTGCTCTCATCACTGGAGCTCCTTTTATACTCTCAAAGCAATCTTTACTTAACATCCAGCACAGGCTGTTCCTTGAGTGTGTGACAGACAAACGATATACAATATATAGGCTACTTCTGATTTATTTCATGAATGCGAGTTAAACAAATCAGATGCTGTGTCGGGTGAAAACAAAAAAACAGCTTACTGGATATCAAAAGTAAAAAAGTATAACGAAGTAGGGATGATCTGATACCATTGTTTCAGAACTGATCCGATCCCAATACCAAAAATTCAGAGTATCGGTCGATGCCGATACCAGCGCAGTTTTTTTTAAATCACTGTAGAATTTCTACACCTCTGTCTGTGGAACTTATAATCACACGTTTATGTTAAACACAAATTACTAAATACAGACTACTTCATTATAAAAAAAAAAAACAAATGAATGAAATATTTGACAAATATATATTATGAACTAGGATAATTCAGCAGCAAAAGTTATTCCAGAAAAATCATGAGTGCACAATTATTATATGATATCTAAATATTTAATAATAATAAAAACATTATTTAGTGTGGAACAAATTAAAATGAATAAGCATAGCACTAAACCTGGTAAAATGTTACACATTGCTTGTATTGTTTTAAAATACATGAATGAAAAACAAATTGTATAGAAGTAAATATATTTAAATTAAAGACATTTATTAGCATAGCATAGCTTTTTAATCAGGCAAAAATGTATGATAGATAGGACAGAACAAGATAGGCTATGAATAAGCTTTCATTGCGCAAAAGTATTATTGGTTCCGATACAGAGCGTCACAAAGCGCTTATGCACATCCTGGTCAAGTCACCTTCATTTATATAGCGCTTTTAAAATTATATATAGATTGTTTCAGTTTTACAGTGATAATAGGAAATTATCAGAGATTGTTTTGGCTTTACAACAGTTAGAATAAGTTACTGTCCAGCTAAAGTGAGTTCTGATTGATTCACTTCCGTCACAACGATCATTAGTTATTAACTTAGGGGGTTAATAACTTAGTTATTTTTCCAGAAAATGCAATCAAAGATGACAGACTGGCAAGAGCAAGTTGGAAGGAGGAGGCAGCAATGCCTGAGGCACAGAGAGAACTCAAACTTCCTGAGCACACCCTCATAACTGAGTGCCCAACAATATGGGGTTCAACAGAAAAGATGATTGCCAGAGTGCCAGAACAGGCCAAAGTCATATCCCATGTATTGTCAGGTGACCGATATGTAGGGATGGCTGATGCAAAGCTGACGTTCCGAAGCTTTTTGAGATCCAGAAGCGCAGATGTTTCGAAACACTGATCCGAAGTGTGATTCAAAACACCCATGTCACGTGACTATGGCTAAATGAAGCTTCGGAGTGTTTCACGACAGGTGGCATGGTCCACCGAATCAGCGTTTGATTGACAGGGTCGGAAACAGACCACACAATCGCACATCTGTTTAAAAGTGGAGAGGAAGATCCCTTAGCCTGGTGGAAGGTGCACAAGATCAACTTCCCACAACTGTGTAAGATAGCCCACCAGTATCTCTGATTTAGCAAAAAACCTATGAGCTACTGAGAACCATACATTAGGATCACTACGGCTGGCAGTGTGATACTCATTGTGCACTTTAGCATACTCATTTGTGCAGTTTATTACAGTGACTTTATTATCTAAATACTGAGTGTGAGTGCCACAGATTTGTTTTTATATTTCTGCAATATGCACTTTAGTTTGTGTTATTTGTTACTGAAGTTGATGTTTACACCAGACTTATTTGTCAGTGCTTTATGTTGTCATTATTATTATTACGTTTACAAGGCTGGAAGTTAATATCAGTCCATATACTACTGTGATTGAAGTAGTTAAATAAAAATGTCAGGACACCACTGAAGGCCTAGGTGTGAAATGCACCGCTCTGCTACTGAAACCAGCAGATGTATTGAAAGAAGCAGCATTATCCTGATTAGTCATCATCTTAAAACACCCTTCTCAACACAGCGTATGAACTATTTCAATGTTCCCTTTACGGGCCACCATACATAATCAACCAAATCAGAGTTATACACAAGTTAAAAATGGAGTCTGATTAAACTGTGTGAGGTTGAGAGTGTTAAAAAAGATGAGATGAACAACAGTGATTAAGTCAATAAATTACGTGTATTTACAATATTCACATGAAACTTAAAAAAAAAATTATTTATTTTTTTAAACTGTTTTACAGACAGGGCTTAGATTAAGCCAGGATTATCTTAATTAGCGAACATTACTGAGCATTTTCTGTGAAAAAAACAATGACACTGTCCCAGTATCATTTAAAGACATACACAGATTAAACAACATGTAAACCTGTTAAAACACCAATAAAACCATTATGATATATAGAGTGTGGCTTATGTGACAGTGTTACAAGAGGATTACCGGTATGTTCAAGTCATTTGTATGCGTCACACTTCCTGTTGTCAGCTGGTACACTATCATTTGTTACCAACAACCAGTTGCTGGTATCTAAAACTAGAAGTAATACAAAGAGACAGAGACAGAATGAGAAAGTTGTTAATCTGCTTCCAAAGTGCATAATTCACAAAGAAGCATAATCATAATACATTCATTGATCGAGTCTAAGTAAAAATAGCACTTGCACTGCACAACAAAACATTTTCAAAAGGTGCTACTAAACGTTCTTTGTCATTTCATTCTGTCACTAATCCAATGCCCTCCTCCAGTTACGAGACAATAAAGACGTACAGATTTGGAGATCATTTAGCCGAAGTAATCAGACCTTGTTGACTTTGCAGCCTGTCTACTGAAATCTGGAGTGAGGCCAATATGAAAACTTTTTTTTTGTTATTTTTTTTGACAGCTTAGGCTTTTTGTGACAGGGATTAAAACGTTTCCTTTAAAACACAGACAGGTTAAGCTGAACTATGCTTGCAGAGTCACAAACTGCCATCAGCCCTTTTTGATTGAGCAATGCTTTGGTATCGGGTTCTCTCTCAAATTTTTCTCCAAAGACGACGGATCAAACTTTTTGAGTCAGACAAAACTTATCTTTATAGATGACACCTTTCTGCACACAAATCTCCAGAAAGACATATTTTTATAGTTGTATATAAATATTCTGTTTCCCATTTTGGGAATTTAAAAGTGGCACTAACCTGCAGATGGCTAGATACTTAGCTCTTAATTAATATGAAACTTTGAAGCAGGACAACTGTATGCATACATTTGAAATACAGCCAATGCTTCTTTTTTTGTGTGTCAACTGCATAACCCACCTTACACTGAAGGCATTTTTATTGTGCTTTTTCCTCATCCAATTAATGCAAATACATTTTTCAAAAATGTGCTACATCATAACAGCACCAACTTTTTTTCATAATTACATGTGAAATTTGAACCAATCTTTGAGTGAACCTATATGGCTAATGAAGCATTTTTGAAGGAGGGCTAAAAAATATCCACCCATGAACAGAAAAGTTCTGACTTCCAGAGCTTCAAACTGACAAGGCCATAGTAACCTATAAAGAAAACTATGTATATTCGGACTATCCAAATACTGTATCAAATATACATATTTTATTTATAGGCAGGTGAATTGGTCACATCAGCATAATTCATTAACTACCTTCAGACAACCCCCACACACTTTCTGAATTTTAATAAGATCATAGGCTTTAGGTGGCAGGTAGTGATTAGGTTAAGATATAGCAGCTATATCACCCTGTAGCCCAAGACTGGTTGCCCACTGAAGCTAAGCAGGGCTGAGCCTGGTTAGTACCTGGATGGGAGACCTCATGAGAAAACCAGGTTGCTGCTGGAAGAGGTGTTTGTGAGGCCAGCAGGGGGTGCTCTCCCTGTGGTCTGTTTGGGTCCTAACGCCCCAGTATAGTGATGGGGACACTATACTGTCAAAGAGCACCGTCCTTCGGATGAGATGTTAAACCGAGGTCCTGACTCTCTGTGGTCATTAAAAATCCCAGGATGTCTTTCGAAAGAGTAGGGGTGTAACCCCGGCATCCTGGCCAAATCTGCCCGGTGGCCTCTGTCCATCATGGCCTCCTAATCATCCCCGTATACTGATTGGCTTCATCACTCTGTCTCCTCTCCACCAGTAAACTGGTGTGTGGTGGGCGTACTGGCGCAATATTGCTGCCGTCGTATCATCCAGGTGGATGCTGCACATTGGTGGTGGTTGAGGAGATTCCCCCCTTCCTTGTAAAGCGCTTTGAGGTCCCAGATAAAGCACTATATAAATGTAACAAATTATTATTATTATCATTAAGATAAAGTATTTATGATGTAAAGACATTTAACCTTAACCTTAGGGTTGTTAACCTTAGTATGTGATTCTCTTTTTTGTAAAAAAAATTTCAAAATCACTTGAAATCCTCTTCATAACCCACTTACAGCCACTGAGTTAGAAGCACTGAAATGAAAATGAAGCAATTTAATCATCTGTGAAATGGGCAACACTCGAAAAACTCCAGCCAATCATTTCCAAGACCACCTAGAATCATTGGACAGTAAGTCCGTCAATCAAACGGTCTACCATACACCCCTCCCCCATCCCCTTCGTGCGCATGCATACTCAAAGTACATTGCTATGAATCCTGCTTTGAATAGAACACCGCTGTACAGACGCCATGGCTGAGTCTCCCGCATCTGAGTTTTCGCTCGTGCATGATTGAGCATCCGTGTTCTTCGAATGGGTGAAGTTAGGTCCAGCGTTGGAAGAAAGAAGTTAGGACCTTCTGAGTTGTGTATTATCTAACTCTGGGGGATAAGGTGAATAGGCGAAAGTCCCAAAAAGTCGGAGTGTTCCTTTAAGTCCTATGGACCTTATGGATGCCCATGTTAAATGTCCTGTATGTCTAGGCATCGAACATCTCAGGGAGGCTTTAACGGACCCTTGTCCGGAATGTAATTTGATGCCTTTGAAGGTACAAAGGTTGCCAAAATTTTAACCTGAAGTTCAAGATTTTTTGGCACCAGTCAAAACCAAGGTTCAGACTGGTAGCAAGCATCCAGCTAGCAAAGCTAAAGGGCCTCCAAGGAAGAAGCAGACCCCGGATCCAACACTATAAAACCAGGTCCAATCTAATGTTGCGTTCACACCGGACGCGAATTGACTCTGACCCTCTGGTGTCTATCTGTCAGAAAATACAGGATCCATAGAATAAGGTGCGGGTTCACGTCCATTTGGAGCAGTTTTTGTCCCATCAGGTGAGGTTGCACTGTGTTAAAAGCACTTGAGAAATCCACAAATACCAGTCTAATGAATGACCTGGGCTTTTCAAGATGGGAATAAGTGCCATTTAGCAGTGTTAATATGGCATCATCCACACCTCTGTGCCGTTTGTATGCAAACTGAAGGGGGTCAACGTGCAAACTGATCTCCTCCTGAAGCTGGGAAAGAATAAGCCTTTCAAAGCCTTTCATTACCAGAGATGTTAATGCCACAGGCCGGTAATCACTTTTGCAGGTGGGATTGTTATTTTTGCTATTGGACAGATGACTGAGGATTTCCAGGTTGATGGGATTGAATGTTCTGAGAGAGAGCGGTTGAACAGATAGCAGAAAACACCTCCTAGCTGGTTGCAACAGACCTTTAGCAACGGGCCACAGATCTGATCAGGTCCTGGTGCTTTGTTAGGTTTCATCCTTTTCAGCATGAGTTCCACTTCCTCCTGCCGCAACTTCAGATTTGCCTGGGAAGGTGTCATAGGAGTGAGGTCAGCTATTAGCTCCTTCCTCTCTTGTGAATAATCAGACTGGTCAAACCTGGAGTAGCCTACAATTGGTTAAGGTCCTCTGCCATGTTGACAGAGTCTATTGTCCTGGATAATGCTGAGTTGTTAATGGGGAGGCCTGCCAGTGTTTTAATGCCTTGCCAGGCATCCCTAGCTTTGCCTTCCCGAAAGAGTTTCTCAACTCTCTCCTTGTATCCTTTCTTTGCTGATTTTATTTCCTTGTTCAGTCTGTTTTGGATGAGTTTGGACTCAATTCTGTTTCCTGAGTTGAATGTTTGTATTCTTTTCATTAAGAATGGTTTTCAGTGCTTTTGTAATCCAAGGTTTATTGTTAGACCTTCACAGTTTTTTTTGCGGGACAATCAAATCTTCACAGAAGGTGATATAGTGGGTAACCACTTCAGTGGCTTCCTCAAGGCTGCTCCCCTGAGTCAACACCTCCCAGTCTGTGCTGTCAAAGCAGGCCTGTAGAGACTCAGCTGCATTATCATCCCACCTTTTTACCAGCTTCTTGTGTAAACAAGTACTAGTGCCAGCTGACCAAACTCCCAGGGGAGATATTGGGGTCTGAATGACACAGCAAGCAGCTCTAGATCAGGTGTATAGCAGGAGTCTTTGACATCAGCAGTTCTGCTCCCGTCTTTATAAAAATACACGCACAACCCACCCCCGTGTCTTTTCGGGCTACTCACAGTGTCCCGGTCCAGTCTGAGCGGAGAGCCGAATCCGTCCAGAGAGAGCTCGGAATCCACGATCGAGTTATCCAGCCAGGTTTTCGTGAGACAGACCAGACTAGCCTCTTTATATGCCCACTGGCATGACATGTTTGCCTGTAGTTCATCCAGTTTTTTACATAGGAAGCGAGTATAATGCAAGGTAGCGACGGACTCTTCTGTGTGCCGGTGAGCCTTTTCAGCCTCTGCTTCAATCTACCTCTCCTTCCCCGCTTCCTCATTGGAGATTTCCGGCGGTAATCGCGGCCCAGCCCGCGTTGTCTCAGCATCAACTCTCCACAGTTGTCCAAGTTCGGTGCTGGATAATCCATATTTTGAAGAAGCAGCAGGTCATACCGGTTTAACCGCAGAATTTCGCCCCCATGACTCCCAGGTACTGCCATTAGCAGTTCGACTGCCCAAAGCAGCAGCAACATCAGCTCGCACTAACTCATCATGAAAAGTGTACTTTACAAGCTTTGATCTCACTATAATAATGTCCAGAAAGGGCAAACATTCAAATAAAAACTGCACTCGGGAACACATCTAAATAACTAGATAAACTTAACACGCAACAAGACGCTCCCCACCAGTCGCCATTACAGCGCCCGCCCTGTGCCCTGTTAACATAGTTAACAAATACTTGATCTATACGTGTCATGAGCTGATAGCACGTAAGTGCATGTTTTCAATGGTCATTGAATATTTCCATTTCAAAAAAAAAAAAAAAAAAATGGAACTAATGTTGTATTCCACAAACATTTGCTGATATTTTTGCAATGATATTTTCATTTCATTTGCTGATATTTTCTTTTTGAAGAGCATTAAATGATAGTTATATTGGATGTTCAACTAGAGTTTGCCATCTGTTACAGTTATCCTATGTAAATGGGGCATATAAATATTTCCTTTATGCATGAGTATATCTCAACTGAAGTTCTGAAGTTCTGAAGTTCATGACATTCTGTTATTTCATGCTGAATTGTAAAAAAAAGAAAAAAGAAAAAAAAAGGCAGATTTGAACTGCATTACCCAAGAGGCCAAGGGTTACGGAAGTAGAGGAATAAATAAAAAAGAGAATGTCGAACTGATGGACAACACGCACTGCACGTTAAATTTGAGTTGTGTTTATTATTATACATTTATCACAAAAGAGTGAAAGACAAACAGTACAATTAGCTAGCTGCACATCAATTCATGCAATTGGGAGGTTTAATAGAGACAACAGGCCAAAATTAATTAAGACATTAACTTAGGTCATTCCACTTTTTACTAATTTCTCTAAGAGGGCATCTTTTAGGCTACATTTCTGATCAAAGTGTCTCTTTACTTGGCAGCGAAGAGTTTTTAATGCAGACACATTCCTCTAACTGTTTTTATCTACACTTACAAAGCTTTTGGCTAAAGACCAGTGCTTTATCAAGGCTGAAATTGAAAGAAGCAAGGAGGGGGCTCATTGCAGGACCATGTAAGGCTTTTTCTCTATTAAATCTGAACTAAATCAGACTGAGCAACATTGGCAAACCAGCTGCTCTATTTGTCAGTAAATTAAGTTTTCGTACTAAATATATTAATCTTATTTATCTTCAAACATTCACATTACGTTTACCTGAAGTATTAAAATGTGAAAAGTAGCTGTCATAAAAATATGCTAGAAAGCAAAAGGTAGGTTTTCGGTTTACTCAACAACCACATCACCTGTCATTGTTGTTACACTTGCTGAACATGATTTGCCAAACACCATATCGGACAGATTGCATCTCTCTGGTCTGAAAACTTTTGCCTTCAACTAAGGCTGAACAGCCTCTTTACTGGCATGGAGGACTTTTGTTTTTCAAAGTGTCAAACCTTGTGTCTAGTGTGAAGATGAAGCTTACAGGAAACTATAGCTTTTAGGTCATTAAGTTGCTACATAAGGACAGATGCTCTTTACTCATAGGAAAAGGAACTGATCCACAGTGTATTTCTAACTGTGCTTATATTTATATATACACATACACACAGGGGTGATGCCAAGAAAACAAACCAAAACAACCACAAACTGTAGAAACAGATGGTGACAACCACCATAAAGCCTAGTGTTTTTCAAAGAGATAAACTAGCCTACGTGATTAACAGAATTGGTCCCTTACCAGCTCTTATGCAGAGAACTTTTCCTCAGATTTCTGACATTATATAGATGTTGATTATAATCATAGATGAGTAGTTGGTTTAAACTGACAATCAATGTGCTTAGTTCAGATGCATTCTATCTGACATTGATAATACATCTTTCTGTCATCAGCATGCCTCTATCTGCTGCCACACTTATCTCTTTACATAATTACTCTGACACTAAGTGATAGGACATTGGGTACTGCTGAAAGTACGCTAGATCTATCACTCACTGACATTTTAGAATGTCTACACAGGACAACCATTTGATGAGAAAGTAATGAATTGTTGAATTGTTGAACAATGAATTGTAAAAATAAAATAAAAAAACATTTATTTGGAAATAAGGAACATTATACAGAAATCATGTGGCTTTTCACACCAGTTTTGTTTTATTCCTAAAGTAGATTGTCTCTTTCCCCAAATAAAGACTGACAAAACATTTCAAATTTACAGCACTGAAAAGCTAGATGTTAAAAAGATGACCATATGACATTAGCACAAAGCTGAAAGACGCATGTCTTTTAACCGCCTTCCCAGACACCCAACCTGAAATCCATCCAGTATTTTTGGAATGAGTCTATCACAGGTCATCACCAGTATGACAGAGCTTTTAATGTTCTTCAGTATGTGCAAAATTAGGTAAAAATATCTATAAAAATAGGTTTTCATGACGTATTTACTTGTTTTTTTTTAACAGTTAGATTTCTTTTTTGCATTCTTTTTTTTAGTTGTTGCAAGGTCTGCTTTGTGTGGTATATATATATATATACACACACACACATACATACACGGACATATATAAAATCTTTATGTTCATGCAAATATTTACACGTTAAGAAATTTGTTGGGGAAAAAAAATTTAAAGTGAGAGGAATTCATTTTTTTATGCCAAGTATATATTATATCACAACTTGAGTTTTGCATAATCTAATGTGTTATGGTGCTTATGTAGAGATTATATCTTCTCTCTATCATTTTTTGTCAGCTCTCAGACTGCCACTGTCTGTAAAGTCAAGTTAAATTGTTACTATATCCTCCCAGTTTGTATAGTAATAGAGTAAAACTAACATATTGTGATCAATTTGATGTTACCTGTGTCATTTCTTTAGGTATCAGTACTTCACCTCTGAAGAGGGCTGCTGTGCTTTGGTCTGTCTTCTCTAAGACAGTGCTGTCTGTCTGGCTGGCTGGCTGTCAGTGAGCTGTGTTCCAGAGAATGATTGCACTTGGTTCTTGGTTCTCAAACAGATATGCTGCAGCACTTCATCAGCTACACCATCTGACACATGAGCAGGTTTTCATCTGCTTGCTGTAAACTTTCTTTGAGGCATTTTATAACCCCCTTTGCTGCTCAAACAGCATACTTTCCTTTCCTGCAAAAAGACCATTACAAGAATTATTTTTAGCAGCACCTCCAGACCCATCACCCAAATCAAATCATCAAAGGGAAAAACGTCATCCACATTGTGGATGGTATGATGCAATTTGCACACATCAACAACTCATGTCATTTTAATTTAGGCTTTGAGGTATTTGTGACCTTTACCCTTAACAACATACTGAATTTCGGAGAAAAGAAATGGAACAACAACAGGTTTATTTCCCCCTCTTTAAGAGTAAACTCAGTGGGCCTATTCTGTTTCAGCAATGACAACACTCCCATCAAGTGTGTGTAATGCCGCAATACATCAAACTCTGAGATGAAAATATGAGCAGCCACGCAGTTATACACTCACCTAAAGGATTATTAGAACACCTGTTCAATTTCTCATTAATGCAATTATCTAATCAACCAATCACATGGCAGTTGCTTCAATGCATTTAGGGGTGTGGTCCTGGTCAAGACAATCTCCTGAACTCCAAACTGAATGTCAGAATGGGAAAGAAAGGTGATTTAAGCAATTTTGAGCGTGGCATGGTTGTTGGTGCAAGACGGGCCGGTCTGAGTATTTCACAATCTGCTCAGTTACTGGGATTTTCACGCACAACCATTTCTAGGGTTTACAAAGAATGGTGTGAAAAGGGAAAAACATCCAGTATGCAGCAGTCCTGGGGGCGAAAATGCCTTGTTGATGCTAGAGGTCAGAGGAGAATGGGCCGACTGATTCAAGCTGATAGAAGAGCAACTTTGACTGAAATAACCACTCGTTTCAACCGAGGTATGCAGCAAAGCATTTGTGAAGCTACAACACGCACAACCTTGAGGCGGATGGGCTACAACAGCAGAAGACCCCACCGGGTACCACTCATCTCCACTACAAATAGGAAAAAGAGGCTACAATTTGCAAGTGCTCACCAAAACAGTTGACAGTTGAAGACTGGAAAAATGTTGCCTGGTCTGATGAGTCTCGATTTCTGTTGAGACATTCAGATGGTAGAGTCAGAATTTGGCGTAAACAGAATGAGAACATGGATCCATCATGCCTTGTTACCACTGTGCAGGCTGGTGGTGGTGGTGTAATGGTGTGGGGGATGTTTTCTTGGCACACTTTAGGCCCCTTAGTGCCAATTGGGCATCGTTTAAATGCCACGGCCTACCTGAGCATTGTTTCTGACCATGTCCATCCCCTTTATGGCCACCATGTACCCATCCTCTGATGGCTACTTCCAGCAGGATAATGCACCATGTCACAAAGCTCGAATCATTTCAAATTGGTTTCTTGAACATGACAATGAGTTCACTGTACTAAAATGGCCCCCACAGTCACCAGATCTCAACCAAATAGAGCATCTTTGGGATGTGGTGGAACGGGAGCTTCGTGCCCTGGATGTGCATCCCACAAATCTCCATCAACTGCAAGATGCTATCCTATCAATATGGGCCAACATTTCTAAAGAATGCTTTCAGCACCTTGTTGAATCAATGCCACATAGAATTAAGGCAGTTCTGAAGGCGAAAGGGGGTCAAACACAGTATTAGTATGGTGTTCATAATAATCCTTTAGGTGAGTGTAGAATGTGCTAAATAAAATAGTCACAAAAGCTGCAATTATGCCTATAGTCAGGGATAGTTCACCAATAATCATTAAGCCATGCATAACATTCTTCTGCGCATATATATATATATATACACATGCACGTATGTATACACACATGCACGCAGTAGTGGCCAAATGTGATTAATTGGCTTTTTCGCACTATATTCATACGTTTACTCAAATATTTCTTAATTATACTGTATGCATGTTGTGCATAGTGTAAAACTAATGTATGCATTCCATGTTTCAATTGTATCGTTTGTCATGACGCAGTGAAACATAACAAAATGTGTCAGGCCAAGCTTGCACTCATTATTCCCAGGCTATAATTCAATAAATCATGATGTGGCAGGTATTAGCTATATTATTAAATATGACTTACTATTTTAGTGAAAATGGCCAGAAGGAAAGAGCTGTCTTATTCAACCAAGGAGGATATTAATAAAATGGCTAAATATCGTCAGTTGGTTTTGGATATTGATCATGTGCTGAATGTGAATGGTCACAATGTAAACAGAATTATTTCAACGCACATTGAGATCACTACTATGCTGAATAGTAAGGAAGACTAGTGAGCATTTTGACAGGAGGATGAAAATCACCTGAATGTGGGACCACCTCAAACGCTTCTAAAGGCCAGGATGAGACATGCAATTGTGAGGAACGTCCAAGTTCATCTTCAACTGTAACCACAGTTAAAAGAGGCTGGATTGACAGGTTGTGTACCAGTAAAGAAACCATTTATATATATATAGGCCTATATATACATATAAACCTGAATTCTAAACCTAAATTGTGATAAGTCATAGGTCTTCCAATGAAGCTTAACGATCCGAAAGTTAAGCCCATCAAATGCATGAGTCAAGTGTTTAGTGATTCAATACCCAGGGGAATGGCTGCTGTAATCAAACACAATGATGAACAAACATAAATAACTGAATACATTGTAGGCAATATTTGCTTTAATTTGTGTGAGCTTTTTGCTTTTCTATGCATAATAACTATAAAACACATACAGGTGAAACTTGAAAATTTCGAATATCGTGAAAAAGTTAGTGTATTTCAGGTCTCAGCAGCAGGAGGGATGTAGAGGTCAGTAAGCTGGGCTGAGTCGAGTGGGGGACGGAGGGGGGTGACTCTGGGACGCCAGAGTCACTGTCGAGCCCTCTTGAAGTGTCGTGGGCTAGTCGACGAAACACTGAGGACGGAAGGTGCCCACTTGAAGACCCTAGAGATGTCCCCTACTCGGCTCAATCCAGACGGTTGTCGTGTTGGTCCACTAGGGAGACCACACTGTAGTTGCAGCCGTCGTGTGTGCTGACGCGCCAAGTACACTGCAGCCGTTAACGCCGGACAGAAGGGGAGTCACACCCTCATATGGAAAGAAGCGTAAATGGATGGAGAAGCATAGTTTACTGTAAAGCTACGTCTTAGTGTTGCTTATCTTGGCGAAAGCCGAGTACAAATCAGCATGAAGTTTTAACATCTACTCTCGTGTAATGGAAATCAGACATTCAAATTAAAAGGTGAAACTAATATATCTAGTTACTATATATAACTTTATATATATGCGCATGATTATACTTTTCAGAGGGCCGACATTTCTGTATTTAAAATCGTGAGATTCTGAATTTGAAGTTTTCATAAAGCCATAATTATCAAAAGTTTTGCACGATATTCTATTTTTTCGAGTTTCCATATAAAACATTCCATATGCTGGAGATTGCCTCTCTTTTAATACCTTAAAATCAAGTTTAGTGTATTCTTCGTCCCAATATATCATACTCATATTTTGCACATATCCCACATTGCAAATGTAGAAATAAATAAATAAAAGCTCTAGGTGAACATCAGATTATGTGATGGTGTTTGATATCAGCCTATCAGAAAGATTATAGAGATAAACCGATTCCAATTTTTCATTGAGTTTGCCCTGCCGATACAGATTTTAGCCGAATCCGATAAAAAAATTTCGAACCACTTTACAGCACGCCACACACAAATATTTATTTTCTATTTTTATATATCTATATATATATATATATATATATATATCTATATATATATATATATATATATCTATATATATATATATATATATATATCTATATCTATATATATATATATATATATATATATATATATATATAACTAACACCATATAGTTTTACCCAAACTGATTAATTAAGACAAGTTTAAATGGGTACATTTTCTATAAATATGTTTGTCTTCATTTAATTTTCTGACATAGCCTACTCCAGTTCTTGTTAAAATACACTAGACATGCAAATTATATGAATTTTAGCCACTTTTTGTGTGAAATCATATTTATTTTGTCCATCAAAAGTGTGCTTTCACTTTAATTGAGTCTGAGGGGGCTTTCACAATGGCAGTTTAGTTCGGAACGGGGCACGGTTCGCATGAAAAATCGCTAATGTGAACGCTGTCATGGGACCCGGGTGCGCACTGAGGTACCGAACCCGAGACTACCTGGAGGAGGTGGTCTGAGTTCGGTTGCTCCCGAACCGTGCCGTGGCTCGCGTGAATGTGAAAGCAGCACGGACTCGGGTGCGCACTTGTTCAGGAAGTAAAGTGACCTGCGCATGTGTTTTAGCTGATTATAATGTATTTAGTTAAATAAAACACATGTAAGGGGATGATAGTGTTGTTGATTTACCTTGGATACACTGAGCCTGCATTGTATTCGCGCACATCGCGTGGAATCAGGGCAACACTTTTTTTAATCCACTGTCTCCTCAAGAGTCCGTTTGCAAGCAGCAGAAAGCCATCTTATGTGACGAACACTCACAGTAAACCTGTATTGTTCACTCAACTGCGCATAATAGCACCGAATTAATAAAAAACACAACATATTGACCCACGGTCTGTTTTCTATAATGCGCCGTGCACGTTTGCGATGACGTAAGATGCACGCAAACACACCAGGGTTCGATAGAATCAAGTTGAGTGTGAAACCAGACCAACGGGAACAATCGCGCTCGGGCTCGGACCGCAGCTAACGAGCCCAGTGGAAAAGCCACCTGAGCTGCGCAGCAAAAATAGAGACTGCGCCGAAACTGCTTCACGGCTGCTCACGCGCCGCTCTAGTTCGCGGTGTGAATGCGCTCATTGATTAACATGCACGCCGAAAAAATACGCACCGCTCGCGCTTGCGGTCTGAAACGTGCGTTCCGTGTGCTCTTGTGATGCTGATGCGCGATGTTAATCATGCGCCGCCCGAGTGCATTTAGACCGGCATAAAATTGGCAAATGTCAGACTGACTGGCCGATCGCCGATCACATGAAAATCGTCCAATTCACCAGCCAAGCCAATCAATCGGTGCATCTCTAAAATATTAGCATTACAAGTATAATGTTCAGATAGGCTATGCGACAAATTATTATAATGCTATTTCATAACAATACTCAAAATAATATAAATATTTAAAATATATATATTTTTTTTTTTTCCAACTTGCTGCGGCCCCCCTGGCGCCCCGCGGCCCCCACTTTGAAAACCCCTGGTGTATCTCAATGTCCATAAGCTGCTATTTTTGGAACAATGCCAGTAGACTAGGACCAGGGACATTTCCTTGTGGCTACAGATCCATTTTATTTTCCATACATTTTTTTTCAGGGTTATTTTTTTTTAGAAAATACTTACTTTCATGCAAGTCATTAGATATATTTTTATGTCTTTTTATGTCAAAAGACAAGAGCGCACTAAAAAAAAAAAACATTAACAATTAGCACAAAAGAAAAATTACATCGCATTTCACTGAACACCTATTAATGACCTCTGCAAATACTTTCTGAAAGCGGCATTGGTTCTTATTTTCATAAAACATGCGCAACCACCATAAAGGACGCTTGAAACATGGACCACTTCAAGTGCTGAAAGGCTGCTTTTAAGAAAATTATTTCTTTATGGTTAAAAAGGAAATTAGGATGTGGCTTTTTAATCTTCTAATGTTTGACATTAAAAATAATTTTATTTTTATGTTTTTGTCAATCCATTTACAGCTCTGCCTATGGTGCTGTTAAGTAACTATATTGAATGACTCTTTCAGTATGGCAGCCAGTGATGTCTGCAGTGACGTTACACTACCATAAGTGAATCAGTAATTCAAGGCCCCCTAATCTAATACTATCTAATCAGATTTATTCCTTTAATAAGCACATTTTTCTTTAATTTAGCAAAAATAGTTCAAAGGGATACTTCGGGATTTAGCATTAAGCTTTGTATTAGTAGAAAACCTGTAGTGTTTTCGAATTACCGTGTTTTCCACCCTCATATCCCCCTGAGATGAGAGATTTATGTATTTTTTGTCTGGAAAAAATCCTCAGATGACGCAAAAATCGTCATTGGAGGATTTTTTGGCCAGAGGCTAAAGACTACAGCCAGTAGTAGGGGCTGGGACGTCCCGCATGTTCTCAACCCGCCCATAAAGGGGGGAATCTCACTCACAGAAAGTACACAGTGTCAGCCATCTTTTTTTGGAAGCTAAGCTAGCAGGCTCTTGTTCTGTGGAGAAAGCTGAGTAGTAGGGGTTATCATCCTCTTTTTCCCGGACATGCCCGGCCAACGAGATCCAAAATAAATAAAATAAACAAAATATTCGGGATTCAGCTTTTGCTTTCTGCAGTCGCCATTCATTGTTTACATGCACACCTTTTGTTTCAATGTAACTGAATTCATTCCGATTGGTGAATCTGAATATAGTGTTTACATGAATGCTAAACAAGTTATCGTTGATGTGCGTTTTAACATTGCTAAGAAAATTCTCGCTCCTCCGTGATACGAGAGATACGAGACCGGTGCGTCTCACAGGTGTCGCTCATCAGTAATCACACCACCGGCCTCACGCCGTTCTCCCGCGGCCCTCAGTCTCGTCCTGCTCGCCACAGTAAACATAATGAATGGCGACTGTAGAACGCAAAAGCCGAGTCCCAGACATTTTGGTCGATCTCGAAAACCCGGCAGACTCATCATCACGGAGACTCACTAGTAGCCTAGACTTGTTGTATAACTACTGCACTCTGTTACCGGTAGGCGTGGCCTCCTAGGGCAGCGAAGCAAGTGCATTCTGGGAGTTGTTGTCTTTCATCCACATAAGCCAAAAATAAATTGTCTGGCTTTTATCAGTCTAGAAAGCTCCAAATTCAAAAATAATGATCTCCCCTAGGAAATCACCTAGTCTTAATCTGCATTTCTATTTGTACTCGTTGTGAATAAGCAGTCCACAAGAAGTAATTTTTTTTTTTTTTTTATCACTTTTACTCACAACAAGTTACCTGACAACATAGGATTCCATTCATTATGCCAGACTAAGACAATGCATGCACTGAGACAAAAATGCATTTGCCCACCTATCCAAATGTAGGGGAGACAGTGAATAAGCCCAATTTAAAAAACGGTGGAGTGTTCCTTTAACAACTAGATTTGCAGTGTTGAGCACAGCGTTTGTAGCCTGCAATACCAGACTCTGCTACTTCACTTTGCTTCGTAGACAGAGTCTGGCATAGCATAATAGAGAAGTGTTTTCTCTCTGGCTAGGGGGCGATTTCTGAAGTTTAAAATCATTGGTTACCCGTAAGCCAATCAGATAAGTTTATTTATGACGTATGTTATGCGCCGACACAGCCGCATCGAACCACAGACATCATGCATCGAACTCAAATCTATGATCGAACTTCCACTGTAAACACTTAATGATGCGAGCGAAATACCGGAGTGAACATGGCTGTAAACGACTTTTTTGATCGGTGAGTGATGTAATAGAATGACTGCTGCGCGATAGAGAGAGAGAGAGAGAGAGAGAGAGAGAGAGAGAGAGAGAGAGAGCGCCCCGGCCGCGCCCGCGCGCACTCTCACGTCTTCAAACAACACGAGCGCTGTCTTACTCTCTCTCCCTCGCACATATTAATTAAAATCAATCGACAAGATAGTAAAAGGTCGGAAGACCGCGGTTTCACGTGGAGCATTTGGAGATTTTTAGAGATTAGAGACTCTAGGAACAACATCTCAACACTAAATTATAAAGGCCTGTCTCATAGACGCCTGTCTCAAATACAAGCCGGTGCAGTTCGACGATTTGGGCAAATAAAAGCCCGGGCTATTATTTGAAGTTTTACGGTATTTAAGACCTGGAAAAGAAAGGAGACACTGACCTGTCAAAAGGCTCCCCAGTTTCTCGCTGACGATCGGTAATAGTTGTAGGGAGTAGGGCCACAACATCACCTCCATTCAAAATGTTTAATACACACTCTTCTTGTTCTGGCTTCAGTTTGCTAATGCCGGGAATATTCTCCACAACAGAGTGAATTGCATTCGCGTCTCCATATCCGCGGTCGTTTTCGATTTCCCTGACCTAATCTTAAACTCGGCGTTAGGGACTACGTCACGGCTTTCAGCCCGCCCTCTGTTCGTTGATTGGCCCGGCTGTTTTCAGGCCGGTGGAAAACTGAAAGATAGGCTGCTATCTCAGACTGACTACAGGAGCGAAATGAAATTAGCGGAAGTAGGAAGTCTGACGTAGTCAGGCTACAGCGTTTGTGCCCTGCAAATGAATTGATTAACAGCTTCAGTCACTCACAGCACTCTTCCTCGGTCTCTGTATATAATCTATTAGCAATTTGAATAAAAGTTTTATTTTTCATGCCGCTAAAAGGACCAACGCCCACATATACATTCTAGAGTTTCACGATTTAAATGCAGTGAAACCGCTAAACTATCCCCTATATTATATCACAGGCTCATATTTGGCTATATGTTATGGATACCTCTAAGCGCCTACGGTGTGATTTGAACAAATCTGCATAATTATGCACATCTGTTTAAAATTGCCTATATGGGCAGAATTAACATGTAGGCAAAAGATTTGTATTGTTTGCATGACAATTGCACGTTCTCATCTGTTTTAATTAAAGCTGCAAGCAGCATTTATCAGGGTTCAAGCGGTTCAAGGCCTTTAAGCACATGCGTAAAAATATATTGTTTTATTTAGCAAGCATGTAAACACTTAGAAAACCAAAAGTAATTTATAAAAGATCATATAAGAGATTCAGTCAAGAATAATTTTGTACAGACGTAAATAATGTATGTTGGATTGATGTTTATAAGGAAGTTCATCCTGATAATGCATTGTCAGCATTTGAAAGATTATTTTACCCTTTGGTGGACAAACATGTATCTATGATAAAATGTACAGTGAAGAATGTTAGGGCACCATAGATTGTTAATGAGTTGAAAAACATGTTTTAGAGAGATGTGGCAAAGAGTACAGCAAACAGAACTGGGAACCAGGAGGATTGGGACGTCTATTGCAAATTCAGAAATCAGGACACTAAAATTAATAGGAAAAAGAAAAGAATGTTTTACAAAATCAAAATAAGTGAATGTAAATATAATTGTAAGAGTACACAATGAAATAATGGATAGGAAATTAAGTCAAATTCCTTTTATTGATAGGCGACTCATTTTTAACTTTTTAAACCATATGAAATTGGAAATTATTTTAATGATTTTTTCATAAATTAAGTTGATAATTAAGAGAAATGTTGTTTGGCAGGACCAGTTTGCCACATCTTTAATATCAGTATTGAAAAAGGGATTTTTCCTTTAGCTTGGAAAGATGCAAAGTTTATTCATCTACAGAAAAATGCAGCACTGGGTTTTAATAGTCGACCAATAAGTTTGCTACCAGAACTTAGCAAAGTATTGAAAATGATAGTTTGAGAAAATTTTATTATTCTTTAAGGAGAATAATTTGCTCTCTAATTATCAGCATGCATATTGAGAGAGCACAGATGGATGACAATAACCTATGAGCAGTATTGTTAGATTTTAGCTCAGCTTTTGATGTACTGGATCAAAAATTATTGCTGGATAAATGTTACAGATTTACTTATCATTGGTCTAAAAGTTAGGCAAGTGTACCCATTACAGTTTTTCTCGATTGCTTAAACACATTTCTTGAAACTATACCTCGTATTCTCAAAACAGTAAACACAAATCCATAACGTCTCACCCAATTCCCCAAACATCCTATTTCCGGGTCAAAATGAAGCTCTACACTCAAAACCATTCACTCTTGCTGAAAAACCTAACTTTGCCCTCAGACAGGACACACAAGCCCTCAAAATCACACACAATACAACATAGTCTAACACACTGGTGCAATACATTCAAAACAACATTTCCAAAACTGGTAAGTTGCTTGTGGTTCCCCCCATTCACAAACCTTTTCACATGATGAACACAAAAGACATAACCAATGGATTTGTACTCTTCTTCTTTTTTTTACTCTCTCCTCTAAAAAAATTTTTATATTTATTTACGTAAGATGTGTGTGACCATCATATGACAGTAAAAGAGCACACACAAACCTTATTCTAACATGGAGTTGTATTGGAATGGTTAAGAGTGTTGGTACGTGACAGGAGGGCCTCCACTCAAGGATGCAATATGATGAACAAGTCTAAGAATGTTCCACATATGGTTGAAATACCATCATTGGCCTAGAAAGATAACATTTTGGGACTCAAGACTGTAGTAGTTCCACTGAAGTAGAAAGGATGCCCTCCCTTCACTGTCACACTCTGCAGCCACTCTGTGTGACTGTACAACTGCTGGCCTTTTCCTGCAAGAAAATAAACCTCATCAAAGACAATTGGAAATGTTTGTCTCTTATTCAGTGATAGAATTTTCTTTGCCACCACACCTCCCTGAAGGTTCTGATGATGGAGGCGACGGTGAAGCACTCAAATCTGGCCTCACTTGTAGCCCGGCCTTCCTCATAGTCATACCATTGACAAAGACATGGTCAACTAAAGTGGCTTGAATTTCATCCGACACTGCTTGCCCTTGCCCTTGCCCTTGCCCTTGCCCTTGCCCTTCCTCCTCATTCTCCTCCTCGACCTCTTCCTTCATGTCTTTCTGGATCCATTGTTCAAAAACTCAAACTGATTCGGGCCCTTTTTTCTATTGACAGATAGAGTCTGATTGATTTGTGTTAAATTTTGACTCTTAGTGTTTTCACCTGGGTAATTGTGTGCTAACTGAGCTGAAGCTGTGCTGACTTGAGTGAACAATATTGAATACTAGTGCTTTCTAAATGACCACATGGTCTAGGCAATGAGAAATGAAGGGATTTGTGTGTAGAGTTTTGCAGTGACAGTTCAACAATTCTGACTCATGTGTCAAAACAGGGAATAGTGTTTATAGTTTAGTGAAATGGGTGTGCTTTTTGATAAATGGCATTATGGTTTAGAAATTTTAGTTCAAAAGCCTGGTTATAGTGTTTAAGCAATTGAGAAAAACTGTAAGCCCATGTATCCATGTACCCTTTAAGCCCACTTTCAACTTTCAAGTCAAATTTAAAGGTGCAGTGTGTGATTTTTAGCGACATCTAGCGGTTCGGTTGCGAGTTTGCACTAAGGGCTCAGCCTACTGCTCACCCCTCCCTTTCAGAGTAAACCAAGTTTCTGTACCACAGTCCATTATAAACCACATCATGGATAAAGTTGACAAAGCCATAGTCAGGTGAGGATCAAGGGTCTTAATACATAATATAATAATAGTAATCAGCTGATTGTCTCACGAACGTAACCAGCACATTTCTCCCCACAAAGCAAACCCATAATACAGCGAGGGAGAAGAACCACATGAAACTATGCAACTATATATATTTTTTAACAGGGTAGTAAAAGTTTAGCTGACTAATATGAGCAGAACTGTGGCTGAGCTGGTTAAAGTGTAAAGCCTTGTTTATACCATAGACTGTAAAAAATATGGACAAAGCGTCTGTGACGTCACCCATAGACTTTCTGAATAACGGTTTTGAAGCCGTTTATGGGGGGTATGGGCGGCGCCATGTTTGAAAATCTTGGGAAAGCCTAACCCCGCCCACCTTCTGGCCAATCCATATATGGGTAAAAGGGCGGGCTTTGTGTGAGACTGAGCCGGCCGGTGGACGCGCCTGTTCAGTCGAGTAGTCAAGCAGCCTCAGCTATCTGTAACATTACTATTGCGAGTGTACACACAAATATAAGTAAACACTTTGCAGATTGAATGATGTCCTGTATGAACCAAAATGACGGAGTATGTTTTTATGTTTCCACTGTTTTTTCGATCGCGCCCGCGCCACATACACACACACACACGGTTCGATCGCGCCTGTGCCTCTCTCTCTCTCTCACACACACACACACACACACACACAGTTCGATCGCGCCTCTCTCTGAGGCGATTTAATGCTAACTGTTGCAGTGCCACTGCCCACAAACATTGATGCTAAATACTGCTACGTGAAATAGTAGTGGAATGTCACTTACCGGAAAAAATGGAGCGAAGTACTCCTACAGTGTCGGTTAGTGCAGTTTATAGCAGAGCAACCCATTTTATGTATGATATTTCAATACAATTGTTCAGAAAGAATACAGAGGTGGTATGATGTGTTGTGTCAGATCATGGCCGAGACGTCAAATATCAGGAATTCCACTCGGCGCAGTCCGTTATCAGCTGTCAATCACGCTGTCAATCAAAGTTAACCACGCCCTTATTTGTCATACATTTTATATCTAAATACGATCTAAACTAACGAGTTAGAAAAAAATTCACCCCCCTCACAGTTGTCAGGCACTCGGAACCTATCGAAATATACAATAAAAGTTCATGGGACCAACCTGTAAAAACATGAATTTATGCCGTGAAAACGGACATTTTAACATGGGGTCTATGGACATTTGCTCCCTTTTGGGACCTGCCCCTAGCGGATTTTCGATGTATTGCAGTTTTTTGCACTTCCGGGTAGGCTTCATTTATCAGATTAGAATGTTGCCGCTTGGTTTATACTCGACGCGTCCGCATGAGCCCAAAGGTGCGTGCGGCAAAATCGTTCAAAATGAACGAATCGTTCATGAATGACACATCACTACAGAGCAAGGTGAGCATTTGTGCTTATAAAACTTAAATGTTTTTATTTATTTTTGAAATGACCGATCATTTCGCTAGATAAGACCCTTATTCATCGTCTGGTGTCGTTTAAATCCATTTGAAGCTGCAATGAAACTGTCATTTTGACCTTGAAACGTTTGGGGTCCATTGAAGTCCATTATATGGAGAAAAATCCTGGAATCTTTTCATCAAAAACCTTAATTTCTTTTCGACTGAAGAAAGAAAGACATGGATATCTTGGATGACATGGGGGTGAGTAAATTATCAGCAAAAGTTTTTTTTAAAGTGAACTAATCCTTTAAATGGGGAAGAACTATGGAGTCAATATAATGCCACATAGTTTTGCAAAAGAATAAAGTATCGCAAAAGAAAATAAAGTTTTTTTGCAAACAAAAATAAAGAATTGCAAAATAATAAAAAGTACTGCAAAAAGAAAGATATAATTAATTGCAAAATCAATGACAGCTGTAATCCTATTTTATCTCTGCAACATATTTTCCATACTCACACCTAAATAAGTTATTTGCAATTCTGCGTTTCAGTCAAGCGTGTGCTTGCAATACCGGTTTTCCTTTGCGCTTCACTTTTCTCTGCGTTTCTCTTCATGGCGCTGTTTTGACGTGGGGGCGGAGTCTAGAAACCCTGCGAAGCCGCGTCATCAGCAAGAGACGCAGATCGCAAAAGTCACCATGGCAGAGCAGAGGGATGCTGTCGGACTCCTTAATGAACTATCCAACTTAAAAAACACAGTGGACAGGCAAGTGGAAAACAACAGTGTACAAATAACTGCCCCTGAAGTGCAATTTGGAGAGAAGGGACCCCCAAAGTTTCTTATTTCCAGAGAGCATCTTCAGAATCTTGTGAGTATGCAGCTGTCAGTTCCAAGTATTGCCCAGCTACTTGGTGTGTCAACAAGGACTATTAATCGCCGTCTCGGAAAAACTATTTTTGGAGTATAAATAGCACGAGAAATTAAATTCGTGGTATAGATACGCACTTCCATGAGGACCGTTTTTAATGTTTTATCAGACAATAACTAGGCTACTCAAGATTTTGCTTTAGTATAACTTTCGGGACAAATTCAACTTTTTTAAACTTAAATTAAACAAATTAAGCAATTAAACTTTGGCAATCGTCGTTAATACTAATCGAATTTAGCTTTAAAAAACACACACACATACAGTATATTAATGTTGGTTAAATAAATGGAAACAAAACTACATAACGTTACCTGGAATCCACCAGCATCCCTCTGCTCTGCCATGGTGACTTTAACTGTTGTGCTCCCAGGGTTGCCAGATGCCAGCAAGGTTTTCCAGCCCAAAACCGCGAGAATGCACAAAAAAACACCCAAAATTGTTTTTACCAAAATTATTATATAATATATTATAATATAATAATTATGTTATATTATATTCATATATTAATCCAAAAAATATATTATAGGCTAATAATAATACAATTGTCTGAAAAAATAACGAGGCATTTTAATTGTTTATTAATAAACTAGTGTTTTCTAAAATCGGCTGGAAACATATCTCCATCTCAGCTGTAAAGCGGGTGCGCCTTTAGAGAGAAATTCATATGGATTACATCATCAGACGGTATTTGCTTTCATTCTAATTTGTTCGTTTAAAAGTGGACATTTCAAGCTTCAGCCTACATGCTATATTTTTGTTTCAGTTCATTTTTGAGACACGATCCACTGAGACCATGAAAGCGCGCCTGGTTGTTTTCTTTTATTTTACAAAAGCACAACGTTTTCTTGTTATCGTGAGTTTACACAAATAAAAGCAGTGGCGAATGATGCATTTTTTATTTTCTGTATGACCAGAAATGATAGAGTAGGCCTAATAGACCCCTTTTCAGTTGGTAAACATGGTGACGTTTTTATGTGGGCGGAGCTTAGGTGGAGGCAGAACGATCCCTCTGGCCGCTTCACTAATGCTAGTTTGCCAGTTTTGTTAGCTTGTTTTTTAACAATGACGGGAGAAAATCTGATTTTATCTTAATGTGCAAGGTCACTCACTGTCCAGGACCGCGATTGTTATTTGCAAAAGTTAATTTTAACGGACGGAACCAGATTGGCCGACCCGTAACATTACACGCTCAGTCAATGGGACGATCTGACAGGATTAACGATAACTTTACCTCCGGTTGAGTGGCCTGACTTCTACACCTACCTGATAGAGAAACAGAGCGTAAAGAGAAACTAACTATGTGATGAATATGCTCATGTACAAGACTCGTGTCGTGTGGCACGATCCGCAGTTCTGCCTAGCCAGCGCCAAGAAGACGACAATGTAGAGTGACATTACGGTGCAATTTTAATGATGTGAATATTTTCTAGAAATAAAAATTCCAGATACAGCATATTTATTTTTCATCGATTCTTGCACCCAACAACACAACAAGAGGACATTTAATAATAATAATAACAATTTAAGCTCCTTATTGTGTAGCCGAATCTGTGCTGGTTTGTATTGGCCGCCTCCAGTTTTCCCTTTGTTTTGCCTCCAGCTAGCGCCGTGACGTAACTGTGACGTCGGCGCAAAAGGGGTCTATTTTAAGTTGTTTCCACTGTTGATAGGAAAATGCATGTGTTCGCGCCCGCGCCTCCGTGCCATGCAGTGCGCGCTCCGCACTCCCACAAACACGGCTACTTAGATATGTGTTTATTTGTAATAATCTTAGCCCTGTATTATTATTGTCTAACCTGTATTATGACCGACATTTGACGAATTGCTTTGTTCCTTTTTTGGATAAAAGCGTCTTCTAGCCTAAATGTAGGCAAAAATGAATGTTTTTTATATATATATATATATATATATATATATATCCTAACATTTTACAGTTTTTGAAATGTTTTTGTTTTAGGCTAGCATATTTCTTTTTTATATGTGAAGTCTTTTTGTGCTCATTATATTATACTGAGCTTTTTCCTCCCAAAAAATGGATTTTAAAGCGAAATGTATGTGGCGAATGGCGACATGGAGGGATTGAAGATTGACAGCTAGTAGGCTAACTAAGTTACGCCACCCTGGAATCTTGCCAGGGACCATATTAAATTAAAATTAAGGCAACACAGGTTAATTCACAGTGAATCGGCGTGAGACATGGATACAGAAAAATAAGTTTTATTAAAGATAAGAACAGACTTTACAAAAGCTCAAAGAACAACCCACAAATAACAGTTAATTATATAGACAACAACAATTACACCATTTAACAAAACAGACAAAAAGAGCGACCGGAGTAGTCGTGGCGTGACAGCAGGGAATAAAGGGCACAATAAGGGCAAGTTTTCCTACCATTCCCGTAGTAGACCTGTGCATCAACACTCACGCACACACAGCACTAGAGATGAAAAGACTGCTACCAGCAATCGTCGTTAATACTAATCGGATTTAACTTTAAAACACACATACATATATTAATGTTGGTGAAATAAATGGAAACAATCAACTGGAATCCACCAGCATCCCTCTGCTCTGCCATGGTGACTTTTGCGATCTGCGTCTCCTGCTGATGACGCGGCTTCGCAGGGTTTCTAGACTCCGCCCCCACGTCAAAACAGCGCCATGAAGAGAAACGCAGAGAAAAGTGAAGCGCAAAGGAAAACCGGTATTGCAAGCACACGCTTGACTGAAACGCAGCATTGCAAATAACTTATTTAGGTGTGAGTATGGAAAATATGTTGCAGAGATAAAATAGGATTACAGCTGTCATTGATTTTGCAATTAATTATATCTTTCTTTTTGCAGTACTTTTTATTATTTTGCAATTCTTTATTTTTGTTTGCAAAAATATTTTTTTGTTCTCAGTACTTTTTTCCCCCTTTGCCATTCTTTATTTTTGTGAGTAAAACATTTTTTCTTTGCTCAATATTTTATTTTTGTTTTGCAAAACTTTATTTTCTTTTGCGATACTTTATTCTTTTGCAAAACTATGTGGCATTATATTGACTCCATAAAGAACGCTTGATTACGCTGCCGTTGTCTGTTTTAACAGAATACTGCCATCTAGTGGTAGCAGGTTTTCTCAGACAGCTGTGTGTGGATCGTGCAAGGCGAAACCAGCAAAAAAATTAATGCATCCACACATGCCGTCTTCTTTGTTGCGTGGGCAAATTATGATACACTAATACATTCCGTGATCTAATCTGATTTCAGATTCCTTCTTTCCCTTTTGAACAACCCATTTTCAAGATTTGATCCAATCCGATAACCAAAATCCGATCATCTTACCTTTCAACAGGATACACTTGCCGATCACGTTCATAGGAAAAACAGAGAACAAAAAAAGATGCCTTGCAAAACACAAGGTCATTCCCGTGAAAAACGCTGGCTTGAAACTTTTCAGGCTTCTTCAGGGCATTGTGCCGATGACGCATACTGAGTTTTTTTTAGATATGTCAATGTTCTCATACACTCTAAAAAACGATGGGTTATTTGTTTAACCCAACCGATGGGTTAGACATATTGGGTCAATATGTTGGGTTATTTTCCAAAATATTGGGTCATTTATAAAATCGTTGGGTAATTTTTTAGAAATAACCCGACGGTTGGGTCAGATAATCTTCGGTTTCCGCAGCGACGATTCAAATTTTAACGGTCTAGTGACAGATAGTCAACAACAGAAGCTGCTGCTGCCGGCTGCATCCTGATAATGAAAGGTAAGTCATATATGTTTTATATAACATCAAGTATTGTGTACTGAGACATTGAATATAATTATTATAAAACTGAATTTTATATTTTTAAAAACAAAGTTCCCTTAGTCCGTTTTCCGGGAGTGAGGTCGATTGGAAATTAATCCTAGCTATCCCCGTGAGCTCGCTAGCAGTAATAAAGTAATTAATTATAACATTATATTGGCTGTGAAACCGTTTAGAGATATACTAACGTTACCAGTAAATTAAGTTACCTAACGTTACTACAGTAACGTTAGCTAACGTTAGGCCTAGTCTGAAATCACTATCTTTACGCCTGTTTTGCGGTAACTTTATTCGTTATAGCAAATGTATTAAAGGGACTTTAGTGATGGTCTGTCCCAGCTGAAGCAGTGCTCTAGACTACTATTTGTACAGGTGCGACTACAATTGTCACTAAATGCGGGACGAAAGAGCTCTACTCAGTTGAACCGTAGTGCACGGACCATTTATCAGCTCAGCCCAGTGGCGCGAGCTCAGACATCGGCCACACGACACCACAGCAGCGCTGTGAGATGCAGTGAGAACCGTTTGAATTCGCTCAAATCTCCGAGATGAAAGAAAGATGAAAAAGTGCAGATATTCCCAACAACATTGAAGCGTAAAACATGAAACACAATGCGTAAAACACAATGTTGCACATTGTGAAACAAATAATCGATTAGTTCATGATTAGTTAAAGAGAGATTATTTTCCAACACACAGTTTACCTTGATTTACTGTAGTAACATAAACTTTAACTATGGTATTTTGGCAGAAATGTGGTATATTCATAATGAATGTTGTTGTATTAATAGTCATGTATGTGCATGCAACTGTATTAATACAGGAGTAGCTGAAGCATCCAATTAAAGTATTTTTTTTCTTATGAAATTTTTGCCTTTTATTTGTTGCACTAAATGTGTTATACTTTTGTTTTAGACAAATGGCTTAATTTGTGAAGCAGACTACAACAGGTGATCTTCTGCCTTTTAATTGAAACCTTTCAAGGTGAGTAATCTATTGAAATGTGATATATAAATGGGTTTTTACAAACTTATTTTTAACGACTAGCTTACTTTTCTGAAAATATTTCTTATTTTCTGCTTCATTCTAACACAGGAAGGAGTAAATGAAAGTTTTACACTGCTGGATGATAATGGTTCTCAATTCTGGTCCTGGACAGTACGCCTTCCTTATGTCACCAGTCTTGGACTCCTCTAACAAGCTAGTAAGTTGAATAATGATTAGAGAGACCAAATGTGCAGTGCTGGGGCTACTACAGATCCAGTTAATTGCTTATGTTTGTTTGTTTTTTCAGCTGTCTTCCCTCATTTTAATACAGTATGTTTTCATTTCAGTAGAGTCTAAGCTGTCTGATGACTGACAATAATATGGCGTGGAATTGATCCTCTGGAACAAAAACTATCGCAGAAATCATTAGAGAACATCCCAGACTTCACAGTTTTCTTGGAATGGTGAGTTTAATTATGTTCAGAATAGAGAGTATGCGCGTGACGTCACCGTCGAGTGACTGCGTTACGCCCACTGAGTGGCAGAATGACTGCCGCGAAAAAAGAAAAAAAACACCACAAAAATGGGAAAGAGCTTTAAGATTTATTTGTACAACTAGATTTGACAAGTAATTTGCAGTATATTTTTTACAGACTGCCGAAAGCTACAGTCCAGTTGTAGTGGGAGGTTCGGAAAATTTTACTGACTCGGATCTTTGAATCTCTTTTTTTTAAGTAATTTCATTAATTTCAGCAGAATGTATTTAAAATGTTACATGTCAATTGCCAAATTCATCAAACACATCAAATGCTGATCACATTTAGAATAAGAAAAAAATCGCAATGCTAGGAAGAGGCCAAATTATGAGAAACGGAAACGATTAATTAATTTATCTGGGTTTTTCAGGCTATGCAGTCTATTAGTTTACCTCACCTCCTGATCTAAGCCGTTCATTCATCCCGTGACATCCTCATAAACTGAGCTATGCAGTCTGTACCGGATACAGAATTGATTCGTTCACGTTTCGAGTCTATCGACTTCGGGTTCGAGTCATTTCTTTTAACACGTAACAGCCCCATAGACAGTCATGCAGTCGGTACCGGATACAGTATTGATTAGTTCATCTCTTGGGTTTGAGTCGTTCAGTTTTATGTCACGTAACTGTGTGTTGTTATTGGACTATATGTATAATATATATCTTTAGCAAAGTGATTTTCTCCATCATAGATAAAGTTTAAAGCATTACCAACTCTACCACATTCATATGGAAAAGAACCATCATAACAGAAATTCTTAAATTATAAATTGAAAGAAATTAAAAAGCTTTAATTTGAGACCAAAAACACAGCATATTACTGTTAAAAAACTGACTAAGTGCTTGTTTATAAGAAAGTTTGGGAATTATTATCTTATGTGTCCAGCGCTGTCACATCATTTCACGTGACAAAAGAACGAAAGACTAGAATCGAAGAATCAGACCCGAAGACTTGAGAGGTGAACTAATCATGTATCTTTCCGGTACTGACAGCATAGCCTCTGAGACTGACGGGAAGAATGAAAGATTTGGACCCGAAGCCTCAAGAGATCTACTAATCAATTCTGTTTCCAGAACAGAACTTATAGGATGTTGTGCATGCGCAGTCAACTCAAAATGAAAGAATCGTTTTATGAACCGACGCGAGTGCTTTGTGCAAAAAATCATAATTGTTGTGTTCACGCTCTTGTCGTCTGCTCTCGCATTTAACACAACACGCATGTGTCGAGGTGCTCTCGTGTTTGAGTTTAATATTTTGCAAATAAAGTGGTAAATTATGGTTAAGTGATAGAATATACTCATCACGCTTCATAAAATTGAGGTTGAACCACTGGAGTCGCATGGATTACTTTAATGACGTCTTTGCTACCTTTCTGGGGCTTAAAGTGATAGTTGCGTAGCTGTCAATGAAGGGACAAAAATCTCTCAGACTCATCAAAAAGATCTTTATTTATGTTCCGAAGATTAACGAAAGTCTTACAGGTTTGGAATGATATGAGGGCGAGTAATTAATGACAGAGTTTACATTTGTGGGTAAACTAACTCTTTAACAGCAGGTGTAATGAGTAATTAGAGTGACCATAATTTAATTCAATATACAGCACTGCTGTGATGTAACTTTTTCATAATTTAAACTGTTGATGTTGTCACAGTGCATGCCCAACTGAACTTTATTTATTCTTTTAAGGTTGGAAGTGGAACTGACATGGTGCCGATCTGAACAGTGAGACGAGCCCGGATCCACGTGACGATGCATGGGGACAAAGAGAACTCGCAAGTTTTTATCATATTCAGTGTGAAAGCAGTTGAACAGAAGACTTTATTTCAAGCAATGGATCTGCTTCAAAAATGTTTAACATCTATGACATAAACTATTTCAAGACCTCTGCATCTATTTGGGAGTTTTTGTAGCATGCAAACTTTAATATATCCGGAGGAGTTCCTTTAACACATTGCTGCCTCATTAAGAACTTTGTTCATCATCATCATTAGGTCCAATAGTCAACATATGTATTTTTAGTTGTATTACTTAAGGTATGTTTACAACAAC
Source organism: Semotilus atromaculatus (assembly GCA_031834385.1). Taxonomy (NCBI): domain Eukaryota; kingdom Metazoa; phylum Chordata; class Actinopteri; order Cypriniformes; family Leuciscidae; genus Semotilus; species Semotilus atromaculatus. The sequence goes on along the minus strand of JAULUF010000038.1, from coordinate 9,903,631 downwards.
ACATCAATGCCTTCAGTGTACAGTTGAATACCTTTTAATAAAGTTGTGATTAGAATTTAATGTTATTAATTTGTGTATTTTGTCCATAAATTTGAATTTAGTGAATTTTGAATTTTTGTGTGCTGTATGTATATATTTTATGTATTTGTACATGTTTTGAATGTGTACTGTTTGTACATATTTGCATAGGTTTTGAATTTATTATGTGTGTTGTATCTACACTTGTGTATTTTTAATTTATGTACACTATTTACATTAAATGCTAGACTCCCCAATATATAGTTTGTAATTTAAAAATATATTTGTTGAAACATATGTATTGTTTTATACAAATAAACTATCTGTATTTGAAAACAGTGCATTTTATTTATTAAAATAAGGTCATAAATAAAAATAAATATTTAACTAAACAGTTGGGTTATTTTAACCCAACTGGCATTTAACCCAATGCAATGGGTTAAAATAACCCACAGTTGGGACGGTGCTATACTAACCCATAGTTGGGTTACTTGTTGGGTTATTTTTAACCCAATTTTTTTAAGTGAGTAGACTCATAGTTCTCATGGCACCCTGAACAAAGACACTGCATGCCAATTTTCATCAGACTAACGGTTGGGTGCAGTTAATAGCTTCATGATTTTTTTCCTCGTTATAGCCCCACCAAGTGGCCAATTGTCAGGATATTTTTCATGTGACCTCAGATTGAGCTCATAAACGTGTCCCGAGTTTAGCGAATATATCTCTTTCCGTTCACAAGTTATAGCCGTTTTAGTAAAAGTGGCCCCGGTCACATCAAACGTTTTGGTTCCCCTGAGCGACCGTGATTTGAAATTTCGATTCTTTTTTTTTGATAATTATTGACAGTCACTATCCAGAGAATATTTCTGCAATGGTTTGGTTCTGATCAGGCCAAAAACCTAGGAGTAGTTTGAAAAATTAGTTTTTTTTTAAAAAAACTCAATTTACTCAAAAATCGCGCATGAAGGACATGCAAATCCGAGGCATGTATTTTGTCCACCTTGAGCCAAGGATTCCAACGATATAAGACACCTGAGCCTACACCTAACGCTTTAGGAGTCATGAGCCATTTCGTACTTTTGACCGCTGTAGCACCCCCGTCAGGCCATTGGGGGCGCACCTTTGGTGTTGTGTAGGCGGTGTGAGTATTACCAGCCCTCAAAGTTTCAAGTCTCTACGACTTACGGTTCGAACTGCCCGATCAGTTTTAGATGGAGAATGCTGCATCATGAGAAATTTAACAATAACAATAGGGTTTCAGCACTAAGTTCTTGAACCCCTAATAAAAAGGACCTAAAAAAGGCCTATTAAAAAAAACTATAGGGTCTCAGCACTTGGCGCTTGAGCTGCTGGTTACAAAATCTGTATCAAGCCTTTTAAAATGTACCTCAGAGAGGAAAAAGGTCGCTTTTTGCATTTTCAGCTCATTTATCCTGGAAATGTGGTATTATTTGGTGTGGTTTTTTTGTAACTTTTAAACTGTAAGACCTCTACTGTTGGCCCGATCTCCGTAAAGGTTTGCACGCTTCTTTAGAATAATATGGCGCACATGCTCAGCTAATTTGGTGTTCTGCGCAGAGCAGACCATTTTTCAGTCATTTAAATGTAATTTTTCATAGGATAATATAGAGCACTTTTCACCTTTATGACAGTTAAAGCGCCACCAATGGCCCGACATCCATAAAAGTTTCCAACCTTCTTTAGGATCACGTGACGCATGCGTACGCCCGATTTTGTGAGACTGTATGCAAATCAGGCAGAAAGAGGGCCGCTTTCAGCCATTTCATGGGATTTGCCATAGAAATGCATCATTTTGACACCTTTTAAGTTATAGCGCCACCAAGTGGACAGTCGCCATAGGTGTGCTGAGTTTGGTGAAAATATTCCGTTCACAAGTTATATCCAATTTAGTAAAAGGGGCACTTCCCACTTCAAACGTTTTGGCGGCCCTTAGGGACTGTGAACGGAAATTTCCACTTTTGAGAGTTCCACTTTTTTTATTTTTCCACATCAGACTCCAGAGAATCTTGCTGCACTGGTTTGGTTCCAGTCCAGTCCAGTCAGGCCTAAAACCTAGGACTTGTTCGTAAAAGTGGGTTTTTGGAAAAACCCAAAATACCCGAAAATGTTCCCAGAGTGACGAGCAAATCCGAGGCATGCATTTTGTCTTGCCTTGAGCCAAGGATTCCAACGATATACAACACTTGAGCCTACGCCTAACAGTTTAGGAGTTATGAGCCATTTCGTACTTTTAACCGGTGTAGCGCCCCCGTCCGTTCCGATCAGGGCGGGCCTTGGTGAGGCTGTAGGTGGTGAGAGTACTACCAGCCCTCAAAGTTTCAAGCCTCTACGCCTTACGGTTCGGTCTGCCCGATCAGTTTTAGATGGAGAATGCTGCATCATGGGAAAATTAACAATAGGGTTTCAGCACTATGTGCTTGAACCCCTAATTATTACCATTTTGGGTGGCATGTCTAGCTATTTTTCTTAACTGCATCAACTCAGTTTATATTGTTGATTTGATTGCTTGTATGAGAAAATCATTTCTGTCTACCTAATTCAGTTGAGGCTCAGGTCACGGTCTTTATATCAAACGGTCAGTTACGTATAATTAAATGATGCTGTTGGATAACAGGTCGGGTGTTCTGTTTGGTACTGCGGGTGCAGGGCGGGTTTACCAAGCAGGACCCGTGCAAGACTCTTGAGTGGAATCATTCACAATGGGCTGTTAATGTGCACTTCCCTCACAGTATATGAAAGTGTGCTGGTCCTCCAAACCTCATTACGCTTCAAAAGTCTTAGGATCTCAGTATTCAAGAGCTTATTATTAATGGTCAACTTCTTAACTGTTATATAACTTAGAAGTGATAGACATGGTTTTATGACAAACCAAAAAAATGAAAATTGCAATGCCATACAACCATTACATATATAGATTTAGGTTGCTAAAAGATCTCTGCATTATCAGATCCCAGGAGGAATAGAGAATAGTAGTGACCAAATGATGCTCAGAAAAAAATGTCCAATTATACTGTTAAGAAATATAATTAATTCCAAAGTCTGTTGGGTGTGATGGGAAACCGTTCAGTGATGTATGCATGCTAGGGATGCACCGAAATGAACATTCTTGACCGAAACCGAAAAAGAGGAAACCAAGGCCGAAAACCGAAAAACAGAAAGAAATTATGCCTATTATTAGTACCATTGCATTTATGGCTATGACTGTGTACTAACTTTACTAATATCAAGGCATTGCAATTGCATAAATTAATATTTTATATATTAATATTTTATTAATATATTCAAAGAATAAATCAATTACAAATTATGCAAATATTTCTTTATTTTACAATGCACAGTATAAAAAAAAATTCAAACTAAAAGGTTTAAGTTGACCCCACATTAAATAACGTACAGACCTGCAGAAAGGTTTTAAAATTAAATGTTCTCTCATAAAACAAAGTGCATTTAGGTCAAGAGCATTTAACATTTTTCTCTGTAGGACTACTACAAGAAAGTGCATTCAAGTGCAACTGCTTAAAGATACAATATTTTCTCTGTAGGCCTTCAACATAATAGTGTATCAAAACAAAGACTGCCATAGCCCTTATGTTAACTGTAGAACTTTAACAACAACAAATGCACCAAGAATTGCAGATGTGCAAAGTGGATAATAAATATTTTTAAACGCTAGACAAGCCCATTCTACTTCTTGAGGTAAAGTGGCAGGTTTTTCTTGATGAAGAGTAGCTTCACTGCTTTATCACAGTGAAGTCTGTTCCTCTTCTCATCGAGAACATGAGCTGCTGCACTGAACAGTCTCTCGCTGTTGAATTCTCTCGCAGACAAGTACTTGCGTGCCATCTTTGCCAGGCCAGGAAAGCGGCCATGATGACTTCTCCAGTAGGCAAGAGGGTTATCACTTCTGGGGATGGGGACCATCTAGCTGTTGAGCTTGTCATCTGCCTGACATTTGAGAAAGATTTGAGAGAGTGTATTTAAATAGGGCCAGTGCATAAATATTATATTTAAATATTTAAAAAAAAAAATCTAGCAGAAATATGGCTATAAACTGATATAAAACACATATAGTATCCTAAGAACGGAATAGCCTACCTATTATTATTTGAGGCACTTTCTTGCAGGATTTCACTGAACATATCAGACAACGAGGGTGCATGCCCCTCATCATCTGGTGCAGAGAGACGAGGAATTTTTTTTGCGCTCTGATCTCCTTCTCTTGCGCTGGGCGCTGCACCGTCTCCATCTCCACGCGAGTTCTCCGTATCCATCGCGGCCTGGATCATTTCTCGTGCGCGCTGCTTTATTTCCGCATCCAAATAATGGTCTTTATAACGCGGATCAAGTACAGTCGCGATTAAGTGCAGAGGATCCGAATAGATATCAGCGAAACGTGTGCTAACAGACTCTTAAGAGTGTACTTTTCATTGTTTTCACTCCGTGGTCCGTCTCAACCAATTTGCTTAGGAGACACTTTAGTGCTGTGATTAAAGGACTAACGTCCGCTACAGATGCATCAGAGCAGCTGATCTCTTTAGTTAGCTGCTCAAAGGGGGCAAGAAGAGAGAGAATGTTCTCTATTAAGACCCACTGATGTGAAGTGAATGTCGCGGGGAGCTCGTGGTCTGCGCTATATGCAGCCAAGTCTCGCTTTTGCGCAAAGAGGCTTTGCAACATGTAAAAAGTGCTGTTCCATCGCGTAGGCTACTCACGTCTTGCTGGAACCGTTTTATTGGTGTTCCAAACTGATCTTGTGTAACAACAGAGTTAGTACTTTATTCCATTTTTAATGTGAATTCCTTCTGAATTCAGCAGCGGTTGTTCATTTCATGTGGTAGTGGTGTCCTCATGTGGTTTGTTTGGGGACTGCAGGAAAAAAAATGTTCGGTAAGACGGGAAATGACGCAACACAGCAGTTGCAATGTGTACTGCACGCTGTGGGTGGGTATTCATTCTCCGTTTCATTTCAGTAATATTAATTTGATTATAATACAAAATGAGTCGAGTTTTCGAGTATTTTATGTTTGTGATTTGGTTTGGCTAATATTTCGACCATTGAATTAGAGTAACATCTTTTGTTAGTTATATGGCTTTTTGTGAACTCTTGTGCCACACTCTTGTTAGCAAGGCCACAAGGTTAATTTTATTTTATATTTTATTTAGGTCAGTTACGCCTGCAGCAAAATACCACTGAAAAAGGTGTTTTATTTCATTGAACAGGTATGTCTTTTTGTATGTTTGTTTAATATTATTGTGATTGTCATGTTTCATGCCAAGTGCGTTCACGTGTTGTGATGCACACTGAAAGAAGCTAAGCTAATTGGTTAATTCTGTTAAGATGATGCAACACAGCAGTTGCAATGTGTACTGCACGCTGTGGGTCAGTTAGGCCTGCAGCAAAATACCACTGAAAAAGGTGTTTTATTTCATTCAACAGCTGCAGTAAAAAGACTTACACCAGTCAACACTTGTGTTCGTGCATTCATTGGGGGTATCGTCCAGAGATTGAGCCCGTCATTCGGATGGCTTTTATCGGATGTTTGAGTGAACCACAACACAGAGTGAAGGAGAAAGACTAGATCCGTCACACTTGCATAGGCTGCAAGCGGGAATAGGCCAGCTGAGAATGTTTAAAGTGGCCAACAATTCTTCTGCCTATAGCCAGTACGTCTTTTACGCTCCGTTGAGACAACACTCCCTCATTCACAGCAAGATGTAGTGTGTGGGCCATGCACCGTATTCCCTTCAGCTGGCTGTCTTCTATCGCTTTTGTCATATTTCTTGCATTGTCACTGACAAGGACATGCACTTTAGATTTGTCGATATGCCAGGTGTCGAACATATTGGCGAATGCATCAGAAATGGCTGCTGCTGTATGTGACCCTCGAAACTCTTGTGAATGGAGCAGAATCTTTTGCAGCTGGAAATCAGCGTTGATCCAGAGGTAAGACAGAGGTAATACTTATCGGTTCTAAAAACCGTCCACAAAACCTCTCACAACACTACTTTAACATAGTAGGATGCCCTGTTACTTTATCCGCTACAGTAAAAGACCTGGGTGTTATATTAGACTGCAACCTGTCTTTTGAAAAGCATATTTCATGTTACAAAAACAGCCTTTTTCCACCTTAGAAACATTGCTAAGCTACGTAATATGCTATCAGTCTCTGATGCAGAAAAGTTAGTTCATGCATTCATGACCTCGAGACTAGATTACTGTAATGCTTTATTAGCTGGTTGTCCTGCATCTTCAATAAACAAGCTACAGTTAGTCCAAAATGCAGCCGCTAGAGTTCTTACTAGATCAAGAAAATATGACCATAACACAGATTTTATCATCACTTCATTGGTTACCTATAAAGTTCCGTATTAATTACAAGGTATTGCTTCTGACTTATAAAGCTCTAAATGGCTGGATCTTCTATCGCCCTATAATCCATCGCGCTCTTTAAGATCACTAAATTCGAGGCTTCTGGTCATACCTAGGATATCCAGATCCACCAAAGGAGGGAGAGCATTTTCACATTTAGCTCCGAAGCTCTGGAATAGCCTTCCTGATATTGTTCGTTGCTCAGACTCGCTCTCCCAGTTTAAAACTAGACTAAAGACGCATCTATTCAGCCAGGCATTCATATAATTTTTTTTATCTTACAGTTACTGTAAATCCAGCCTCTAGTTCATAAACGCCAGAGGAGAACTGGCCCCTGACTGAGCCTGGGTTCTCCCAAGGTTTTTTTTTCTCCATTAGGTCACCTGATGGAGTTTTAGGACACCATTAGGTCACTTGATGGAGTTTTTCGGTTCCTTGCCACTGTTGCCTTTGGCTTGCTCAGTTGGGGATATTCAAATTAAATAACCAATCATTAATACCATTGATCAGCCCTACCAAACGTGGATGTCTTTTTTCCAGTAATAAACAAACATTGTTATGTTGTTTTGATTGATACTGTGAAGCTGCTTTAATACAATCTGTATTGTGAAAAGCGCTATATAAATATATTTGACTTGACTTGATCCATTGTGCGGTTAGACTGAGCATACTGGTAATGCTGACGTCTGAGCTCCAGCATTACGAAATCAGCCTACGAAATCCCACATCTTCTACGACAGAGAATGGCTGATCATCTAAGGCAGTGGTTCTCAACCGGTGGGGCGCCGACACTCACCTGGGGGGCGCGAGTAGGCTAGAGGATGGGAGGGAAAAAAGAAAAGAAAAAAAAGTGCACTTTTTTTTTTATCACTAAACTACTATCATAAAAAGTTAAAGTTTTGTATATACATAACTTCTGAATAAATATTAAAATGTGTTTGGACTGATTTAAAAAAAAAGTTTTGAACAAATTTGATTTGGTTTGTCCATAGTGAGCGCAAATGCAGGCGATAAGCGGTTTTATTAAGCGAGTCATTGAGTCGTTCATTCAAACGATTCGTTCAAATGGCCGATTCATCAAGAATGAGACAGATGTTTGTGAATGGGTCATTGAATCTTTGACTCAACCAGTTCGTTCAAAACGAATCATTCAAAACACGATTGAGTGTTGCTGTGAGATGCGCTATGCTGTGATCTTTGTTTGGATTCATCGGATCTATTTTCGCTGCTAAAATATAGCCTACCACAACAGTCATTATTTCGTCTAAAATGTAAGTGACTTAATATTATCAACTTGTTTGTTGAACTGTCATATGAAATCAGTGTCACATTTTCAATCGTGAGATGATGGTAAATTAAGTGATGGCCAATTGTCAGCTCTCTTGGTCGTCAGGTCGTGTGATGTATGTTGCTGAAGTGTATTCATTTAACTGCAGTAGCCTACCTATGTCAATTTAGTTTATTTGTGTGTGCTGCGCTCATAGACTTTAGAAAACGGCGCTCATTTGTTTGATTTCTCCTCGAGAAGCTGCGCAAGCCTCAAAAGTTTAAGGTCCTTGCACCCTGACTGAGTCCGAAACTGTCGTATTCGTTTTTTCATTTCGTCATCTGGTGGCTCTCAATTGTCAAAACCCCTCAAAATATTTGCTACGGATGCATAAAATGCAGAAAATCTAACCATCCGCATTTTTTTTTATGACGGACGCAGGGCTCGTAAGGCTTGTCCGGGACAACGACAAGTGTATATTTTTGTAGGACAAGTGGAAGAGAAAATTAGTTGTCCCACTGGACAAGTTAAATTTCAAACAAAATAAAATGCCATGTTACTTCACGTTATGTGCCACTCATTACGTCTATTTTACAGATTTAATTTTACAGATTTGAAACGAACACGTTTTTCGCGCTGCCTGTGAATGTCCTGAATTTGACTCACAGAAAGACGCGCAGGGGCCCCAACTGCAATGAACCAGCTTTGGGGGGGGCCCAGCTTGAAAAAGGTTGAGAACCCCTGAAATATAGCATATGATATAATCACGAAATAGAGGCGCCGGCGCATGAACTGGAGCTCATCTCATAAATGAACCGAAACACAGCGTATAAGGTAGCCTACTCGCCTCACAGACATGTCTACTTAAACAGAATAATTCAAAACGAAAGAAAACAGACACAGACTGCTCTCTGCTCATGTAATCCGTATGAAATGTGCATTTCTCTCTTGCGCGTTCACTACTGCGAAGACCGCGAGTCAGCATCGTCAACATCATCTTTGCAACTGACACGGACAAAGAAAAGACTTGTTTATTAATAAATAATTAAAAATATCTCCTTGCTGTATTTCACATATTCATAATCATTACTTTTGCCGGTTCTTTGTGACAGATTTTAGGTGCTTTATTGCGCCACGCCGCCACCCTTACATGAACGCATCACGGCACCCACCAGAATAGCCCTGTTTTTTTTTGTTAAAGGGTCATTCCACCTCTGGGAAGATGAATGTGTATTTAAAATGGGTCATTTATGTAGAAGAAATGTGACATTATTTTTGAATTTGGAGCTTTCTAGACTGAGAAAAGCCAGAAAATGTATTTTTGGCTTATGTGGATGAAAGACAATAACTCCCAGAATGCATTTGCTTCGCTGCCTTAGGAGGCCACGCCTACCGGTAACAGAGCACGGAGGTTAAACATGTTTAACAGGGCTAGGCTACTAGGTGATGGGTGTGCCCGGGTTTTCGATAATGTCCGGGATTCGGCTTTTGCGTTCTACAGTCGCCATTCATCAAGTTTACTGTGGCGAGCAGGACGAGTGAGGGCTGCGGGAGAACGGCGCGAGGCCGGTGGCGTGATTACTGATGAGCAACACCTGTGAGACGCACCGGTCTCGTATCTCTCACGGAGGAGCGGGAAATCGTCAAACCGGTCGGTCGAATCTAGAGCGAGCGTGCATGTGAGACAGACTGTGCTCCAAACCGCGTAGCGCGCGCACACGGCAGAGAGACCGTGCATGTGCAGATAGCATCCTGTTCATCATCACTCCAAGCTATACTCAAAAGTTGGCAGCTATGCAGATTTGGACTTGTGCAAAAAGTGGCTACGGGCTATCAGTAACCCGAAGTTCGGAGGAGAGGACACAGCCATTGAAGCACTAAAACATCTGACGTGTCCAGTCTACATTTCAATCCAGAAGATTTAGAACCCAAACCCTTAGGATTGAACTGAGACCCGCACTTGTGAAAATCGCAATTCCGTCGATATTTACCTTGCCAGATGATGACGACGAACAGCCAGGTCTGGAACTAGCAGTGCTTAGCAGCGCTAAACGCATTTGCCTGGAGGTAAGGTTCTTTCTGACTCGACTCTATTAGCAGCTAGTGGCTACTGAGAACACACATTGACATAGTCGTCTGCTGTAAAGCAACACATCTCCTATGATTTGTCTGTTTACAAACTCAATATCTTGTATGTTTTGCTCGACCTTCGTCCATATTTTCAAAAAGTTTCTGCCAGTGAAATCAAACGCACTGGCACTGATCTGTGATAGGTCTGTTAGCGCATTAGGTCCAACCCCCTATGGGCGGTTTTGAAAGGGTGGGAACTAGTGCTTGTAGTCTTTACAGAAATCCCCCCCCTCTTACACTTCCTCCTACAATGACGTAAAATGACGATTTTTGCGTCATTGTAGGAGGAAGTAAAAAAGGTAAATAGCGGATTTCTCTCGTCTCAGGGGAAAATGAGAGAGTGTTGCATGACCATTCAATAGTATGACTGGGTTTCTAACAATGGAAAGCTTAATGCAAATGGGTGGAGTGTCCCTTTAAGGGAGTTGAAGAAGCTGGAGTTGCAAAACGGAATCCTCTATCGGAAAAGACATGAGGGAGAGCATATCCAGTACCATTGGCTCCATCCTGCAAAGACACAACATGCACAAAACAATGCGGATTGACAAAATATGAGGTTTCTCTGATGGGGTTCTTACAAAAGCTTATGAATATGAGCAAAAGAGTCAAAAGTTTATTGAGGGAAAGGGTAATTTCACTCATACAAAAACTGTAAATGAACATCAAAATCTAATCAGCCTTCTCATACAGCATACAAAAAGATTTAAAGACAATGGTAAATAATTGGATTTGGTTAATGTTGGCATCCAGTTTGTTTTTAATTTTCCTCATCAACCCACTCATAAATACTGAAATTAAAGAATCAGTTTAAAATAGGCACATCAGCCAAGGTTACTTACCGGACTCTATTTTATAAATTAATTAAAAATATATATGAATGTTATGCATAAGAGCATATCCATAAAAGAAACACATTTCAAAACTTTAACTACCGTTGAAGTTTCAAGATTTGAAGAAACAAATATTTAAAACAAAATTGCAGAAAAGTGAAAAGTGATCTATTTAGTAATCACTCTCAAACCCATAAAGACCTTCACCAGTACATAAGGTAAACAATTTGTCTGTTTTATGAATACTTAGTATCACGCTCCAAGTTCCTTGGCTTATGATGACTGTACGCCCCCAAAACCACTGGAAGCGTTCAATCCAGGGTGGTTGATTGAATTAAAATCAATGACAATCTTTCCTTGCTTTGGCTTGAATTGCCTGTAGGACAGAAATAAGAACAGAAAAAATATATAAACATATTACTGAAGCATGTCCAAATAAAACAAGTAGTTTGTCACGCTTGTCAAATCAGAGACGTTTTAAATCACCTTTATAAAATTGACAAAGATAATTCACTTCTTGTCCTCATTGTCCAAGTTGTCACACCTATTCACCTCAGCATGCTGGAGTTGAGGAAACCAATTACACACTAGTCCTCATGAGAGAACACAAGCAGCATTCCATCCAAAAGGCAATCCCACAGGGACCAAGCACCTCAACATCTCACGAGAAAATACCCTGCCAAGAAGAACCAAACCAGCGGGTGGTAGACTCCTCCCCCCATCCACCCACTCGCACATTTAGCCTTTTCTTCCATCCGCACCACAAACCTTGTTTTTCAGTTCCTTTTTATTTTTCTCGTTCTCAATTCACCTTCTACCCCACAGAAATCTATTCATCATCATTGGACCTCTATAACAACAGAAGCCAATACATACAAATAGAATCTCTACTGACAGAAAAATGATTAAAGACTTTGTCCACGAACATTCACAAAGCTTGGACTCTCGCTCTCCCATGTTCCTTAATGCAAAGCCGGCTTCAGTTGATGCCTGAGCAAATCGATTCATCATCTTATTCAGAATTCAAAATGCAGAACTCTGCACAGCAATGGTGAGGTTTCAATCCTTCCTTTCTCATCATCTGGCACTTAAAATGAATAAATAAAAAGCTGACAACATATGATCTACTACTGCAGTTCATTGTCTGAGTCAAAGTCATACCTAAACTTTTACTGGACACAGTAGAAAACTGAATTTCTTTTTCCGCAGGTCAAAAATGTGCATAAGGAAACATATGCAAACAAAATATTAAGTATAAGAATAAACAAGACTATTTAAAAAAATAATAATACTACTTCCAAAGCAACAGTACTGTGTAAAATGTAAGGCACTGTTAAAATGCTGTAAAGTGAGGATGCTTTCAAAAATAACATCATAAATATATTTCATTTATCAGTTAAAGGGCCCCATCATGGATTTTTGAAAATGACCTTTCATGTAGTGTGTAATATAGCTCTAAGTGAATGAAAACATCCTGCAAAGTTTTAAATCTCAAGTGCACCGTATATAAAGTTATTGTCTTTCAAGTCAAGTCAAGTCAAGTCAAGTCAAGTATATTTATATAGCGCTTTTCACAATACAGATTGTATCAAAGCAGCTTCACAATATCAATCAAAACAACATAACAATGTTTGTTTATTAGTGGAAAACAATAAAATAAAAAAAGACATCCAAGTTTGGAAGGGCTGATCAATGTTATTAATGATTGGTTAATTAATCTGAATATCCCCAACTGAGCAAGCCAAAGGCAACAGTGGCAAGGAACCGAAAAACTCCATCAAGTGACCCAGTGGTGTCCTGAAACTCCATCAAGTAACCCAATGGAGAAAAAAAAACCTTGGGAGAACCCAGGCTCAGTCGGGGGCCAGTTCTCCTCTGGCTTTTATGAACTAGAGGCCGGATTTACAGTAACTTTAAGTTTTAAAATGTTATATGAATGCCTGGCTGAAGAGATGCGTCTTTAGTCTAGTTTTAAACTGGGAGAGCGAGTCTGAGCAACGAACAATATCAGGAAGGCTATTCCAGAGCTTCGGAGCTAAATGTGAAAATGCTCTCCCTCCTTTGGTGGATCTGGATATCCTAGGTATGACCAGAAGCCTCGAATTTAGTGATCTTAAAGAGCGCGATGGATTATAGGGCGATAGAAGATCCGTTAAATAGACTGGAGCTAAACCATTTAGGGCTTTATAGGTCAGTAGCAATACCTTGTAATTAATACGGAACTTTATAGGTAACCAATGAAGTGATGATAAAATTGGTGTTATATGATCATATTTTCTTGATCTAGTAAGAACTCTAGCGGCTGCATTTTGGACTAACTGTAGCTTGTTTATTGAGGATGCAGGACAACCAGCTAATAAAGCATTACAATAATCTAGTCTCGAGGTCATGAATGCATGAACTAACTTTTCTGCATCAGAGACTGATAGCATATTACGTAGTTTAGCAATGTTTCTAAGGTGGAAAAAGGCTGTTTTTGTAACATATGAAATATGCTTTTCAAAAGACAGGTTGCAGTCTAATATAACACCCAGGTCTTTTACAGTAGAGGATAAAGTAACAGGGCATCCTACTATGTTAAAGTAGTGTTGTGAGAGGTTTTGTGGACGGTTTTTAGAACCGATAAGTATTACTTCTGTCTTGTCTGGATTTAATAAAAGAAAATTACGCGTCATCCAATCTTTTATATCTTTAACACAGTCTGTCAATTTGGATAATTTAGCGTGTTCATCTGGCCGTGATGAAATATATATTTGAGTGTCATCGGCGTAACAATGGAAACTAATTCCATGTTTCCTTATAATATTACCAAGTGGCAGCATATATATTGAGAATAATAGAGGGCCTAACACAGATCCCTGTGGCACTCCATAGTTTGCCGAAGTTATGATCGATTTTTCTCCATTTAAATAGACAAAATGGTAGCGGTCGGATAAGTATGACCTGAACCAGCTTAATGCTTGTCCTTGAATACCAGTATAATTTTGTAGTCGATCTAGGAGTATTGTGTGATCTATAGTATCGAACGCTGCACTAAGATCAAGTAAAACTAGTATTGAGATACAGCCTTGGTCCGAAGCTAAAAGTAAATCATTTGTTATTCTAACCAGCGCAGTTTCAGTGCTATGATGCGGTCTGAATCCAGACTGAAACTTTTCATAGATGTCGTTTTCTTGTAAGAAAGAGCCGAGTTGAGCGGACACAACTTTTTCTAATATTTTAGACATAAATGGAAGATTTGAAATGGGTCTGTAATTTACTAGGTTATTTGGATCTAATTGTGGTTTCTTAATAAGAGGTTTTATAACTGCCAGCTTGAACGTTCTTGGAACATGACCTAAAGATAAAGATGAGTTAATAATATTGAGAAGAGGCTCTTCCACTATAGGTAACACTTATTTCAGTAGTTTAGTTGGTATAGGATCTAATAAACATGTTGTTGTTTTAGATGAAGTGATAAGTTTGTTTAACTCTTTTTGTTCTATAGTTGTAAAGCATTGTAATTGCTCTTGCGGAGCGACAATTGTGGCCGAATCATAAGGCGGGAGCAAGGATTGAACATTTACAATTGTGGTTCTGATGCTTTCAATTTTCTCGTTGAAGAAGTTCATGAAATCATTACTACTAAACTGTAACGAGGTATTTTGTTCAGACGACGTCTGTTTATTTGTTAGTCTAGCCACGGTGTTAAATAAAAACCTTGGATTGTTTTGGTTGTTTTCTATTAGTTTGCGGAGGTGCTCAGCCCTGGCCGCTTTTAGGGCCTTTTTATAACGTGACATACTGTCTTTCCACGCGATTCTAAAGACCACTAAATTAGTTTGTTTCCATTTACGCTCTAAATTACGGGTTTCTCTCTTTAGAGCATGCGTAGTATTATTGTACCATGGTGCTATACTTTTCTCTCGGACCTTTTTTAATCTAATGGGTGCAACAATATCCAATGTTCTAGAGAGAATGGTGCTCATAGTGCTAGTTAGTTCGTCTAGTTCATCTGTTCGTTTGGGTTCAGGCCGCAGCTGAGACAGATCAGATAAGCTATTTGAGAAATTATCTATGGTGGATGGAAGGATTGTTCTGCCTGGTCGATAACATGGCGCAGCATGACATATTACAGACGTACGTAATATGCAAGTTACCATGTAATGGTCAGTGACATCATCACTTTGTGGAATGATATCTATATCGGTTGGATCGGTTCCATATGATATAATTAAATCGAGTGTATGATTAAGACGATGAGTTGGTCTGGTGACGTTTTGCTTGACCCCGAAGGAGTTTAATAAATCTGTAAACGCAGCCCCTAACGCATCATTTGAATTATCGATGTGTATGTTAAAATCTCCAACAATTAATGCTTTATCGACGTTGACCAATAGATCTGAGAGAAAATCTGCAAACTCTTTTAGGAAAACAGTGTAAGGCCCTGGAGGTCTATATACGGTAGCCAAGGCTAGAGATAATAGGGATTTTTTTCTTACATCTAAGAGCGTAACATTTAGCACAAGTACTTCAAACGAATTAAACCTATGACGAGTTTTCTGAGTAACATTAAGGATATCCCTGTAGATTGTTGCAACACCGCCGCCACGACCGATTAGACGGGGCTCATGCTTATAACAGTATCCTGGCGGAGTAGACTCATTTAGACCGAAATAATCATTTGGTTTAAGCCAGGTTTCAGTAAGGCACAGTACATCGAAATTATTATCTGTGACCATTTCATTTACAATAACCGCCTTAGGTGTGAGCGATCTAATGTTAAGAAGACCTAGCTTTAGAAATTGTTTTTGTTCACTAATAGCGTGTTTTTTTGTTTTAATAACAATTAGATTTTTTCTAGATCCCGCAGTAGATTTATTATTTGATCTCAGTAAACGAGGAATAGACACAGTTTCTATGCAATGTTCTACACTAGTATTAATATAAATTAAATTGGTGCAGCAGAGACTGTGATTTGGATTTTTGGTTACTAGTCAAACGGTGTTTAACATCTTAGAGATGTTATCCGACAGAAGATCTGCCCCGATTCTACTTGGGTGTAAGCCATCAGCGCGGAAGAGCCTCGGTCGCTCCCAGAACAGATTCCAATTATTTACAAAGAGCAGTTTCTGCTCATTGCACCATGACATTAACCATTCATTTAGCGCAAATAATCTACTGAACTTTTCATGCCCTCGTCGGTACGTGGGAAGCGGTCCAGACACAATGATCATTGTTTCAGGCGATGTGCTGCGAACCGTTTCGATCAGGCTCCTGAAGTCTTTCTTCAGAACCTCTGTCTGTCGCAGCCTAGTGTCGTTAGCTCCCCCGTGCAACACAACAGCTCCGACGCGCTCGTCACCGTTCAAGATCTCAGGTACCCGCGCAGCGATATCAAGAACACGAGCACCAGGAAAGCAATGACTGTGCACCTTACTTTTACCTAACGTAGCATGGACGTGTCGGACGGTGGAATCGCCGATGATCACAGCATCGCGTTCCGTTTCGCGAAGAGAGGAGAAGCGGTTCTGAGTGGAGATCTCGAAAACCGGAAGGGGCGAAAATATTCTTGTTCTGGCTCGCGGCTTCCGCGGAACCACCCAGGCTTCGTGGTGTTGTGTCGGAGCCGGAGTGAATGAAACCATGGCTGATCGGGACCTGGACGCTCGGGACCAATGCTGAGAAACGCACGGAGTAGACGCGGCGAGGGTCAGCGGGTTACTAACGTTAATCACCGATCCGTGTGCATCGGTGCGTGATGTTTCAAGAGCTAAACGCCGGTCTCTCAGCTCAGCTTGTCTCTCTAAAAGGTCACGGATCTGTTTCTCAACAGCTTCTAATTCAGACTGCACCGCGAGCATCTCAAATCTGTTCTCATCTGCACCAAAAGGTAGATATACATCTGATATATTCGCCATTTTAACAGATGGACAGTAAGTTAGCAACGATGCAACCAGTGATGCTATTAATATTAATACTAATTTATGACTGAAGTCTTGGGTATAATCCGTCTTTTTAGTGGTACGGGTGTAATGTAGACGCACGATAGACGAGAAAATGTTCGTTTGTAAGTGAGTGTAAAGAAGACTCGCTCAGCCGTGACGCACAGGTGTAACGGCCCAGTGTTGGGTCACGCTTGAGACGGTCTGCTCAACAGTCCGAGTTGTAATTATGAGGTAAATGATGGTTCAAAGCAGGATAAAAGAAAGAAATACGGAAAAACAGAAAGAAATACGATGCTAATACGAGGCTTAGACAGCCACGACGCAAACAAACTCACAGCAGGCAGCCAGAAGCAATCGAGCAATCAGAAGCAATTTCAAAAGTAAGAGTCGACTCTAGTCAATGAAATGAATTGTTTTTCAACTGAGTCATAAGCCGCTTCGACGTGACGTCAAGACGAAACATTAGCCCGCCCACTTATTGCGCGCGCACCAGGGAAACTTAAACCTCTTCTGGATTTAGCCTCTCTCAGTTTTTTCTGTTTCTTCATGTAATCCCAGATGGACTCTATGATGGTGAGATCAGATCTCCGTGTGGAGCACCGACTTTTGTCGGACTCCTTGTGCATACAAAAATCTCACTGGATTTTTTTACAATTAACACTAGAACTACCAAGAAGGTCATTTTGACCGTTTTTAAATTTTACAGTGTAATAACTTTGTTAAAATAAAATCAATGTGGCTGTAGGACTCTGACTTTTCCTAAATATGTGTATATTTTATTCTGACACTGTTATTTTATTAAAATCACAAAACAGTTCTGACTATTTCTACCTAGAATGGCCATGGCGGTCATTTTGACCGCACGCATTATAGATATCATAAGTCCGCTACATTTCCCGCCATCAACGAGCACATATTGTTCAAGAAGTGCACAAATGAGCAAGTTTCTCGGAGGGACTTCATCACGTGACTGGCAAGCGAACTTCGCTCCGACCACATGAAATCAAAAGCCCCACAACTGGTGGTGCGATAGCCAGGAGCAGCAGCTGATGGAGAGAACGAGGCAGTGCCAAGTAAGGAGGAACTGCGAAAAAATAAAACTAAGGAGACATGTGCCAAATGTCACAAAGTAGTGTGTAGGAGCTGCACACGAAATGCGGTGTTTGTGTGGACTGCGTACGCGTTAGTGAATGATGCAGGGTTTTTTTTTTTTTTTTTTTGCCGTTAAAATCAGCCCTTTATTATTAGGCTACCAATCGTAACATTGTATATCCATTTAATTTTAGATTTTGAATTGATTATTGAACTTATTTACAAACAGGGCTGTACTAAACGGTATGAAGCTTTGACGTTGTCTATTCACGTGAGTGTGGTGAAAAATATATTTTTGACGCAACATTTTCCTT
The DNA here is from genome assembly GCA_031834385.1 of Semotilus atromaculatus. Lineage (NCBI taxonomy): Eukaryota > Metazoa > Chordata > Actinopteri > Cypriniformes > Leuciscidae > Semotilus > Semotilus atromaculatus. The sequence goes on along the minus strand of JAULUF010000038.1, from coordinate 9,885,662 downwards.
ACATTTCCTTAGACCTGTCGGGGCAATCTTTCTTTTGTGCTTGTTTTAAGGGCGATGACGTTATAACATGACGACAGGAATTAAAAGCATCATTGGAAAACTTAAAGAGAAAGGTTCAAATGTAGATATGACATGACGAAAATTATGTTCAGCACGGCCATATGACCGTCAAAGTATGAACGGTCAGAATGACCGCTGTGGTCGCTGTAGTAGTTATGGAATTCCGGTAGTTCTAGTGTTAATAACAAAATGTTTGGAAAATGTAAACTGATATTTCCTACTGTACTTAGACACTACGTGACTAAGACTTTAGCACAGTACTATATATATATATATATATATATATATATTTCAACAAACATTAAACACCACCCTCTAATCCCTAGTTCTCTAAAATAAGATTTATTTTAATAATATAAAACCTAACTAACTTTGTAAAATGTTTTGCTTGAAAAGTGTTTTAGTTCTATATTACCACTTGGTTTGATATTTTGTTATATAAATGCTAAACCATGCCTACATTTATGAGAGGCTTAAATGTCCAAATACTTTTAGGGCCACCGCATATATAAATAAAATCAATATGGCACAAGTGAAAATGTAACCATGTAGTAGGATTGTTTAAATGTCCAGATGGACACAGACAATCTGGACATTGGGTCAAAAAAAAAATTGTGATGGGTGTGGAATAGATTTTAATATCTTTATTAAATAGCCTATGGCTCTGCAATCAAAGGGCTGAAGAAATGGAAATGCAGAGATCCATAGTAATGCTGGAAGTATTGGAGAACAACCTTCAAAAAGCGGCAGCAGGGGAATTAACCTTGCTACTCTCAAAGACAGGCAAGAGGCATGAAAGTATCTTCAAGGATTTCCTGATTTTCATCTTCAGGCGGATCTACTCCTTTTGTCTCCTCAGGCTCATGTCCCCCCCAGTCCTATTTGATCTGACTCTGATGAAAGGCTTCAGAGTTTATTTACCGTGCATCTATATATAGTGTGTACATACAACTGGGAAGATGAGATTTCCGTCCAGTCCGCTCTTGCTGTGGTTCCTGCTGGCTCTCTCTAACATAAAGAGGACTTTGTTAGAACTGCAAACCCCACAGAGAGTTCAGTTAAGTTGTCAGTTAACCCTGTATCTCATTAAAAAAAAAAAAAAAGTGAAGGGCTTCTTCGCTCACATTTAACTAAAGGTTTTAAATGTTTGCATTTACATTTTGCTCTTTTAATCCCTGTATTCTTAAACATTAAGCTGACACCTTTCGGCAAGGTACTCATTCTGTTTGCATTGTCTGATGGATCTCACACACATAAGTTACACTTAAATTTAAGGTGACATTGTTGAAGATCTTTGAACTGTCGACTCAAACTTCTTTGTCATGTTTGTCTGTTCAATCTGACTGTTTATTTTTGTTCTAAACTTTGCTTGTTTGTCAAGTAATTTCGTCCCCTTTGAATTATAAGGTTCTATCTGACATTTTTGTCAAAATTGAGTTATTCATATATTCTTATTCTGTGACAACTTATTTACATTATGTGATGTGTTTTTTTAAGTTGTGTACATTGTGGGACTTTTTATTGAAAAAACAAAAAGGTTCTATCTACAAAATCGAACTCTAACTTGGCTCTATAAGGTTCTATCTGCGTGAGCCAATCAGCACTTCGAATGCATAGAGAGGACCAATCAGAATCAACTTTATATGTCATGTCGCCTGCTTTTTCCTTGAAGACAAGAAGAAACCCCATAAAGGCATAATGCTATACATTTACAGTAAATTAAATATTCACTAAATTGTGTAGTGTTATGAAGTGGCTTAAATTTGGCCATTTTCTTTATACTGTATTGGTTATTATTATTAATTATTAATGAGGTTATTATTAATAACTTATTATTATAGTTATTATTATCTGAATTATTACAAATATGCAGTGAGTAAATTGAATATTTAAAAAAACATTTAACATGCAAGTGTGTGTGTTCGAGCGTGTATGTGTGAGAAAGTGTGTTGGTGTGTGTGTGTGTGTGTGAGTGAGGGAGAGAGAGAGTGTGTGTGTGTGTGTGTGATTAAAAAATTAGTCTGACATTTTTTGTGATCATATAGTCAGTGAATCATTTTTCAATGATTATTAAACTTTATGAATTAATTTGCTGAAGCATGTTGATTTTCTTGTAGTTTTTAAAGTCTTAAAATGTCTTAATTTTTACAATATTAAGCCTTAAAAGGTCAAATAGTTAACAATTTCATTGATGGGGTCTTAATTACAACAATAAACATTAGCATGTTATTTCAGCCATACTGATGTCCAGAGAGAAAGCCATTTTACCTGGCCCACTTTAGGTGGAATAAGGTCCTGCTCAGATGTATTACAGTAGCTGCTTTCTGTCTAAACAAAAGAAAGATTAAAGTAACAATTTCTGCAATAATGTGTTTAATTAATTACCCACCAAATTGGTAACGAAAATTAAGATTCTGCACTGGACAAAATATTTAGACCTACCTTGCTTAATTTGAAATGTCCTAAATTCATGGAAGTGCTAAAAAATATGAAATAAATGTCATAGAAAGGATAAAATTTTACTTTCTAACACATGTTGAGACATTGTTACAACATTAATTTTATATGTAATGTTCAAATAATGTTTTGGCTGATAGAACCTTATAATTCTAAGCGAAAAGTGTTTTTTTAGAATTAGAAGGTTCTATCTGCATTTGACCCATTCCACAAAAATTTTTTTTTTACAAATTTGAGAGGATTTTGATATTGTATATTTAGAATACATTTAGGGTCCCTGTTATTTTAATGTTTGAAAGAAACTTGTTCCCCATATAAATTTTCCTACATGTAATGCAAAAACTTTGAAGCTCAATATCTCAAAACTGCTCAGAACGCAGATAGAACCTTATAATTCCAAGGGGACGATTTATGTTTTGTAAAACACCTTAAAGGTGCATTGTGTAATATTTAGGAGGACCTGTTGACAAATGCAATATCATATACATAACTGTTTTCAGTGGTGTATTAAGACCTTACTTAATGAACCGGTATGTTTTTATTACCTTAGAATAAGCCATTTCGATCTACATACACCCCGCGGTCCCCTTACATTAAAATGCGCCGACATGTTTATACAGTGGCCCTAAATGGACAAACGCGTTTCGTTACTATGTTGTTCTTTGTGCAAGGAAGCTAGGTAAAGTCAGTGAATAAAACACTGACACAATGATGAACAAGTAACAATAATATTCACAATAACATAGTTTTACTGAATAATAAAGTAAACCTAATTTCTTCATTTATCTTTGTAAAGAAACCTCATTGCTTAACTGCTACTCTCTGTAGTCTCAGACGAGGACATATTTTCCTGTCGCCCATTGTAACTTCCGTTGGCTGCAATTCACAACCTCACCATTAGATGCCGCTAAAATCACTGCACCTTTAAGTATTGATTAAAAGTGTCATACAAAAGTATTTAAGTTTTTATTATTGTTATTATTATTAGAAGTAGTAGATTAACTCAGTTGCTGTCATTGATGCCAACATGCATGAGGGGAAACCAGTTCAGCTCAATCTTGAATAAAACAGCTTTTCTAGGCCACTGATATTACTGCAGTCTCCATCTCATGTAGATATATATCATTGTACATCATATTTTTTAATACTAATTTCTTTGTTTGCCAGGTATGAAAAATACAACACTACAATACTGGATTTTCTTTTAATCATCCACCAGGCTAGTCTCTTAAATTAACAGTACTCTAAACAAGCCACAATATTTGAGGTATCATTCATGTCCACTGCACAAACAAATGTTTGTGTAGAGGTGTGTGTATAAAACAATAGTACAATATAAAAATATAGTATTAGTAATATATAAAACGTCATTAATATGACTAGTCAATTGTGGCTGTTTATTGCACTTTTGAGGTTGTTATGAAGGTGATCCAATTTAGCTTCCTATGGAGTATGAGACAAATCCAGACTTGTGCACAGTGCTTACTCATTTTTCCCCAAGCGTGTCTTTTTTCAAAGGCTCACAGAAGCTTTTTGATGCTTCAGGTCACACATACACCCACACATCTGAGGGTCAGGCTCCGTTACAGCCTTGATTGTACAATCGTTCGGGCCAGTCATATCCGACAGGAATGCAAATGAACCCTCTTCATTTCCAAGCCACACACCAACCCCTTACTAAGTTCAGACTCAAGAGACTTACTTGTATGTGATGCCCGTCAAGTTAAGCAGACGTCTGGAGGCAATCATTTCTGGAGTGTCATGGTATTTGTCTGACAAATAGATCACATCCTTTATACCTGTAAGGCAGAGACAGCAGAAGGATAGTGTGGGTCAGACAAATGCACACACACAAGCAAACAGAATGAGAAATTCATACAAACAGCCCCAAAGAGAACAGGGACCCAAAATAGCCTGTTAGGAAAGAACAAGAGCTTGTGCTAGGGGAGAAGGAAGGTGAGTCGATAACTTGTCGCTGCAGGCTCAAGCCAATATCAACCAATCCCATTTGAAACGAAATATGCCCTGCTGGCGTCTAAAAAAACGTGGGGCATTTGGCAGCACCCCCACGCATCCTGCTGACTACTTACAAGCGGCCCACATGAGGAGTCTTAAAAAGGCCCTGTTAGCCAAGCTTTACAGAGAAACACGAGGAATCTGGTGAAACCACTTAGACTCCCTCTTGCCCTTAACTCTTTCAGAGGTAAAAAAAAAAAAAAAAAAAAAGAGTAGTCCAACATAGTCAATGGTAGTTGCAATCACAGGTGAATATATTGGAGAGACACACACACACCACCCCAAAATATACAACATCTCCATCATGTACTTTTATCTGCACAGGAGGAAAAAAGTGCTCTGATCGAAGGCAAAATGACTTGCACAGAGTGAATTCCACCTTTCATTAAAGGCTGTCATTACAAGCATGGGGCCTCTCCATGGAATCATTTGAACAATATTTAAAGGTGGGGTATGGGATTTGCAAAACGGCCGGCAGATTTTGAAAATACACAACTCAAATGGTCCTACCTTCTTTCCTCCAACGCTGGCCCTGATTCGTGCGAGGGAGATGGGGGGAGGGGGGTATGGTACAACCGTTTGATTGACGGTCTTACTGTCCAATGATTCTAGGTGGTCATGGAAATGATTGGCTGGAGTTTTTCGAGTCCTGTCCGTTCCACAGATGATTAAATTGCTTAATTTTCATTTCAGTGCTTCTAACTCAGTGGCTGTAAGTGGGTTATGAATAGGATTTCAAGTGATTTTGAAAAAATGGACAAAAAAAGAGAATCACATACCCCACCTTTAAGAGGAAACAGATGAAATTACTATGGAACAGCCTGGTTATGCCATCTTAAAACCATTTTGTTGGTGACATTTCATGGTGCAACAGGGGGTGGCCGGGGAAGGACTTTGTAAATCGAAGTCTCATCTGGCTATTTAAAATAAAAAGCAAGCACTCAAGGTCCAAAAAAAAGCCCTCAAATAATTTAAAGTGTTCCAACTAAAACCTGACGTGATACGTAAAGGAAAAGGCCGAAGAAATTGCAAGAGTGCTTCCATGTATACATGCCTTTCCATGAAAAGAACATGAGGATAAGTATCGAAGCTGCTCAAAACACTTCCAAGACAACAATCTGTCCAACAGAAGGGAAGCTTCTGATGGAAGGTGGAGCAGAACTCTGGAGATGCCACGTTTCCAGAATGCTCTCCGGAGATGAGGTGACAGGACAGTCCCTCAGTCCCTCCAAAAACAGTCACAGAAAGTGACAAGATGGCAGCTGCTTGGGAGCTGAACACTTTAATTCCTCAGAGAGAGGAGAGGCTCTAAAGCCGCGCTTCAGAAACGCTGTCGCTGGCACCGAGAAGCTAAAGTGCATGGGAGACATCAACATGGGAGCCGGAGGAAGTAAAAAATGATTGGTGTCATTTCAAACAGTGAGATTGAGAGATGGACACGTTTGAACTGCATTTGAAAAGAGCAGTAACACTTTCTCACTGGAGGAATAGCTACAGAATTAGATACAGAAGGGGGGAAATGTAATATCTAGGGTCTTCAACTTCTCATTTACCGTGAACAAAATTACAGATCAAGAAAAAAGGGGGAGAAAGTACAACGAAAGACCTAATTCTAGTGCAAGAACAGTTGTCAATGAGTGCATTTACATGCCCCCTCATGATGCGATTATAATGGAATTTTGGCAATATTGCGATTAAACTAACTCATGTAAACTCAATACTTATATCAAACTAATGCGATTAAGCTCATAATTGCAGTAACCATATTCACATTAAACTATGCAGAGTACGCAGATTTTAAATCGCAATAAAAAGGCATGTAAACACCTACATCGCATTATTCCCGTTCTGACCAAAGTGTGCATGTGCTCAGACTTACACGGATGCCGTGTTTTTTCACGTCATGAATGAACTGTGGCATTATTCTAAAGTTTTCCTTCTACTCTGAATCGCTAAACTATGCGAGTAGATTAAAACAATGGCCAGTGACGTTTATATTGTAGCCTATCGGAGTGTGGAATAACCATACTTATTAGCAAATAAACAGAATAATGAAAATTGCAAGTAAACTGGAGTGAAGAGATCTGCTCGTGTCATGTAAAACAGATTAATACCTTACTCTGATTATTATAAAGAAATAAATATTGGTGCACATGTAAACAGTCATTTGACCAACAAGGCAAACTTTATGTGGGAAGTCAAACGAAAGCTTTGTCGTCGGGCACAAAAATGCGTACCAATATAAAATATTGGAAAACATTCCTTTTAATAAATCCCTCTGGTTGTAATTAAATTATGTTAGTTTTCTGTTAGAAATGCACACACCAGCAATATCAAAAGGTTTACCATGCACATATAAACAAGATACAGACGGATGCCTTTATAAGAGAATCAGGGTGGATTCGCATTGCAAGTCTACTAATATTCCCTTTATCCTCATGTTTTTTACATGCAGAGGCTTTTGTGTTTCCTCATATCGTGAGGCTTTACAACTTCTAGTAAACAAACATGGCTATAACACCTTCAAAATTAACCAACAGTGACGACACCCTGTCTCAATTCTTTTAAACTCAGCATTCAAACATTAAACATCCGCTTTGTTCAGCTCCATCTGATTGGCATCATCAGAGAGCGTTTTTAATGAGGTCGGACGATCATTTTTAGCCGCGTTTTGTTGCATCCTATAGAGCGCGAGGAGACGAAAGAGAGAGAAAGTGCTGTGTGTGTTCCTTAATGATGCCGGAGCATTGAGAGGAAGCTGACACCCCACTGAGAGATGGGCCGGGGCAAGGCCAAGCATCCTGAAGATCAGACGGCATCGGAGCGCGTGTCATGCTATCTTCAGCACACAGCTTCAGTAGGCTTTGCCACAAGAGTACATGGAGGAAAGGCGAGAGAGAGAGAGAGAGAGAGAGAGAGAGAGAGAGAGAGAGAGAGAGAGAGAGAGAAGATCGGGACAAAAAGACTTGGAGGGGAGGAGAGAGAATGGGGAAGAGGGTGTTAAGAGAGTTCAACAGATAAGAAGAGATTGAAAATAACAACAGACCAGGTTTTGGAGAAGGAAAAATAAGAGGAAGACAACCTGTCAATATGTAGGCTGTATCTAAGAAGCCAAGAAGGCTCATGAAGAAGCTGGCTGCTCAAATTGACGCCCACTGCAGGTTTCTCAGTATGGGAGGATGACCAAAGAAAACCTCAGTTTCCACCTGTCTCCTCTGTCATTTCACCTGCAGCCACATCAGCACTGACAAGGTTGCCACTTATAAAGAAAAATAAGTCACGGTTTGTACCGCGGTTCATCTTGTGTCTACCTCAGAAAATATAAATATTAAATGTGTTTGAAGTGGAAAGTACATAAAGCATAATAAAGAGTTTTTTTCAAGCATAATTACAGTCATTCTTGTTGCTAAATGGTAGTACTGTTAGAAAAAGGACAATGAAACTATACAGATGCAACAATCAACTAAAAACAAATGTTTTAATATAAATCAGACTGTACTTGAGGTATATGCATGGCAGGTGGCAATCATACTGTGTTCACATCGATATAAACAGTTTGAGGGAACATGTACACTCTGTCACACTTACAGTCACACGTCAGTGCGAGACAAAGCTGTTTAAAGGGATACTTCAGGATTTAGCATTAAGCTTTGTATTAGTAGAAAACCTGTAGTATTTTCAAATTACCGTGCTTTCCACACTCATATCCCCCTGAGACGAGAAATTTATGTATTTTTTGTCTGGAAAAAAATTTTTTGGCCAGAGGCTAAAGACTACAGCCAGTAGTAGGGACTGGGACGTCCCGCATGTTCTCAACCCGCCCATAGAGGGTGGGATCTCACTCATAGAAAGTAAACCGTGTCAGCCATCTTTTTTTGGAAGCTAAGCTAGCAGGCTCTTGTTCTGTGGAGAAAGCTGAGTAGTAGGGGTTATCATCCTCTTTTTCCCGGACATGCCCGACCGTCGAGATCGCCCAAAATGTCCGGGATGTCCCTTTTTCTTTCTGCAGTCGCCATTCATTGTTTACATGCACACCTTTTGTTTCAATCTAACTTAATTCATTCCGATTGGTGAATCTGAATGTAGTGTTTACATGAACGCTAAACAAGTGATCGGTTAATGTGCATTGCTAAGAAAATTCCCGCTCCTAAAGGGGTTTGAGTGATTAATTATCAGTATCTAACCTGACGAAAATGTATTTATTCAATGTTGTCCACATAATATTGCATCTGCAGCAGCATTGTGAACTTTTGTAAATATACGTTTAGCCATTAACTTTTAAATGCATCATTACATTCAAATTGCAAACACATGAGTAGTCTCACCGCATGAAAGACCCACAACTGGCAGATGAACTGGCTCTCCGAAACGGTAGGAAATTAAATTAGATTGAATGGAGGATTTTAACTGTGACAAGATGATTGACAGGGCAGTTTACGGTGACAGGATGCATGTGACAGATCTGTCCTTAAAGATGACGTAGTAGTATGTCCCAAAGCTTGCCTACTCTTTTACTACACACTCAAAAGTATGCACTTTTTCTTCACAAAAAAAAAAAAAACCAAAGTACAAACTTTTAGGGCGTAGTATAAGTAGGCAAATTGGGACGCAGCCAGTGTGTTTTCTTTTCACGCAAAATAAGAGGTGTGTGGACATGCATATAGACAGTAAAAGTGGAGTACGAAGTGCTGCAGGTCACGTCAGAAATGGCAGTGGGAGAGATAAGGAAGGCTGGCCGGAGTTGGAGGATGCGCCAGCATCCTATAAGTCTGGTGTGTGGGAACATTTTCGATTTCATGTTACCTATGATGACAACGGAAATAAAACAATAGAACTGCAACTGTGTGCAAGGTTGATACTGTTTTTGTGTTGAGCTGGTTGAACTTATGCTTCACTTTATGATTATGGCCTTTGCTATTGTTAAAGCCTCATTATAGGTAATTATGTTTAATGTATTTTGACTTATTTAAAAGACAGAGCTTTAAGCGTTGCTCTCTTTTTCTTTTAGAAGATAACCTTTTTGTAAGAGCTACACTTAAGTTGGCAGTTTGATAAATGCAAGTTAATTTCAATCTTTGTGTGCTAAAAAGGCACATACTGTAAAACTTCAAATAAAAGCCAAGTCCCAAATAGACGCCTGCCTCTTTTACACGCCTGGTGTGGCGACAGGTTTGGATAAATAAAGGCCGGTCTCAAATAGAGGCCTGGTCTGTTTTTTAGTTTCGGGTTGTATTTAATCTTCTAAAACCCGTCAGATCGTCTGTTTAAGCCAGTTCTAGGGTGCAGATTGTGCACGCAAGAGAGCCCTGCGCATGGCGGGAGCTGTTAGAGCAAAGCAAGGCAGGCAGAGTTAGCGGAGGCCGGAGTGGGAGAAGTGGAGGAGAGCGAAGGGGAGGAGGAACTCTATTGGAGAATAGCAAGAGGTAGGTTACAACTGTACTTCGGCTTCTTTGCGGGTACACCGTCTCCACCTGCCATGTCTATCGGCTCGCTTTCGGGTTAAACTTTTCGTGACCGAGCAACTGGGTTATAGGTTGCCAGGTTGAGGTGACAAAATTGGTCCGATTATTCATAAAGGAGTTTGGGCCATACAAATTACGGGAGTTTCCCGGAAGAAATAAACCAGGAGGGGTCCGGGAGATGGGGCTAAAAAAAAAAATGGGAGAAACCCAGGAAAAACGGGAGTGTTGGCAGGTATGCCATAAACTGAGAAAGTGCGTGTCCGGTGTGCGAAACCTCGAGCGGTCATAGATGCGACGCGGCGCAGCGCTCACCTTCTCATCCAGTGTGAGAGCCCCTTTAGACATACGGTAATATAGTAGGCTAATTCTTACATTAACTGATTTGTTAAACACATTCGAATTATAAATAAAACGTAATATAATGTGGTAAACTCCTACTGGCATGCTTTCCGTCTATCAGCCTATGCTATTTGGATCGTTATCTCTAGGCCTACACTCAATGAACAACATCTCAACACTAAATTAAAGATAATTAAGCTATATAATCATATGGTGAAGTAAATTTCCGGAGTGTTAAAGATTAAAATAAAAACAAGAACCGTACAGAACCGAATTAATTTATTTATTTAGCTTGAAATGTCTACTTTTAAGCAAAACAATTCCAAACGAATAGAAATCGACTAATCTCTTATGTAATCCGTATAGAATATGCATTTCTCTCTTTAGGCGTCTTCATCTACATTTGGACATTTTTGTGTAATTATATTTATTAAATGTGTAGAATACTTTCCAAACCATTACATATAGTGTTATAAATGTTACATATAGTATTATAAATTCATACGTTCATGATCCATAAAAAAACATATTAAAACAACTTTTAAAATGGAGTAACATGGAGCAGTTTTTCCATGAGTGGGAATGGAAAACACGGAGAGGACACTTCAAATTTCCTTAATTTAAGACCCATTTAAACTGAAATTAAGACATTACACTATTTGAGAAATGTAAGCATATTTACGGTCTTAAAATGATGAAAAGTGAATTTAAGACAAAGACAGGAGGGAAACCCTGCAATTGATGGAAATCCGTCGTAGCGACGGAGAACTTTAATCCCTGCAAAAAGCATTTAATTAGTATTTAATAAATTAGTAACTTTAATTAGTAACTTAAAAAAAATTAAAGTTATGCAATTTTCCCATAAGGTAAACATATATTTTAGGGTGTTTATATATTTTTTAATGGAAACATAGGCATTTTTTTCCAGTGTAAATAATTGTAAGACTCAGCGCTACACTGACTGACAAAACATTTTAAAAATAAAACGTGCATATCTAATCGTTTCCTACTGTCTGTCTGTGCACAACACTACACCAACATCAGCTGTGTTCAGCAGTTCTTGATTAGGTGTCAAAATTAGCAGAATCAGAATTAGTAGAATTTCACAGGTACTGACCATCATGATTCATGACAGCACTAATAAGGACGTATCTTTTATACGCCAATGTTGCACCAAAGAAACAGAACATAACCTTGATCAAAGTATTAATGCACTGATGCCGGTTAAGAAATTAAAATGACAATTAGCTGTTTACCTGTCACCATAGGTTCAGTGTGTTACTATGAATCCTGATTCCTGATCAGTGGAAATAAAAGTGTTGAAAAACCTAGACCGAAAAACCTAAAATCTAACATGCAAAGTTAGAAACAAATGCTCAGATACACTCTCACCTGCTTGAATAATGAGTTTGGCGCACTCGTTGCAGGGGAAGAGCGCTACATACATAGTGCAACCCTTGACATCTGATGAGTTCTTATTCATGATGGCGTTCAGCTCTGCGTGACACACTGCAACAAGACATGAAAGGCCTGTTAGAAACGTTCAGGGGTCACAAAAGCGCATACATGCAGCACAGAATGATGCATCATAACTATGATAAACAAATTCTGCTTCACAACAAACATGGATTGAGCTTTCTTTGCTTGTCAACATTGTACCACTCCACTAGAAAAAGGCTCCAGTCACCAGTTCACTGTTATAAAGGAAAAAGATTTCAAAGCATGAGTCTGAACAGATGTCAGCTCTCCACAACATCACCCAGAAAAAGCCCCATCTAATCACTCACGCTGCTCGCCTTAATTATGGAGAATGAATTGGCCCATCAGCGGTGGCACATTACCACTGCACCACGAAACACCGGCCTGACACACGTTTATTTTGGCAGAGCTTCAGCACAAGGCAGAGAGAGAGAGAGAGAGAGAGCGCATGTAGTTATGATGGAAGAGAGATGTCAGTAATTCACACATACGCACACTCATTGTGTGTTTTAACTGGAAGCAGGCACACACACAAAGCTGAGAGCGTGTGCATGATAAAGCTCATGATGGAGTATGATAAAATTAGTGAACATGGGAGGGACTGAGCTATTAAATCTATCAAAATAACATTTGATACATGTTTAGTATTAATCTGACTGGACTGTTGTTTATTTAAAAGGTAGCATGGAAGATATTGTTATTAATGGACTGCAGCAAAATAAAGCATAGAATCATGTAACATTTTTCTCTGTGGTTGCAGCATATAAACACTGCCTCCTATTAGAGAACGAGGTGAAAGTGTCATTATGTTCTCAGAAGAAAAAAAAAAAATCATGTTAGGCCAATAGGTCTTATATTTGGTATTTCAGCATCCTCTAGTGGCACAGTACTGTACAGACATTTCATTTTTACTATTGCTCACACTTAAGCTTAGCGCTCATAAACACCCTCATAAACACTGAATAACAAATTGAGTTGGTCTCCTTAAACTTAAATGCTGTAACTTAAACTTAAAAATGTAAATTGTATTGTTTTACACTGAAAAATATACAAATGGCTACAAGTTAAAAGTTATATATCGTAAAGATTGATTTTGATTTAATAATGTCATTAACAATGTTTCACGCTTCAGTAAAGTTTTGTACTAATTCCCCACAGATTTGCATACATGTTTGCTCCAAATCAAATGTTGTAATGCTTTGACACTGTTGCACTCCATTCGGACATTACTTAACAACCAATAGAACTATAAGCAACATCCTAAATCAAAACTAAAAACCACTCTGAACATCCAGCAAAGCCTGAGGATTTTATCTAAACACTACTTAAAATTTTTTTTTTATGAAACAAATACAATTATTCTACATTAACAACTTGTTCAAAATGTCCTCTAGCAGTGCTTTGAGTTTTTTCCTGCCTCACTTGCTAATAAAGAAATGCCCGATATATGGTATCCTCTAGCCTAATATAAAAATCAACTTAATATGTTTGATTACAATAGAGAGACTCCAAACTATGATCCTTAAGACTAGAGCTGCCCCCAACAAAAGATTTTCCAAGTCAGCTGTTAATCATTTATTTAAGCCATTAGTCGATTAGTTAGGGGAGAAATAATAAGCCATAATTATGAGCAATTAAAATATAATCAAGCGCACACATAAAACTTGCCGCAGCGACACCAGCAAATATCTCAAACTTTTCTGAGATTAGAACGCAGACAAAATACATAACCTATAATACACATATCAGCCTTATCTTAAAATAACGAAACTTAACGAAAATATTTTTAAAATGTAAAACAAATATAAATAAGCAAATGATTAAATAAATATACAGCAAACTGGAACACTTAATAGAGGCTGTGAACATAATCAGGCTGACTGACAAGTAGCCTTAATAAAGAATGAAAACTAGTTTTTTTTTAGAGGTCAGAACACAAAAATATAATAAACATGTTATATAAAAAAAACAAATAAATGAATAGAAGAAAACTGAAACACAGAGGCGGTCTTTGCAATTCAGAGGCCCATTTCAAAGAAACAGTTGTTGGCCCCACCCGTCTCAATGAGAACAAAGACAAAATCATTATGTGATTGCAATTACTTTATCTGTCATACCAGACTTCAGAAAAGTTATATCATGAATTAAACAACATTTATCATATGAAAACAAATAAAAACAAAGCTTTCCAAACTCCATGATCTGTGGAACCAAACCAATATTATTTTTTTTTTATTTAAATTTTAGTATTTAAAATTAATACATCTATACTTTTATACTATTCCTTGTTCCTAAACTATACCTATTCACATTAAGAAATATTGTTTTGCTCATTTAAACAAGATAATCTCCTCTTATCTATGGAACAACAAACCCCCCAGAATACATCGGTGTCTGTGCACAACCCTAAATAACAGGGGGGATTGGCTCTCCAACATTTTCAATTGTATTATTGGGCTTGTAACCTAAGAGCTCTGACTTACTGGCAAGGTTCACATTACATTAACTATTCACCAGACTGGGTCCAGATAGAATCCTCAGCTTGCCTTCCTTTCTCACTATCAGCCCTCCTATTCTCACCCTTACCACTGGATCTAGACTCTCGCTCATTGGACCCTACGGTATGGAACTCCGTCCAGAAATATTTCGGATGGCAGAGGGGTTCAATCTGTGCCCCGGTTGCTAGAAATCATAGATTTCACTCAGCCTCTAAATGACCAGGCATTTTTGCTATGGCAAGAAAAAGGTATCTCAGGATATTTTTGCTGATGGTTGCTTCTTGTCTTTTGCGCAGTTAGAATCTCAATTTAAAATTCCTAAAGCACACTTTTTCAGATATCTACAGGTATGTGATTTCACACGTAAGAATTTTATTTATTTTCATTCCCTTCAAGATCGAAACCCTATTGATCAACTTTTTCCTGAAGACCCGGAACAAAGAGGCAACATCTCAACATCTTATATAAAACTTACATCATTATTATCCACTTCTGTTAATGCACAAAGAGATTCCTGGCAACTGGACCTTAATATCTGTCTGACGGACGAGGAATGGGATGAGGCTAAATATAGGATCCATGGCTCTTCTATCTCTGCTAGACACAGCCTTTTTCAATTCAAAGTGCTACATAGACTTTATCCATCTAAGGCCAAGCAGGCAAAGATGTATTCCTCTGTTGATCCCACCTGTACAAGATGTAAGCAATGGATGCAGATTTTTGCATCTTATTCTAGAATATTTAGTAGAAATGTTTGTACAAATCCTTTAACCGCTATATTTGGCATTGTGTGTGGAACAAAAGTCAAAAAGTGAATTGGACTGTATTGCTTTTACTTCTTTGTTGGCAAGGCGCTTAATTTTAATTAATTGGAAACAGTCCTTTCCCCCTTCTTTTAAACAGTGGGCCAGGGATGTTTTACAATTCCTGAGTTAGTAAAAAATAAGACTTAATTTAAGTGGCTCGAGGTTAAGTTCACTGTCATGTGATGTCCTTTCATAAATTATCTTCAAAACCAATTATAACTGTAAGTGGACGAACTGATGCTGGTGTCAGGGTTTGCTTATGATTTACTGATGTTATTCTTTCTATTTTTTTTCTCTATATACACACACACACACACACAATGTAAAAGCACAATGTCTGTATGCAAGCTGTGTTGATGTGTGAATATGTTTGTTGTTTAACATTATGTTAATATGTTTGTTGTTTAACATTCTGGGTCACTTTGTGGAATCCAACTCAATTGGCTTTGCTAAAACACACACAAAAAAAACATAATTCTGTCCACATAAACCAGGGAGAAATATGAACAGTCCAGTGGCTCAGTCGAGTGCCAGACTGATAAATCCTCTCCCAAGTTTTCACACCTTCCCTTTGGCAGTACAACCCATTCAAAGTCTCAGGTTGGCATGTGCCACCTTTAGGAACGCCAGCTCCAACTCATTTCCATTTCTCACACTAATAGCTGCCACAAAGTGACCTTGCCCGTTCCCTCAGTCAGCAGCTCCACCTTTATCTCTCCCATCAGTCCCATGCAGGTGAAAAGTAATCCATGACTGCCACCATGTGCTCAAAAGGGCATACACAGACACATGGACACCTTGTGCTGCATTAACAGAGCCTCAAACTAGTGGTAATGTGGGTGTTGTGTGCTGACCTGTCGTTGTCAAACAGAGGCAGACAGACTAATAATTATGGGTAACTGATTCTTGCAGTTCAACACCCAAGACTCCTGAGGCCTGTTGCATGAAGCTACTTGAACTCAAAGTAGGTTTAGAGTTGACAAGTACATATACATATATATATATATATATATATATACACCTGTCCTGCTTCAGATCAGGTTCAACAGGCTCACAACGCTGTATAAACGTTCTGTCAACTCAGGTTTAATCCAAAATTTACATTTAACTCTGAAGCGCATGCACCTGAAAGTGTGACACGTGTGGCAAAACAGCCAATCACACAGAGCAAGGAGAGCGTCAGTTTGATTCACTTCTTTTGAGAGAGTCAGCAAAATTCACTTCTCTGTTGAAGATTAAGAAATTGTTATGCAAAATATAATGAATTTAAATGCATTTACAAGGTAGGAATAAACACCACAGCTGCAGCTAAAGTTTGAGAAGGCAGCTGAAAGAAAATATCTGAATCAAACAAACTTATAATTTATACAGTTTCACAAAGAGCTCAGAAGAATACTAATGTTTAAAAGCAAAGTTTAATATTAATTGAAAATTATTATAATTACATGAATATATTATATGTGACCCTGGACCACAAAACCATTTTGGGGTTAAAATATGTTATTTTAAACCAGTTATTTTTTAAATTGAGATTTGTACATCAGCTGGAAGCTGATAAATGAGCTTCCCATTGATGTATGGTTTGTCAGGATATAACAAAATTTGGCCATGATACTATTTGAAAATCTGGAATTTGAGGGTCCAAAAAAAAATCAACATTGAGAAAAATCACCTTTAAATTTGTCCATTTATGTGTGCGATTATGCTGCATTCACTCACAAAAATAAATGTTTTATATATTTACGGTAGGAAATATACAAAATATCCTCATGGAACATGATCTTTACTTGATATCCGATGTAATATATACATGTATAATACAATGTATTGTTGGCTATTGCCACAAATATACCCGTGCGACTTGTGATCCAGGGTCACATATGAATTATAATCAGTTGCAAACCTCTGCAACTGATCCAAAATGCTGCAGCTAGAGTGGTCTTTAATGAGCCGAAGAGACCACACGTCACTCCTCTCCTCACAAAATTGCACTGGTTTCCAGTTGCCGTTAGCATCAAATTCAAGTCACTGACTTTTGCCTACAGAACAACCACTGGCTCTGCTCCCTCCTACCTAAACTCATTACTTCAGACTAACGTGCCATCCAGAAACTTGCGCTCTGCAAGTGAACTTCGTCTTGTGGTGCCATCTCAAAGAGGCAGAAAATCTCTTTCTCTGACCTTTTTCTGGTCTGTTCCATGCTGGTGGAATGACCTGGCCAACTCAACTTTCAAAAAATGGCTGAAGACGGATCTTTTTCAGCAACACTTGATCCATTAATACTAACACTTTAACTTCTGTATCTATTATCTTAAAAAAATTATATAAAAAAATACATGTCCTGCGTCGATTAAACTGGGAAGGGTCATAGCACTTGCATATTGTTAGATTAACTGCTTCTACTGTTCTCATTTGTAAGTTGCTTTGGATAAAAGCGTATGCTAAATGAATAAATGTAAATGTAAATAAATGATACATAATTAATATAATAGAAATATAATAAATAGGTCAATTAGCAGCAAAAGATGAGCAATTTTGTTCTTTCACTCTAAACTGCTTTCATTTGGAGCGAGATAAAGGGAGAGCGTAAAACCTGCTCCGGAGCAGGTTAGCCATGTAGCATAAGTTAGCATGGTGATTTCCTTGCGTTACAGTAATTGAGTTGTTTTTTAGTGCACTACTATAAGTAGCTTTTAAAATCTGTAATTTTACTTTTACTTAAGTATGTTATGTTTGAAGTATTGTAATTCGCTACATTTTAAATCATACCCGTTACTGAGTAAAAAATAATACTAAACAAATAAAATACTTTGGTGAAAACATCGCGCTCCGGAAATGACAGCATTGATTGATTGAATGGCGGGAGTACATATGCGTTAAAATCTCAAAAAAATATGGAGAAGGTGACGGACAATAAATCAAATCGCGACATGGTCTGTGAATATTAAAGCACAAAAGACTGCTATGTAAATATATAATCTGCTTATTCTGCGTGTCTGTCTACTCACTATACTCAAGTACGCGCCGCGCTCATGGTGTTTTCAGTGTCTCATAAACAATATGAGGACATGAATACAAGGACATTTCCAGAGTTGCTCTGAGAGAACAACTAATGAGCATTTTCATCATTTTATTTGAGAAAAAACATTGTCAAATACACTCTGAAATTGGACTTCACAACCTGTCAAAATAAAAGTTTGGTTTAACTAGAAGAAATTATGACAAATACATTACTATTGTAGGCCTACAATAGAATTTAGCTACTTCTCATAATAATATTAACGACAACAATAATAATACTACAACATTATTTAAGGAATATATATTGTACAGAGTAAATCTGTTTTGCAGCACTTTGCCAAAAAATAAAAGGATAAATGTTTGCTAAACTTTTATTTGTTTACCACCATTTTTGATAATATATTTGTATTAAATCATAAAAAGAAAAATTCTGGGAAAAAATAAATAAATCATAGAAGTCAATTATTTCTAAACATTTTAATAAGTTATTAATGATAAAAAAAATAAGTTAATCTAATTCATAATCAATTATTGAAATTAGTTGACTAGATATGTTTTATTAAACAAATGTTTCATTTATTGAACTTAATTTTAACTGATGATAATAATAACCATGATTTAATAATAGAGATTATATATTTAATAATTGTTTAATACCGTAAACCGTGATATTTTCTGAGACGGTTCTCATACCGTTACAAACCTACACGGGAGAGTCCCCCACTCCACCCCCGCTGTTAAACAAGTAACTTTTACTCTTGAGTACATTTTAAATGAGCTACTTTTTACTTGAGTAGATTTTTAGACCGATACTTTTACTTGTACTTAAGTAAAAATGTATTGAAGTAATAGTACTTTTACTTGAGTAGAATATTTTATTACTCTTTCCACCTCACTTTTTGTTTGCTCAAACAAATCTCAAACTTACCCGGGTGGCAAATGAAACCGGCTTCATGCAACAGGCCACGGGAATCAAATTCAAAACTCACCATAGGGATATTTGGTGTCCAGCTTGTCATCAGCACTGCGAGACCAGGGCAGAAGGTCATCGTCACAACCGTTGGGCATACCATTGTAGCCAATACCCACTATCTTGTTCTCTTGATTCACGATACAGGCACCAACCTGAAATTAAATCAGTTTTAAGGAGTGGTGACACTAAACTTCATTTCAATGACTTTCATTCATACGCATGTGAATAAGGGAGACAGGAAAAGCAAGTTCGTGCAAATTTAGCTTTGTTTACCTGCAAATTCCTATCACTTGAAGACGTGACCAATAAAAGATCGACAAGTCACGTCGTAAGCAGAATTAACAGAACGGAAAATCTGCAAGATTAATAAGATCTGGTTTATATATAATATACTCCACTCCACTTTACTGCAATGCTGCAGTAAAGTGGAGTATATTATATATAAACCAGATCTAATTAATCTTGCTTATTCCATATTTTAACCCCGTTCCTAATTTTGAAACAATTCAATTTGTTTTGACAATTGTTTTTTGGCTTTCTTACATTTTTAAGTCCTGTCAGTTGAAACATTCAAGCAAGTTTAAAGCGTTCAAGTGCAGGAAGACACGAAAGAAAGCTCAATTTGGAACCTATGCTATTTTTTCTGCAACAACAAAATTCATTCTTTCTCGTCTTTTTGTGCTTGAACCGACACATGCCATTAACTGTAAGAGTTAGACCCAGTTGACTAGTAATAATGATTGAAGACAAGGGGACAGTTGCATAAACTGCTAAGACTGGTCTTACAAGTTAGTCATCAAAGTTCACAGCATTAAGTCAGTTCACATAAAAGCAAAGACTTGTCTAATTAGATGCCAAAAAGTAAGACTGATTCAACCTAATTAACTGCTAGTTGGGCGTAGACAATTACTGAAGAAAATAGTTTGCAGTGTCATCAACAGAAGTCAGCTTCAACACTCATCAAAGAGTTTGTAGGCCGCTCTGCTCACACAATACAGTGTGTAAATTACGTCATTACTTTGAGTTTCTTGATTCTGATTGGTCAACTGTCAAAATGGCCATCTTTGTCGAGTATCCTCGTAAATACAGTCGCTTATGTCTTAAGTCAATGTAAACTATTGAAAACATGTGTATTCAGTATATTGGATCTGTGCAAGAGATCTTACACGTTTCACACTGGACGTGTAAGCAGCAGAGACGCTGTTTGTTTCCGTGCCCATTGTGCAGCTTGAAATCGCAGTTTTCAGGTGTTATATTTTCTTTTTTTACAGTGCTGAAAATCCAACACACCTCACTTTTATGGTTTTATGGTGAAATTTGTTATTCTTCTTGTTAATCCAGGTGTATTTTGACAAAGAACAATGAACTGTGGCTTTAATTCAGCGTGAGCGGCACAGCAAAAATAGATGTGCTGCTTATGCGTCCTGTGTGAAAAAAGTGTTAAAGTGATAGCATCCTAATATACCTTCTGCCGTTCACGTCATTAATGTTAATGTTATGTCATTAACGTTTTCTCTCTGGATGCCCGAGGTAACTAGAGACTACACCAGCTCCAGTTTGGATTCAGTGCATTACGAAGACTTCCGAATGCCCCAACGCTTGGGGTGTAACAGTTCACAAAATTCACAGTTCGATACGATACACTGGTGTCACGTTAATAACGGAGAAATGTAGTTTTTAATATGTAATAACCATGAAAAAATGGTCCAACGAACCGTTCGGTTTGTAAAGCGTATCGAACGTTTCAATACAAATACGTGTATCGTTACACCTCAATGCCTGTGAAAAGTGTGAAATCCCAAGAGAACTTCAGATGACGCAAACTCTCCATGAATCAATCAATTATTATGATCACAACTCGTAATAATTACTACAATGAGCTCATTGCTTCTGCCTGAGATTAATACATGATGTTATCTAATTGCATGATTTGTAGATGTACATTTCTGAAATACGTTACTTGGACACAGTCACCTCTGATAACATAACTTTGTATTGTAGACAAGCTGTAATGTAGACTTAGCCTGGTTCTACCAGACTCTCGTACATTTCATTTGTACAGAGAGTCTGGCCTCTCTCCATTGAGAAACGTTTACTTCCTTGTAGGCGGGTTCTCTGTTAAAGTTCAAAACTATTGGATCTGCCCAGAGTCACTCAGGATCTGCCTTAGCCAATCGCTAACGTGTGGTCGTGACATATGTCATGCGGAAACCGGCCGGAAACAACAAGTCCGAATGATCAGAGGATTATGTTTACAATAAGATGTCTGTCAACGAGAGCTGCAGGTTTTGTTCATCGAATTTAAGAGTTCAAGGAACAATTGACCGTTCGCAAAGACCCGCCCCCCTTAGTTACTGTCGCTATGTCCGTCAAGCTACCCGCACACACACACACACACACACACACACACACACACACACACCATGTTCTCACGCAGTGAAAAATACATTGCGGAGCAAAGAGGAGACTGACAACACGCTGACAGACAGGACAGAACATGTTACTTTTCGGTTACTTTTCATATTAAACAAAGTCTCACCTCTTAAATTTGGTCATTTTCTTCAATTTAAACAAATACCGTTTTGTGGCGCTTTAATGTGTCGTGACAGATCGCTGTACAGCCTCAGTTAAAGCTTCTCGTGAACCGATCATCTCTTCCTTCTAGTTCATTTATAGCATCAAATAAACATGAATGAACATAAGAAGGAATGTTGTTTTAATTGCAGAAAGGCGTCAGTATATTCCGTTTTTCAAGTTCAAATCCTCCCATGTTAATCTACTATCTCTCCTGACTGCTTTGTCGGACAAAATGGCAGATGGCGAAGTATGATTGGTCAGATCGCCTGTCAATCAAGCTCCGGGTCAATTCTACGAACGGTCAATTCTAAATTCTAAATGTATATTTGACACTAAGGACAGTGATGTATTCAGTCAACTGTCGAAGCTGGGTCTAATTATTAACAATACACCGCTGCGGTCGTTTCGGATCTGCAACAAAGCTATTCGGGCTGTTTCTCACGTCTTTCTCCGCTGCCATTACTGAACTCCAGCTCAAACTGACGCACTACATCAACGTCATCGTTCTCAGCCACTCCCTCTATTCGCTGATTGGTCCTAAAAAAAAATTTATTTCTGGAAACCTAAGAATATACAGCAGTCCCAGACGTAGTACTGAAGGAAAATGAAATTGAGCGGAAGTGCATAGGAGGGCGCAGCCAGGCTAATGTAGACTAGGACTGAACGATTCATTGCATTTGCGATAATATCGCGATATGATGAAACGCCATTTAACAACCGCAAAAGCTGCGATTACATTGGTCACATGACACGCGAGAGAAAAGCAGTCTGCAGATCAAACATAGCACGCTACGCATACAGGCCTGGCATTGAAAATCAATGAAAAGGCTCATGTATATATATAAATTCATATTTTAAGTGTCATTAAGATGAATTAATAAGAATTATTGCCTAAAGATTCCCATTCCTACTGTACAATGATTTATTGCTTGTCTTTGTCGATTAATACAGAAGATAAATAACTGTAAAGGTAATCGCATATTAAATCGCAATATTGGCAAAAAATATATATTTTCCAAAAAACGATTTTCCAAAATTGTTCAGCCCTAATGTAGACACATGCTTCTGTAAAGCTGCTTTGAAACAATGTGTATTGTGAAAAGTACAATACAAATAAATGTGAATTGAACTAATCAAACAAACATCAAAAGACAGAGAAAATCACTCTTGTAGCTTTAAAAAAAGATTAATTAGGCCTATATTTAATTTATACAGTGAAGATGCAGTGTTATTTTACATTTGTTTAATTTCTGTACCTGAAAACTGTTAGACTTACCTGAAAAACTTCTCTACTCATTCTATGATGATAAATTCTTTCCAAACAGAGCTATTCACGTCATGAAATGTTGCAAAATAACTAAACATTGCAATGTAAGTTTTTCCAATATCGTGCAGCCCTATTTAATTTCATATTGAATACTACTTAACCACATTTCAGATTGATGTGTGGTCACCAAATCAACCCACACATCAAATTAGTAGGACTGCAGGCAATCGATCTCTGCGTACCTGAGAACTGGGATCTTTGCTCCTCTGTGCTGATAAGAAGGCAACAGCCATGAAATACTCTGGCCACTCCAGGTAGTCCTGCCTCTTCTTTGTCAGTCCTTCACTGTGTGTTCTGATGGATTGTAAGAATGAATAAAATTAAGAAAAAAATAAACACCTGTAGCCACGAGAGCACAAAATAAACAACAAATCATTACATTTAGGGAAATATAGTACATGATAATATGTGTGAACACCAGTGTTGGGTGTAACTAATTACTAAGTACTTAGTTACTGTAATTTAAGTAAGGGATTGCTCTTAATTTTGATGTACTTTAATTTAATTACAGTCACTTCTGATGTAATTGGGCTAAATACTGTGTATAAACCAATCCGATCATTTTATGAGGTGGCTAAATCATACGACCTCACTCGTACAAATTCGTACGAATTAGCCAACTTGTAAAATAAGTATGAAATGTCATGAGATCAGACTGGTATAAACCAGTGGTTCTCAACTCCAGTCCTTGGGAGTCGATGCTCGGCACATTTTGTATGTTTCTCTTATCTAACAATTCTAATAAAGCATTAACAATAGTAGGTTTAACATCAAAATGTATTGTCTGATATTAAAAAGTATGTTTATTATGTAACCTTCTCCCTTTAAATTGTTGCAATTTCATAGTATTTATATTAGAAAGAATTAAAACTGTTTCATGTCTATCCTTGTATTATTCAGCTGGTTGAGGTTGATATGGGATCAGTAATGAGTAATCAAATAATATTTAGAGAGAATAATTAGTACAGTAACCTAATTACAATGTTGAAGAGGTAATTAGTAACTAGTAATTCATTACTTTTTTAAGTAACTTACCCAACACTGGTGAACACAAAAATCAACTAGGATACTTATCAAATGGATTGTGTATAATTTCTGTTTTCAAAAATGTATAAATAGTTTTCAGCATATGTGTGTGTGCATGTATCTTAATTGCTAAACTTGCATATTACATTGTACTACCGTTCAAAAGTACATTTAAATAGTAATGTTGTGCAATAATATTAGAATTGACAGTAACTTTTTTTCTATTTTATTATATATTGTAAATTGTGATGACAAAGCTGAATTTTCAGCATCATTACTCAGTGTTCACATGATCCTTCAGAAATAATTCTAATTTGCTGCTCAAGAAACATTTCCAGTTAATGTTGAAAATAGTTATTTTCATAGTAGTTAATAGTTCATATTTCTGTGAAACCATGATGTTTTTTTTCAGGATTCTTTGATGAATATTAACAGTATGTATATCGAACAGTATTTAACTCAAAGATTAAATTTTTATTATAGATTAAAAGATTATATTAAATATTATAAATCTTTTACTGTCGATGCCAAATAAAAGTATTCATTTATTTACAAAAAAAATATCTAAGTGACCACAACCTTTTGAATGGTAGTGTACATTCATATCTGCATCTCCAGTATGGAAGATTCCTATTGCCTCAGCAGAGAACTACATCTTTACTTGATCTTAACACTGGCACCATTGACGCCGAGCAATGACTGTCTACATGTGTGATATAAGCACTGACAGACATGATCATCAGATGGTTTTCCTCCAGGGCTTTCCATTTTAGTTAAAAGTGATATTACACCTTTTGCGACACATCTCAGTGACTGTCTTTGAAAGGTAAGGGGATTTATGTGTGAAGATTTAATGGACCCATCTGACTTGACTCACTCTTTTTCCTAATGTCTCTGGTGATTCTCTCTCACGCAGCTGTCAGACCGTGTGTGTGTGTGTGTGTGCGTGTGTGTGTGTGTGTGTGTGAGAGAGACTAATGGTGGAATATTGAGGGTTGATGATCTGAAGCTAATGGGCAGTGCAGTGAGACAATGCTGAGGTAGTCATTAAACAGTTTTAAAATGTGAAGTTATCTGAAAAAAACATTCATACAATATAGATGAAAATACAATGGGTTTTAGATTTTCCTTTTAAATCTAATCTGATTTGATTAGTGCGTCTCACTTACGGTCACAATGATTTTGCCAGATATATTCCTGGATCAACATATTTTGTTTATCCTGGACATTCCTTTCCGAAAGCAGTCCTGACCCTATCCATACCTCTAATCCTTCCCATAACTTATCCCTAAAATCTGACGGAAATTATGCAGCTAATTAACCCTGCTGTAAGGCAAGGCAAGGCAAGTTTATTTATATAGCACGTTTCATACACAATCGTAATTCAAAGTGCTTTGCATAGAAAAAAATAAAATAATCAAAAGAAATAAGAATAATTTAAACAGTTTAGAATAAAAAAATAAATAAAATACAGTACAAACAGTCGGACGAACAGTGGCACAGTGCTCATTCAGTAAATGCATAGCTAAACATGTAAGCCTAAACTTGACAGAGCTGTTGATCCAGGAACATGTTGTGGCCTACTTGTTGAAATCTCAGCCAGCTTCCAGGGCTGAAGATGCCAAACATGGCCACAAGAGGGCAGTAATCATGCGATCCATCTTCATGTGCAACTATTTTTCAGTATTTTTCATTTGTCAACAAGCCATTAGGGTTTTTGTGCTAATGTGCCAGAAACAAAAACACATATCTTCTGAAAAACTGTCAACACACCGTTGTTGTTTTCACACAACGTTCCGATCTGGTGAACCCTTTTTTACAAAACGTATGCACTTCTCCTCAAACACATTTCTCAGGAACACAAATCTAAAATCATGTAATTTCCGCCCTACCATGTGCTGATAATGAATTTAACAGTAAAGCAATATATAAAACACCTTACCCGTTGAGCTGGGATGTGCCGTTCTTTGCCTTGTCGTCCATGTCTTAATCAGAAAGTGTCTGCAGAGCACTGTATGTGTCCAATGTCCAGCTCCAGAACAGACAGAGCTGAAGAACTTCCCGCGAAAAAAAGAGACCAGCCCCCTTCTCCCCTGTTCCGGGGTTAGAGGGGGAGCAAAGAGTTGAACAGCGCCATCTCTACACACTTATGCACACTGCAGCGAGTCTTTCCATTCCACCCTCTATTGCATTTTGGTTTAAAATACGTCGTACTCTTGTAATTACCCCGAGCCGCTCAGCAAAAGCGTTAAACGCGCGCTCGTTCATAAGTTTGTTATTATGATTATGTTTTTGTTAGAATAATAAAACAAAATGTATAACATAACAAATGTCTCTAAAAGCATTGAAATTGAGCATTGTTTTAGAAGTAATGTAAGACACAGTTAAGTAGGCATACCTTCTTAAAATGAAATCGATTAACGCATATGGAGTCATGAATAACTGTGAAAATAATAATTTAGCCTATGAAATCTGAACAGATGGCTAATTTTTGCACTCATATATTAATTGATAAAACCATTTTCTAAGTACAATAGAGTGAATAAGAGTTGAGTAGCCTTGAAAATGTTCTGACCCTATCTTGCGATAGTTCGCCCAAAACAAAATGTTGTCATCATTTGCTCACCCTCATATCGTTCTAAACCGGTATGATTTACTGTGGAACACAAAAGGAATAGATATTTTGAGGAATGAAAGGTAACAGTTTTGGTTCCCTTTGATTTCCATTGTATGGACAAAAATGCAATGGAAGTCAATGGGAACCAAAACTGTTTGGTTATCAACATTCACAAAATATTTTGTGTTCCACAGAAAGAAGAAGATCATACGGGTTTGTAAAGAATTGAGCTACTTCTTATGTATGCTCTCCATAGGACCAGTTGTCAATATAAATTCATACAAAGACACAATATCTGTAATATCTGATATCAATATCTGATATCACAATATCAATAGTCTGTCCAAAACATGCTGGGTCACAGACAGACAGCAGAACACCGCTGAGAAGTTTCACAAAACTACAGCGAAACCCACCCTCACTCACCCAATGGCTATAAATATTGTATTTTGTGGAACTGGACCGCTACTCAAATCTTCCAATGCGTTCAACAAATTAAAAAGACAAATGCCACTCTTGTTGTTCATACGGTCTGTTTTTAAAGTAGCATTAAATTAATTCAACCTGCATGCTTAACCAGTTTCCAAAGTCACAGAATGTGGCAGAATTTAGGAAGCAGACAAAATGTAGGAAGCGGAAGTGAAAGTGAAAGAAACCGTGGTTTCAAAAGCTGCGCCGACCAATGAAACGCTTCGTTGTTTCACTTCCGTGGTCTGCTTCTTGGTGACGTATTGCGTCATTCTATCAAACACGAAAGGTTTCTGGAAGAATTCACATGTCGAAACATTACGTCGCTCTTCTTAAGATGAAGAAAGAAAATCTAAAACAAACATGGTGATGTTTTCTGCACAGTTCTAGGACAGGATTGTATAACACGGCTTATCGAGGAATCTTTAAGTATCAAGCTATTATCGATTCCCTCTCGTCCAGGTAACGTTAAATACATTGCTTCAAAGGAAAACTATTCATTTATTATTCTGTTTATAAATAGATTGATTCTACAAGATTCTCTGTCGGTGCTGGGCTGAAATGAATGCGTTTACATTAGTACACGTCCAAATATGTCACATTATGAAAACAAATTGACTGACAGATATTTTATCGTTTATTCTTCTTTGAATAAACGATTGCCGTCTTTTACGAAAGGCAATTTGGATAAATGCTTGGTCTTCTATAGAATGTGTGTGAAAGGTACGCCATAAAGCAGTGGAGCACGTTGTGTATTAGCCTACCGCAGAATGAATCATCGTTATAAAACCATAGATTTGATTTGATAATTGGGAGGGTGTGAAGTGGCATTCTCCCTTGTTAGATACTGCGATTTATTTTATGTATTTGTGTAAAGTTGATTGATTACTATAATGATTTAATAATCATGAATCATGAATCAAGAATCGGTCTGTCTTCGCCGGCCAAAGGTGGTCAGCGCAGACCACAGCGATCTGCCCAGGTCTGTTGGTCCTGGGCGAGCCCCATCCAATTGTGTCCCAGATCTTGTCGTAGCGAGTCGCGCCATCGTGTTGCAGGGCGCCCAAGTGGCCGCTTGATGTCGATCGGTAACCAGACGGTGACTTTGTGCGTCCATCTTTCGTCCGTATGCCGCATCAGGTGCCTGGCCCAGCGCTTCTTGGCCTTGTTGGCCAGGTCCACCGCGTCAGCCACCCTGGTCATGGCCCGCAGCTGCTCGTTGCGGACGTGGTCGATCCGTTTAACCCCGATCATGCGGTGCTCGATTGCGCGTTCAGTCACGGCCAGCTTTTGCCGGTCGGCCGCCGTCGTTGCCCAGGTCTCGGCCCCGTAGAGCATGGCCGGCAGGACGGGGCTGTTGAATAGGGCGGCCCTGATGTCCGGGTCGATGGCTCTGTTGGTGGCCGTCTCGACCAATCTTGTGGTCGTGGTCAGCTCCTGTCCCAAGTAGATGTAACTATCGACTTGCTGGATCTGGTGCTGGCCGACATGAAGGGTAGTGTCGGCCACCTGGTCGTTGCGCATCCACTTGGTTTTGGCCAGATTGATTTTGAGGCCGAACCGAGCGCCGGCCTGGTTGAGCTGGTCGAGCCGCTGCTGTACATCGACCGCCGAGCAGCCTATCAGCACGATGTCATCGGCAAAGCGCAGGTGATTGAGCCAGCGGCCGTTGATCTTGATGCCGACCTCGTGCCAGTTGAGCTGCCGGAAAATTTGCTCGAGGCAGGCGGTGAACAGCTTGGGCGAGATGGTGTCGCCCTGCTTGACCCCGCGGCCGACCTCGATGTTAAGCGGCCGGTCGAACAGGGTGATGGTGGTGGCGCAGTTGCTGTTCAGCTCCTGCAGCAGGGCCACATGCTCGTCACCGATGCCTTGTTGTTGGAGGGCGAGCAGCACGGCGTTGATCTCGACCGAGTCGAAGGCCTTCTCGTAGTCGACGAAGGCCAGGACCAGCGGCATCTTATCCTAACTGGCCCGCTCGAGCAGCTGGTTCAGTACCTGCACATGGTCCATGGTGCTAAAGCCAGATCTGAATCCGGCCTGCTCGACGGGCTGCTGTTCGTCCAGCTGCTTGGCCAACCGGTTGAGCAGCACCTTGGTGAAGATCTTGTACACGGCCGACAGCAGTGTTATCGGCCGGTAGTTGCTGAGCAGCTCGCGGTCGCCCTTCTTGAACAGCAGTACTGTCTTGGCCGTCTTCCACTGTTTGGGGATTTGGCATTGTGCCATGTAGCGGCTGAATCGGGCCGCCATGGCCATCCAAAGTGAGTAGCCGCCGGCCTTGAGCAGGTCGATCTCAACGCCGTCCAGGCCGGGCGCCCGTTCTGCCTGTGCCTGCTCGACTGCATGTCGGACCTCGCTTTCCAGCACTGGCAGGATGGGCGGCCGCTGGTCGAGCTGAAGGTTGGGTGGGGGGATTTAATAATAATTAACAGAATTCCTTATTTGCATAGAATAAAAAGATATATTTTGTATTATTTAAGCATCTAGAACCTTTTCAGTTTGACAGAATTTTGGATTTCAAAGTGCCATGGGAAGTATAACTTCACTTAATGTTTTTTCTATTTTAAAATTAAAATTTCACACACATTTTTTTAAAAATTAATTTTGGGTTAAACCCAAAATGAAAAGTGTCCCATAATTTACTCACCCTCCAGCCATCCTAGGTGTATATGACTTTCTTCTTTCAGCCAAACACAATCAGAGTTATATAAAAAATATCCTGGCTCTTTCAAGCTTTATAATGGTAGTGAATGGTGCCTTTTTTTTTAAGCTCAAAAAAATGCATTCATCCATCATAAAAGTAATCCATATGCTCCAATGGGATTAATAAAGGCCTTCTGAAGATAAATAATGTATTTTGTTTTTGTTAGAAAAATATCCATAATTATAACTTTATAAACTGTAATCACTAGCTTCCGGTAACATCCTTCCACGTTTCGAGTCGCGAGTCGAGTTCCGGCGTATGAGTAAGCTTAGGTGAGAGTAGATGCCTCTCGCGGTTCAAACAAATAGGGCTGGGCAACAACTCAAGTTTATCTGACATTTCTCTTTAAAAAATCTTGTTTTTGACTTCTAATTCGTGATCTGTGTTTTGTTTTGCTTTACGTATTGTATTTGCTCTCTTCCGCCGTAACTACACTCACATGGCCGTAATCGGAAGCCAGTGAATATAGTTTGTAAAGTTATAAATATGGATATCTTACTAAAACCCCTCGCTTCACAGAAGGCCTTTATTAACTCCTGGAGTCGAATGGATCACTGATGGATGGATGGATGGATGGATCTTTTTTTGGGCTTCAAAATGTCAGGTACCATTCACTCTCATTATGAAGCTTGGAAGAGCCAGGATATTTTTTAATACAACTCCGATTGTGTTTGGCTGAAAGAAGTCCCCTAGGATGGATTGAGGGTGAGTAAATGATGGGATACTTTTCATCTTTGGGTGAACTAACTCTTAACAACTTCATTATATTTGTTTCTTTTCTATTTAGTCAAGATGCCAGTGGACAGAATGAGAATGCGCCCCTGGTTGGAGCAACAGATTACCAGTGGGGAAATTCAAGGTCTTCTCTGGGTCGATGAGGTGAGGATGGAAATCCAATAAAATTATATTGTATTCAGTTTAAGAAGAGACTTAATTAAGTTGGAACATGTGACTCGTCATGTGTCACTTTGTTTCTTGGCCAATACATTGTCAAATTCCAAATGCAGACTGTCAGTCAAAATCCAATTTTTGTGCATATCCGATTCGAATGGAATCTGATCATATTTAGCAAGTGCGAACAGCAAAAAAAAAAACACATGAATTCTGATTTCTTACAAATCTGTTTCAAGCTACATTTATATGTGGTTTATATGTGCAGGAAAAGGTTGCGTTGTGTTGTTGTCAATGTTCAGGTCACGCAGAAAATGTCACTTCATTCACTGTGTGGCAGAGGGACGTCTCCTGTACAGAATAAAGCCGCTCATGCGAGCCTCAGTTTTTGACATTGCTTTATTAGTAGTCCAGCGCTGCAGCTACACATTGACAAAAACAACATTGCAAACCCTTTCTTGTTGCTTTTGGCATAGTCCTATCAGTGCCATGGAAAACGAAAGATATCCATGGGACACAAATCAGATCTGAACAGTGTGGACAGTCAGTCATTCCAATTGGATACACAAATAATTGAATTTGGACTGACAGTGTGAACATAGTGTTAGATTTTGCTGTATTTGGCCGAGCAGTGGTTTGGGTGGCTCGCTAATGTATTAGATTTCTCCAATACATAAAATAAGTCAACTTGACCAGAGTTCCTATGGGGAGAAGAATTTATTGAAGGTTTGTAGTGTAGCAGTCCTTCAGCAGCGATGTTAGCATGTCGCCCTTCAACAATCTTAACCCAAAGTTCTGTTTGTGAGACAGAACTTTATACATGAAGACATATGGGCTACAAACAATAGAAACCTGTTAGGACCTCTCACAGGAGATTGATCTAACCTGCTAATCTACTCTGAGCAATGCTGTTTCTTTGTCATTCACACCAATCAGTTTCTATTGGCCATACATCTGTATGGGCCATTTGGTTCACACCTTTACAGACACAGATAGAGTTGATTACATCTGAGGCACAGTAACAATGTAAATGCATCTGACTAAAGTTAACTGAAAATACACATAATCTTTCAATCTAATAGTACACTATTAAAATGTTTCCATTAACAGGAGAAAAGGATATTTCAGATACCATGGATGCATGCAGCCAGACATGGATGGGATTTGGAAAAGGATGCTCCTTTATTTAAGAACTGGGCCATTCACACAGGTAACTGTTGACAGCTCTGTTGCACATTGTCTCTTTTATAAAGAATGAGGCTGACTACTTTAAAGGTGAAATTTGTAATTTCCACTATGCATTTGAGTTGATTCTGCATTTGCATACAGCTTTTACTGTATTTCTGCTGGGGTGATCCTTGTGCTGGATCTACTGATTTGTGATTCCGTTTTGTTATATGTTATGATTCAGTTATTACCCAATTATGTCTCATACAGGAAAGTATCGTCCAGATATTGACAAACCAGATCCTAAGACATGGAAGGCAAATTTCCGCTGTGCTATGAATTCTCTACCAGATATCGAGGAAGTGAAAGATAAAAGCATGAAGAGAGGAAACAATGCCTTCAGAATGTACAGGATGCTTTCCTCATCCGAAAAAGCAGTTAAGAAAGGTAAGTTTGGTCATAAACATAAATACTTAGGGGAAATTTCACCATGTATTTTATGCTCATACACTTATCATTAGTGTAGAATTACATAATTTTATTTTGGTAAACATATTCTTCTGGTGATGTTTAAGATCCTCTAAATGCATATTGTCATATTCTTCAGGGAAGAAAAAGATGGACCTGGAGCAAAGAGCAAAAGTAGGAACTAAAAGCTGTACACTTAAACAATAGTGCACAGTAATATATAGTGACTAAGTATTGCAAATGATCTCACACCTATCCTCAATTATTTAGTGTTTTCAGAAACGGAAAGCTGGCACTCCCAGAAAAATTCTAAAAGGACTGAGTGAAGCAGAGTTTAAGATAGAAACTTCACCGGACAGCACTGTGCTATTTGCTGGTAAACAACCACTCGTTATTCCCTCATTTGTTCCCTCAGATATCATACTCAGATACATTGGAGAATGCAACAGTAGATCCATTGTTTTATACTTGCTTATTCATCAACAGAGCAGGAGAGCTTCCCTGAGCCCATGTCATCTAAGAGTGGTATGGCTGTAGCTGAACTATGTGATGATGTGTGTGCAGTTGTTGAAGTGGCAACAGAGAATGAAGAACCTGTGGTTCTCCCTGCTGAAGTGTCTCTGCCTCTCCAGGACTCCCATGTTTCATCCTACGGTGGTAAGGTTCTTTTTTGCCTTTATTTTTACTGTCTACTGTGTTGTATTCACCACAGGAGTCATAAATTACTTATTAGGCTACATGTTATTGTTGGCCACAAACACAACTGCACATCATCATGAATGTTATTCTATACTATACAGAGAGTGACACAGAAAGCACATACAGCGACGAAGACTTTGTACAGGTATGTATATTTTTAAATACATTATTTGATATTTTAAGCAAATACACTACCATTCAAAAGTTTGGGGTCATTACTACTACTTTTTTTTTATTCAGCAAGGATGCATTAACTTGATCAAAAGTGACAGTTAAGACAGTTAATGTTACAAAATAATTATATATAAAAAAAATAATAAAAAAAATTAATTTTTCTATTTCTATTCATAAAAGAACCCTGAAAAAATGTAGCATGGTTTCTACAAAAATGTTAAGCAGCACAAGAGATTTCATCATTGATAAATGTTTTACATCAGCATATTATGATGATATCTGAAGGATCAAGTGACACTGAAGACTGGTGCAACGGCTGCTGAAATTCCATGTGTCCATTTAAATTTTTCTGGATTCTGCTTTAATGGGATAGGTCACCCAAAAATGAAATTTTCATTAAGTTTTCAAACTCTTAAGACTTTCGTTCGTCTTCGAAACACAAATGAAGATCTTTTTTATGAAATCTGAGAGCTTTCTGTTCCTCCATTGACAGCTATACAACCAACACTTTGATGCTTCAAAAAGTTCATAAAGAGATTGTAAAACTGAGCAATTTAATCCAATTTTTCTTAGACTCGATTGCTTTATATTATGAACAGATTGAATTTATGCTTTTATTCACATATAAACATTGTTTAGAGAACTTAAAACGAAGCTCAACCGAACCTGCTTGATGTGGAAAAACAAACCTCACTGGTTCTTGCTGAAGCTCAAAGGTGCTGCGTAACACGAGAATGAACCTCATTGGTCAATGTTTAAATGTGAATAAAAGCCTAAGTTCAATTTGTTCATCATATAAAGCTATCGTGTCTCTTCAGAAAATGTTGGACTAAACCGCTCAATTTGTATGGATCACGATCTCTTTATGAACTTTTTGATGCGTCAAAGTGTCAGTTGTAGCTGTTAATGGAAGGACAGAAAGCTCTCAGATTTCTCAAAAAGATCTTCATTTAATAATCAAAAAGAATCAATTAAATTAAAACTTTTTTTAATTTGATCAATAATAGGGTCCAATTAATTGATTCAGATTCTGTTAAATTAAAACATGGCTGAAAAATGTATATTGTGTGTGATATTCCTTAAAAACAGCAACAAGCAGTCTTCATTTTAAGTTGCAGTCTTTTTGCAAGGTAATATTCACAAATACTAAGACCATATCATGATTTAAGTGTACAATCCTAGTTTTGATTTATTCATCAAAATCTTGTCAAATTATGTGACATTCCACGTTATACAGTAAATTCCAATTTTATGACTGGATTCCGCAATTCTGTCTGCTTTTTCTGCACTGCTGAAATCATAGGGCCATAAGTTTAACACACTGGCAGAGAATGAAATGGTCTTTAGATGGTTCAACTTCAAACCGGTGAGAAAGTTACATTCCATATCTGTTTCTTACTTTGTAACCAAAGCAGCTTATCAAAACAATGACTCTTAGTTATTGTTATTAAAGTTATTTAAATTTTTCACAGTATTACTGTTGGTTTTTAGATAAATGCAGCTTTGGTGAGCATGGGACAATTTTATTATTTTTTTAAATCATACCCCAAACTTTTCAACTGAAGTGTACATAGACATACAACAATATAAACATTCATGTTGTATGGAAGTAAAATAATGCTAAATGTTTTTTTTATAAAAAAAAAAAGTCTGTTGAATTGCATTACTTGAAAAAATATGCATTGCATTAAAGGATTAGTTAACTTTAAAAAAAACTTTTGCTGATAATTTCCTCACCCCCATGTCATCCAAGATGTCAATGTCTTTCTTCAGTCGAAAAGAAATTAAGGTTTTTGATGAAAACATTCCAGGATTTTTCTCCATATAATGGACTTCGATGGACCACAAACGGTTCAAGGTCCAAATGACAGTTTCAGTGCAGCTTCAAAGGGCTTTAAACGATACCAGACGATGAATAGGGGTCTTATCTAGCGAAACAATCGGTCATTTAAAAAATAAATAAAAAAGTTTACGTTTTATAAGCACAAATGGTCACCTTGCTCTGTTCTGTGATGCACGTTCATGACGTCACGTAATACGCAATTATGTTGAAAAGGTCACGCTTGACGGAAGTATCGAGTCAGTGTTTACAAATGTGACGGAGGACCATACACATATTCAAATGTCTTTGTGTCAGTTTATCATTTAAAATGCCCATTTCGTGTGCATATCCTGGGTGTTTTAATATTAAAAAGGCTAAAAGAAAATTTTTGTCAGGACAGAAGCGTGACCTTTTCAACGTAATTGCGTATTACGTGACATCACGAGCAGAGCAAGGTGAGCACTTGTATTTGTGCTTATAAAACTTTATTTATTTTTGAAATGACCGATCGTTTCGCTAGATAAGACCCTTATTCATCGTCTGGTATCGTTTAAAGCCCTTTGAAGCTGCACTGAAACTGTCATTTTGACCTTGAACCGTTTGGGGTCCATTGAAGTCCATTATATGGAGAAAAATCCTGGAATGTTTTCATCAAAAGCCTTAATTTCTTTTCGACTGAAGAAAGAAAGACATGGACATCTTGGATGACATGGGGGAGAGTAAATTATCAGCAAAAGTTTTTTTTTTTTAAAGTGAACTAATCCTTTAACCATGCTTGCATTTTAATGCATTGTATTTTTAGGGCTTGCATTTTCATTGGCTGAAATTCAGCATGGTTGAATATTTAAGATGTGAATATTTCAATTCAACATTTTAATTATTAAAAATTCGATAATCCATATTCGCCTTTCATATTTTAACTTCCAAAATATGTTTAAAAATACCACCTATAATATCCAACAGGCAAAATTCGGTCCATTTTATTTCGGTTAATGCAAGCATGGTTAATGCAATGCATATTTTTTTCCAATTAGTGCAATTCAACAGGCTTTATTGTTTCAAAAACATTTACCATTATTTTACTTCCATAGTTGTCATTAAGCAACATCAAGTTGTTGTTTTTTTGCTAAGTGTGTTCATTTTCCCTTGCAGGTTCCTCAGGACCTGTCCATAAAAGCTAGTACATCATGTAGTTCTGTGTTAAGGATCCCCCCATCAGTTAATTCCTCACCAAACACATTTTTCACATCAGCGAAAACAAATTTCAGAGTAACCAGCTGCAGAGAGGACTCGCCTCTAATTGCTTATAACACTCCTCCATGGTTTCCCTGCCCGTTTAAATTCCAAAATGTCACAGACGTGCGAGCCTCAAGCCCTGCCCAAAAAACAGATCTCACCAGCAGCCCAACTTCTCAGGCCAGTGTGATGGCTATTGCTGTGGACCTCTCTGTTGCAAAAAACAAAACACTACAATGAAGACATTTGAAATGCACAACCTGCTGCTGTTCAGGTGATAAACTTACAACCCATAATCCAATATTAATCAACAGGTCTCAGGTCTTGGACTTGTTGATTTTCAGCTTTTAAAACCAAACCGTTTTAAGCTATCTGAATCCGTTAAACTAGATCATTATATTTCTGAAATATTTTGCAACACACTACCTCATTCTCATAATTGTATTATAAATGTAACTTGTAGAACTACCTCACAGATGCATCTTAATCACAGAAGTCGGCAGTGTAAGCTAGTAATAACAGTATTGGGAGCAGAAGTAGATGGCTGAGTATTAATTTCACTTTTGAGTAACATTTCATACTTATGACAGCAGATGTAACAAAACAATCAAAAATGAAATAGAACAGTTACTGTAGATTTGCATTAATTTTTTTTCTACAGGGTATAGCACAATATTGAGAGAGTTTTTGAAAGAAACGTTTGAATGATTTTTTTTAATGAATTTGGCATGTTTGTTAATTATATAACAGAATTATTGAACTGCCTAGAGACCTTTTTTAGTTCTCACATGTCAGTGGGACTACAAATACTTGAATAGAGACGCTAAACTAATTAAGAGTTGTTTATTAACTTGACAAACCGTTTTCCTTTGTGTTCTGACAAAATCTTGTTTCAATGTAATTAAGATTGGCTAAAGTTTCTTGTACAAGCTATTTTTATATAACAGTCAATAAAGTGCATAAGAAATACAGCACTGAGATTTAAAAGCAAATATAAAAACAGGTTTTATTGTAGTGTCTAAATCATTAAAAACATTACACAATACAAAATCTTTTCAACACTAATTTGGTGTATGATGTACATTAAAACAGTGGTTCAAAGTGTTAGTAGTGGTACTAGTTAAAAAGATAAATGTGCAGTAGAAAAGCAATCACTGTGGTTGCTGTATCTTGCTTGATTTTACAATAGACAGAAGATAAATTCAAATTCTTCAACTCAGACTGTATGTGTGTACTATGCAATGGCCTAAATGATAAATTGCATTCTTGGTTTTCTCAGATTGAGATTTTCATTGATTCATGATTTTCATTCATGTCATTCATTTTGTCTATGATTTCATTTTTTACTGTACAAGGCTAGTGGTGTACAATTTCATGTTATTAATGTGGCTCTTTATAACAAAACTTTGTTGGATGGATGGATGCAACTTCTTAAATTCTATAAACACAGGGGTTTTAATACAGTCTGTGCCTTTTTATGAAGTAAGATTGTATATTGTTGAGCTTGACACACTAAATAAATTTTTTTTCGTGTAAAGGTTATACTTAAGACCTGTGTACAGACTGGCTATTAGGCTTTTACAAAAATGAAGACATTGTTTAGAAATAGGTCATCCCCTTACTTCATTTTTTGGGGGGGTGGGGGGGGGGGGAATTGAAATGGTGGGCAATCCAGACGACCAGTCTGGATGATGTGAAGAGAAACGGTTTACTTCTCAAAGTATGGCAAATAAAATAACTTGAATCCTCTTCGTCCCCGAACCGCACAGCTTATATAGATCACATGATACACTGAAACAAGAAAGGGAAGAGCAAGAGTTATTGTTTTTCCTCTAGCATTTTTCAAGCAATGCTGTCTATGTTAAAGAGGACCTGACCTATTATGCTTTTTTCCCATTGTGTGTAATGTTGTTGTTTGGGCATAAAAAAAAGTCCACTCTAAAGGGAGTTATTCTCCATATCCGTAAGCTCTGATTCTGAATTCTCTGAAATGCATTGATTGTAGTTTTTCTTCCGGGAATGTAAAAGTCACAATATTCCTCATTTAAATAATTCCCGCCCAAGCATACGCAAAATAAAGGGAAAAGGCTAGGTTGAGTAATGCATGTAGTGTGTTGAGACTTGTGGTTATGGTAAGTGGCATGATATTTCCGAAACATGATGGAAGGAGTTAACCAATCACAACACACTGGTCCAGCTGACCTTTTAGAGCAAATTGTGCTTTTCAGAAAGAGGGGCTTCATAGAGACCAGAACTAAACGGAGCATTACTGGCAGACAGGGAAGATATTTTTTTTTACATACAAACATGGAAACATTCTAGTAGACCCCAAGAAGAAAATCAAGACATTGTAAAAGGGCATAATAGGTCCTCTTTAATGTCAGTTTCTTCCTAGGTATGCACATTACACACTTGACTGCATTACAAAGATAACTTCAAAATTCATAAAACCCTAATATATTATCTAAGGTCCAAAATCCATTACTGATATTCACAAAGGCAAGCCTGACTATATAATATAAAAGCTTGTATTGAGAATACAATTAAATCTTACCACCAGGAATGAAGAGAAGAAATCCAGGAACAAAGAAAATTGCACTTGAAACACCTGAAAAATGCATTAATACATGGGTTGCATCATTTACTGACCAAAATTGGAATGAAACCAACTGAAGAGTTAAATGACTGAAGGTGGTGTTGTCTTTGTTTTTAAGGCATGA
The DNA here is from genome assembly GCA_031834385.1 of Semotilus atromaculatus. Classification (NCBI taxonomy): domain Eukaryota; kingdom Metazoa; phylum Chordata; class Actinopteri; order Cypriniformes; family Leuciscidae; genus Semotilus; species Semotilus atromaculatus. The sequence continues at coordinate 9,846,652 of JAULUF010000038.1, read as the reverse complement.
CGAACACTGATTTATTAACTGATATGCTCCACTTATAATTAGCTGAACAGATTTGTGTGCTAAAGCAACCCTGCTCATGTCTCATCTGTGTTTACAACCAATACCAACGTGACAGGTCTTACCTGCATGAGGGTTTAACTGTATGACAATGCCTGTAAAGATCAAAGCTGATAGGTAGGAGGCAGAGGGAGGGGGATGATAGGGAGAGAGAAAAGATAATACATTTACTAAGCAGCTGACAATCACATCTGAATTCACCACCTGTGCTTAAGATCAGAGTTGACAGCAAGATAAACATTAACAGCACTTTACAAGTCAAACAGAAACTGTGGTTCCCAAACACCTTCCCCTTGAGATCTGCAGTACTCATGATCAAAGAACATCACAAAAGGTATGAAAGTCTCACCAACTCCAGTGATTAAGAGGAGGAACGAGGCAAGAACGACTCGTCTGTTCTTCTTCACTAGCGGGTGAGACGTCCACCTGGGAACAATCCACACAGACCAAATGTTGAGGAAAGGAAAAGAATATCACAAACTAGCTAAATGAACAAGACCAGAGTATTTTTTTTAGTTAATGTCAGCTTCTATAAATAGAAGTTGTACAGTAATGTGTGTGTGTGTTACCCGCAGCAGTGAGCAGAAAGCTGTGTGACTGAGCTGAGTGTGCTGAATGACCACTGAGAGCTGCAGTAGGACAGAGTAGCAGGATCACTGGAACACAGACAGACACTGGGCTTGACATCTGGCCTTTTCAAGTACTTGTACATAAACAAACTCTAAGCAACATATTTTATTTTGTTTAGGTTAGTCACTTGATGGCTTGTTTGTTTGCCAGTTGGTCACTTCTTGTCCCTGATGAAATTAAGCATTTACTTTAAAAATGTAGCTTTACCCTTGGGCTGAATAGTATAGTTGTCTTTTAAAATGTGTCATTTCTAACGCAAACTATGGAGAGTGACCATTTGAATGTATCATTGCAGATACGTAAACTTATATTTATTTTATATTTACAATTATTAACTGGGATAGACTTGCCTTTTAAATGGATAAAATAAATGAAATGGATAAATGGATAAATATTTGTTTTAAATGGATAAATGGAAAAAATTCGGAAGTAAATAGGTGATCACATGTTTTCAGTGGTAATAGTAATATTCAAGTTTATTGTCATACCAGCTTCACATGCTATTTCGAGGCACATGCAGATTCCATAATAAAATTCAACTTAGAAAAAAAAAAAAGATGAAACAATTTTGTATATACATAAACAATTAAAAATGATTCATCAAAGTTTTGTCTGGATAAAAACTGTTGTGTCATGACTTTTAGGAAAGATTAGGCAGACCAAAAATATATCTGTCAATTCAGTACCAATTCAACAATGAATCTGTAATATAATAAGATTAATAAACTTTTTTTGGACTATTTGTATTGCTCCCTTAATTGATACAGTTACTTATTTGTCAATATTTGTTAGATGTATACACCCTGCTTCAAAACTTTCTTAGTCTGCTTGTCCGTCCAAAATCTTTCAATTTAATATTTAAAAATAATTTATTAATATTACTCACTGGTAAATATAATCTCAGACAACTAGTGTTAATTGCGTCAGGAGGTTTTAATCCCAGATGAAGGTTTTAATTAACGACATGTTAGTGTTGCAAAATAGCTTGAACTAAAATAAAACCTAAAACAACAAATTCTGGAGAACTCAGCCTTATTTTATACCCTTATGCTCAAATAAACACCTTCAATTAATATTCTTGCTTAATGAGAATGTTCAAATAAAACATGGCAACACTGTGATGTGAACTGCCAAACCTGATTTTGAAGAAGTTGTTGAAAGAAGAGTTCACAGTGCCACCTAAAGCATCTTCATTTTCCAGATTCTGTGGGAGAACAGAAAAAAAAAAAAGTCAGTCAGATTTGCCCGTAAACGACTCTCAAAGAGAAAGTGACAGACATGTAAACACCTGACCTGATATTTCAGATTACTGTGTTCAGGAGTGCCAGCGGATCCAGAAGGATGAGATTGTGTTTTGGCAAAAGAAAGAGGTCCAAATGTCATCTCTCCGCCACCATCCTTCTCTCTCCCCTTCCATTCCCCCACATCCTCTCCAGGAACCACACCTTCCTCCTCCCCCTCCAGGACGAATGCGTCATCAATTGTAAACTGTGTCCCCATAGCTACAGGCCCTCAGACATTGACTGGATGTTAACCGGCAAGCACTGTGAAGATGATAAACACCATAATTATAGTTGCTGATCATCTACACTCTCCCCTTTACATTTCTCGTACTTCAGTATAGTGCATTTACTGACCTATAATATTCATTTACTATGCACAACAATGAATTGTACACCTTTCTCTCTCACTTCCTAAATTCTAGACAAAACTATTACAAAAAGCTAAGGACATTACCTTCTTCAGATCAAAGTTGCTCACTGTGGCTAATGTACAGACCATTTCAAAATTTTATTAAAGTTTGGATCGGAATTTAGTTGACAGCGATCTGATGATAATTGATTTGACAATTTCCTAATGCAGCCTAATACAGTTTAACATCTGGTGTGTCCTATAGAGAGTGATTAAACAGGTTGCTTTACACACACACAAATTATACAAAATTGTTTAACTTAGGGAAGCACAGCAAGAAAGGTTTTTTCCTCTATTACGAGTAAGTATAAAACTACCTATTCGGATCTGTTATGAGGATGACGCTTTGCTTTTATTATGTATTTTTTTTTTCATCCTGGTTTTATTTCAGCGCAAGACATTAACTTATTTGATTGAATCTGATCAGTCGCAGTTACAGATGTTAGCTAAATCTCCATTTAATAAGGCATATATAGGTTTATTAGATGTGGAATAAATGCCAGAGTGTGACATAGCTAATATTTGCCCTTAGGAAGCACGTGACTGACACACTCTTCCGCTTTTTCTTAACAACAGAATGTTGGTATCCACCCAAAACAATCTACATCTTGTGTATTACATAGAAGCTCGCTCGCTCGTTACATGCAGCATCACGCTTATAATTCCGTGTCACAATAATATATGTAAGTTTAAAATTATTTCGTTGAAAATATCAGTTGCAGAATTTCCAATGCTAATCTACTAAGGTTTGCTTGATACACTGCCGAAATTAACACAATCGCGCTAAATTACAAAGGAAGAATCCTCTAAGTTACTCACTGTCACATTACTGTTGATCCTCTTCAGTTACACATAGATTCTTCTGCCATCGTCCTTAGATCACTTCCAAGGAATGCAAGGTTACAAAACCTGCTTAAATGTATTGTTTACTGGCCAGCGGAAAACTTTAACCTAAACTTTGCTAGTAACAGCTGCTTCTTTATTGTGGGCGACTCTAAACAGACAAATGTAACGGTGGTCGCTTCAGCGACACCTAGGGGACTGGAGGATTCAACAATTATAGTGGTCATTTGCTGTATATTGTTATTATAATTATTAATAATAATTATCTTTTGTAATCATTATAAACAATAGGCTATAATTAAACATTCAAATATATATAATATATGTTTAATAATTAAATATTGTAAAAAAAAATAAACAATGGTGATGCTTGAAATTTGAATTTGAAGAAAGATAAACTGAATCTCTATGGGTGGCGTGTTGAAAAGCATGGTATATATTACAATCCCAATGTATTTCTGTTTCTCTGTATCTTGAACTGATTAGTGAACTTATCAAATCCTTCATAGGCCTAAATCATTCATACATACATTGCGAATGGAATTCTCTCATTATAACACAAAGTGTAAACACGATGTAAGAGATTCAGATATCGGATTATCAGAAACAAGTAATGTCAATTTTGACTGTTTTTGCTCTATTTCACAAATGAAAAAAGTTCCAAACAAAGCAGAACAGTTGTGTTTCCCTCCAACACAGAGTGTTTCTTTCAAGAATGAATCAGCTGGTTTGACCGAATCAGTGAATGAATGATTTTTCAGTTAACTCATGAATACTTGCCACTGTCATTACAAATCGGGTCCACGCTCAAAATCAGGTCTTTACCAACTATCAGTTAATGATCATACAAAGTACGAACGATATTAAGTTAAAATCTTAGCTTATACCTAGTGCATAATAAAACAAATTGAACGTATAGCCTAATTTATTTCACTTGATACCTGTTAACTTATTAATATACACTCACCGGCCACTTTATTAGGTACACTGTAAAAAAACTTAACTCATTATTTTGAGTTATCTTTTTGCATGGTTTTTTTTTAGTTTAACTAACTTATTTCTATAAGTTGAGGACAAGAAAACTTAAAATTTCTTGTTGTCTGGACAATCTAGTTAAAAAAAATAAGTTGAAATAACTAAATTGCTCAAATATTTTTTACAGTGTACCCCATTCTAGTAACGGGTTGGACCCCCTTTTGCCTTCAGAACTGCCTCAATTCTTCGTGGCATAGATTCAACAAGGTGCTGGAAGCATTCCTCTGGGAGTTTGGTCCATATTGACATGATGGCATCACACAGTTGCCGCAGATTTGTCGGCTGCACATCCATGATGCGAATCTCCCGTTCCACCACATCCCAAAGATGCTCTATTGGATTGAGATCTGGTGACTGTGGAGGCCATTTGAGTACAGCGAACTCATTGTCATGTTCAAGAAACCAGTCTGAGATGATTCCAGCTTTATGACATGGCGCATTATCCTGCTGAAAGTAGCCATCAGAAGTTGGGTACATTGTGGTCATAAAGGGATGGACATGGTCAGCAACAATACTCAGGTAGGCTGTGGCGTTGCAACGATGCTCAATTGGTACTAAGGGGCCCAAAGAGTGCCAAGAAAATATTCCCCACACCATGACACCACCACCACCAGCCTGAACCGTTGATACAAGGCAGGATGGATCCATGCTTTCATGTTGTAGACGCCAAATTCTGACCCTACCATCCGAATGTCGCAGCAGAAATCGAGACTCATCAGACCAGGCAACGTTTTTCCAATCTTCTATTGTCCAATTTCGATGAGCTTGTGCAAATTGTAGCCTCAGTTTCCTGTTCTTAGCTGAAAGGAGTGGCACCCTGTGTGGTCTTCTGCTGCTGTAGCCCATCTGCCTCAAAGTTCGACGTACTGTGCGTTCAGAGATGCTCTTCTGCCCACCTTGGTTGTAACGGGTGGTTATTTGAGTCACTGTTGCCCTTCTATCAGCTCGAACCAGTCTGGCCATTCTCCTCTGACCTCTGGCATCAACAAGGCATTTCCGCCCACAGAACTGCCGCTCACTGGATGTTTTTTTCTTTTTCGGACCATTCTCTGTAAACCCTAGAGATGGTTGTGCGTGAAAATCCCAGTAGATTAGCAGTTTCTGAAATACTCAGACCAGCCCTTCTGGCACCAACAATCATGCCACGTTCAAAGTCACTCAAATCACCTTTCTTCCCCATACTCAAGCCCGGATTATCCAATGGGCATTATGGGCACGGGCCCAGGGGCCCATGCGCACTTGGGGCCCAAGCGAGGGGAAGAAAATGGTTGTTATTATTTTTTTACATTTCCGATAACGGAGCGTATTTGTGCACTAAGTTCCGATCTTTCCAGCAAAAAGACGATCGCTACTAAATAGCTACAGTGGCGTAGGTTGTAGAGCGTGAGGTCCTTGATGGGAGCTTTTGACGTGTTCGACCTGAGTTCGAATCCGCCTTTTGCCGAACTCGCTCTTTTCCCAAAACATATGAGATTTAAAATGTATAGCCTAAGCCTAACATAAAGGTCTCTAGAGTTATATTTTGCCAATGAACTAAAATCGAAACCGTGATATTGCTTTGTGCCTTTATAAAACCGCACAAGACTTTAAGTAGCCAATAGGCATTCTGTTTGTGCTGCGTGATTTAAAGAGAAATGCGTTCTTTGCTTACACAATCAGCTTGGTGATCTGGTGTTTTCTCCAAAATAAAAGCTCAAGTGTTTATTTCTTGCAAGTGAAGAAATTAGGACAAAAGTATTGTAATTGTCCTATACTATAGTGTAATGTAAATATACTTTTGAAATATTCATTTTCATTTATACAGTACATTTATAGGCTATATGGATTTTCGTCATAGGAATAATTATATAAATCATTATTATTATAATTGTTTGGCATCCTAAAACACCAGTGATAATATAGACTGAGACTCTATACCATAACTAAAAAGATGTTTGAGCCCTCTTTAATTTCTAGGTACAAGTCAATGCTTTTTCTTTGTTCAGTGTTCACAGTTCATGGGTTAAAGCCGGTGGAAGCTCTCAAAGTGCACCAGATTGATGCATTTACCCTTAAAATGTACAAAACTTTCTTGCGGGGGAGCATGCCCCCGAACCCCCCTAGAGGGACAGAGGTCCACCCAACATTTTACAAAATCCTATGGAAAAGAACCATCATTTATTAACTTTACTCCAGCATAGTACAACAAAGTTCCTTTTAAGTCAGTAAAACTATTAATGCCAAATTAAAATGTCCTATATATTAAAAACTAGCCTATATATTTGGCCTGCAAAAGGGGGGTCCTTCAAGACATTGTGCCCAGGGGCCTCTGAATTCTTAATCCGGCCCTGCCCATACTGATGCTCGGTTTGAACTGCAGGAGATTGTCTTGACCATGTCTACATGCCTAAATGCACTGAGTTGCCGCCATGTGATTGGCTGCTTAGAAATTAAGTGTTAACGAGCAGTTGGACAGGTGTACCTAATAAAGTGGCCGGTGAGTGTATATAGCCTAAGCGAATAATTGAACATCATTATTTTATTTGTATTTGACTAACTAAAATATTTGGACATTTAACACCTATAATTTAACAAGTAATAAAATTAAAGATGATTGTGAATTACAGGTGGGCAAGTACAAATGCGTGTAGGTGTAGCCTTAAACTAAGTAGTGGGCTAATCGGGTATCCTATGCTAGTAAATAACCCACTGGATTTGTATAAACGTGTTATGTAAAGATTATTTCATATTTCTTTATTCAAAATGTTACATTTAAAACGTTAAAACGTCATAACATTATTCCTGCAACTGTAATTGCAGACAGTGTAAATGCATCTAAACAATAGGCCTTGTAAAATAATAGTATAATAATTAGTCATTTATGTCAGTAATGAACCATATTGAATTTGCTCATTTAATTATAGCATAACTATAAATTTTAATAAATAAATATGAAAGTAGCCTAATAACTAACCTCATTTTGATGTATTTTTTGTGAGAAGACTTTTTTTCCCCACTTGACCACCTTCCCCCCAAACTTTCTGTCCACGGCCCTGAAAATGTTACAATGTTTAAAATTTCACAGAAGCAAGACAGATGCACGTGGACTCAGTCTGGCACTAAGCGCGAGCTTGACAGTGACCCTGTGAGGACCTCGAGTCCTCGATAAAGCAAGACTTCCAGGGCTCACGCAAACTGGGCAAAGTGTTCAGTGCACTAGACAGACCGCATTCCTGTCTAGAGTCTTCAGACGATTCTCCTATACTGATCTGGGGTCATGGGTGACACACACCTGACTGACTGACACTGGACATCCAGCCCTTCTCTCTGACCGAACGCGAGAAGGACATCCCCGCAGCTGACGGCTGTTTCCTCGTGTAGCTGGACTCAGTGCCGCTGCTAGCCATTTTGGTGCCCTAAGCGTAATTCCTTTATGATGCCCCCCCCATTTCTTTTTATTTTCATTTTCATTTATGTTTCATACCCCAATGAGGGTATGATTTATAAAAAAAAATTAAAATTAAAAAGTAACACTTTAGTTTATGGTCTAATGCTCACTAACTAGTTTCATTTCATGGTTTTATCATCACTGTGGTCCCGAATTTGAGGTAGGTTAGTCAGGGGGGTTCGGGGTTTCCCCCAGAAAATGTTGGATTTCTCTGAACTACAGATGTGCATTTTAAGATGTTGTGAAGGCAACAAAAAAAAATCGATAACAACAGCTTTAAAACCATGTCAGTGGGCAGCTGATTATTTTTCTCTCCTCATCAGCATCACACTCTTTTTCTCTTTGTTTTTATCTTGCCCTGTCTCTTCCCCTCCTAAAGTTGGCTTTTTTAATTTAGCCTACTAAACGCTACAATTTGTATTTTATTCTCAATATGTACACATTCATTATTAATCCTGTGCCTAACATGATGAACACGGCTTTGTTCATGTTTCTTGTCTCCTCACAATGACAGTAGCCTAAACTATTACACTAAATTACATGTTACATAGGCCTATTTTCAGTTCAAAATGGCGAAATTAGACAAAACTATATTAGTTTGCCTAATTATTTTTTGTCATTCGTTTAACATTTATGACCTAAAAAAACTGTCAAATATGAAACGTTAAGTTTAGCTACTTACATCTTATCTCGCACTTGACCGTACACTGAAGCGTCGAGTTGCACTGTTAAAATTCGCGCTCAGCGTCTGTGAACATAAAGCCCGCCTACTTTGATTTGATTGGTCATCTCAAATATTCTGACATTGACGAGCAGTGACGGACCAATGAGGCTCAGATGAACACACACACACCCTGTCCTCTCTGTTTCTGACGTGCTCTAGCTCTGCTCGGCGCTGCGGATTGAAGATTAAGAACGCGCTGAATCTGATTATAACAAGAAGTTTGATGATTGATTTTTCATTAGGCTATTTTTGGTGCCCCCTCAGCACTTGGTGCCCTACGCACAGCGCGTGATGCGCGTGGTGGGAGCGGCGGCACTGGCTGGACTATATGAATCTCCGCGGGACTCGATTGCAGCTGCTGGAGGAGCATCGCGACGAAGGGGAAGCCGTAACTGCGCGTGTGACCCCCGCGGAGCGATTCATGAGCACCGGCTCTTGCAGCAGCGCCTCCAGCACTGTCTCCTCCTGCAGTTAGTCACGACCACCCTCGAGACACCTGTGGCTTATGCCGACAAAACAGAGAGGATGAGGAGGTTTACACGACTCACAGACTGAAAGGACGAGATGGATGGTTCCTCTGCCCGATTCTGCGGAACTATGTGATTGTGTGTCCTTTCTGCGCAGCCACCGGAGACTGGGCGCACACAGGCGCCAATAAACGCGTCGAAGACCAGGATAATGTAAATCAATGGACTCTCTCACACTTTCTTATTCATGTGAAACTGTAAGTCTGTTTTCGAAGTATGTTGTGAAAATATGTTCAGAAAGGATAACGTGTTAACATAATGGTTGAAACGTGTTTTATGGTTCCTTTGAAAATAAACATATTTTTCTAGTGTAGGCTATAACCACGTTTTAATTTTTGTTATTGCTTTGCAATACGTTCCACATTGCTATGGCTTGGATCGGAATTTAGTTGACAGCCATCTGATGATAATTGATTTGACAATTTCAGGTAGCACAGTTTAACATCTGGTGTGTCCGAGAGTGATTAAACAGGTTGCTTAATCAGAATAAGAAAACCATTTACCACGTAGCAGCTACTATGTTTGACTTTTAAAAACTTACTTAGGCCTACATACTAAAACATATTTTAAAGCAACATAATGGTTAGCCTATTGATTATGATAAATTGCACACCATATAGATTGCACTTGTCTTAATGCTAATTATACAATCTATTTAAGAATGTAGGCTATCTCTCTTTCTCCTTTTTCTCATCAGTTAGCCTACATCAACATCGAATGCGTGTATAGGTTAGCCTACTTGTAGCTAAAGTTAATTTGCAACACTTGTCCCTCATTCGTCAATTTTCCACCATCATGTGACTTCAAACGTCTCAAATTATGTCTGCATCTGACCTTTTTTTATCGAATTGTATCGATCAGATTCTGCTCGTTGATATTTGTCATGTGTAGGCCTATGATTCAAATCAGCACAAACTAAATATTTGCTCCATAGTCTATGTGCATTGAACCATTATCTACTCAGTCTACTCTATTCTATAGGCTTAAGTTGTTTTACACTGTGTAACCACTAGATGGTGGCAAGATACAACCAACACTTGAATTTGCTGTCTTCCAGTAAAAACAGATAGATTATTTATTGATTACATTTTACAGGGATCCATGAAGTTTATATATGAAGTTCTAACGTTTCAGCTATTTTTTCACTTTTAAAAATTAAATTATTATTAAATGATTCATTATGTTTAACCTTTAAAACAACAGGGAAATGGAATCTATCATAAACAAGTGATTACATGCAATAAATATAATGCTTACACTCCTAGAGGAAAAGGTTATATCGACCTTAAAGGTTTCTGTTAGTTGCTTCATATAGATCTTTTAGGGATTCATCGTTTCATGGATTAAGTTTTAATTAATTAAATATGTTTTAATTCTTTTTTTATTATTATTGTTAAACAAGAAAGTGTTACACAATCATGTTTCCTTGTATAAAACCGAAAGGGTTCATTATTGTGTCAAGAACCCATGGTTTTATAAAGAAGCCCACCGTACCCTTTTTTTCTAAGAGTAATATTTACAATTCTCAAACATGTCTGTCATGACTCATGCCCTTCTCACACAATCGTTTTTGAACCACTTACTTTCAATTTCATTTGGCATGCCAAAAGATTTCTTCTAAAAATTGTATAAAATATTATGGAGAAATTTCATGTGCTGCTGAGTTAATATTAACCAAACATAGACATTCCACAGGTTTCAAGACACAAGAAAATGTAAAACATATAACCAAACATGTTATTTTATTGTCTGAAAAAGTAACACAATCTCCCAACTGGGTTTATCACATATACTACCACAACGATGAAACACCATTACTACACAAATAGGGACTTCTTTTCAAATATTATAGACATTACAAAAAGATCCCTCATATCTTTCAGTTTTCTTTTGAAGTTATACTAAGCATGGCAGGTTGATTTCATTTACAGTATGATACTGTACACTGTCACCATTTAGAAACAATGTTGTCTGACGTGGTTCTAAAATCCATAATGTTAAGGGAAGACATTTCATGGTCATTTTTATTTCATATGAAATATTTTACAATATAAACAAAGCATCCGTCTTGGATGGACTTAACAGCAACCAGAGGCCAGGCATTTCAGTGCAAACATGTTTTTTTTTTTACAAGGCAGTCTTGGCTGCATTACTCCCTTTTGTCTATCAACAAAAAAAGGGGAAAAAAAGATTACCAGATGAAGGGGTTTGAAATTAAAACTAAATTTCACAAAATGTGACACATACCCAAAATGCATCCTCTGACAAAGCTTTGCCAAGTAAAGGAGGTCATGTGTTTGTATTAGTGTCCATCAAAAACCATTCAAAAGTGATTCAAGTTCTACAGAGGTGTATTTGTCACTAAACTGAAATATACTTCTGGACTTAAATCATTGTTTTATGAAAAGTTCTGATGAAATGTTTTGAGAAAGAATCTATTTATAGAGCTGACATTATGAGAAGCTTGCTCTGTCTAACGTGGCTCACTGATGTACATCTGTGATGTCTAGCAATGATTTAAAATAACCATTTATATATGAGGCTTTTGTCTTTCCACAATCTTCATCCCACCACCAACTACAGGGTCTAAGAGGCTGTTTGGACCCTAACCACTGACCTCTCAAATATTAGGTGGGAAACTGAAAACAAAACTGTTGTAATCAGTATTGCCAAAAAAGTAGAAGGCAGATGAACAATTTTTGATTTGGGCAAAACGTTTAGGACTGGAGGATGCCTGACATGATTCATTTTAATATATTTTATCTGTTGAGGTGCTTGTTTATAATATAGAATGTAGTCCCTTGATTTCCGTCGAGATGCATTTTCAACAAACTGAAGTTACTCACTTGGCTTGAAATCAGGAAGCAGATGAACAAAATTATTCATGTAAAGGGAGCAGCGGAGAACTGAAAATGGCTTCTTACACAAATCGGAGGGGAAACATAAAATTGGGAATGTTTTGTAGATCTGGTGCCAGACAGATTTATACACAACTTGCAAATAAGTAAAAGACACTTCTGTCAAAAACTGAGAAAAATTGAGTTGAAACTACAGCACTTAATACTGATTACTTTAGAATAAGTCCTCTTAGTTACAATGTCCGCCGCTCCTTGTCAACATTCACAGAGAAGAGGCTGATAGCGCTGTGTTCCACAGGCAAAGAATCCAAATCTGTACACGTCCCTACCTTGTTGTTACACAGGTGGTGGAGGTAGCTAGTTATGTGCATGTATGTGGGGTTTAGGGTAGTTTGCATGGCTGATTGCAGGTGTGTCTGTGTGTGTTAGATAGTAATAGTCGAGTGAGAGGGAGCGAGCTGAAAGTGGTTAACAAGAAGTCCCACAGGAGGATATCCACCTGAACACTTATCATAAAGCAATGAAACTGTGGAGGGTATGGGAAAAGAAGCAAATAAAAGAGAAAAAATGGAGGATCACCACATAATAGCACCAATGGATGTGACATGAGCTCTGCTCTTTTTCCCAAATCTCACGAGTCACTACCAGAAGGGACACGAGCGTTAGTTCTGGTGCATTGAGATGGTACGCCAAACAGTTAAAGCCATAGTCCAAAAAGTATTTTAATGTTTAGTTCAATCTTGGAAAAGGGGCTTTTGCTCATGGATCGGAACCTTACTGTATATAACACAGGCAGGCCCAAATCTAATGTAATCTATGTTCCTCTCTGACATATGATAGGAATGATAAATAACTGTGGAGCAAATTATTTGTACATACTTTGACTGAATCAGTTGTTCCAACCTAAAAGAAGCATTTATTGAAATCATGAAAAGGTTGAGAATATTGTGAATATACAGATAATATGTTGGTAGTGGCATAAATTTTAACCATGTCATCTATTGACCATATTTTGCATTTAGGTCAGGGACATGGCTTGAAAACCAGCTCAATTCCCAGGGAAAACAAAGGTGAAAATAAAACACCATAGTGGTCTGGATTCAACTCAAGAAAGAAATTTTTTTCAAAATAAAGGTTTTATCAGAGCAGCAAAAGGGCCGAGTCTCTGAATCCCACTGGCCCAAAGGAAGAGAGCTGTATGACCTTTCCTTGGAGTGTTTTGGATGTTTTTGGACACAACACCCGTGTTCCCGCCATTGCGATTTCCAACATCCTCCTCCTTTCGTGAAAACAAATAGAGCCATCAAGCTACACAGAAGAAGACAAGCATGTTTCCAAACCAACAATGACATCCACAAGTCTCCTGGTTCATGAGACTTGGTATCGGATTCATACTGGCGCACAGCTGTTTTTATTTCAAAAGGGAATCAACATAAAAATAATCTATATCTGACAAAAATGGAATTGAAATCATTTATATTTTTGTCTACCGAGAAAGTGTTTATTCCCTTAAAAAAAACAAAGACTGGTGAAACGATCCACAGAAACATGATTACAGACTAACTGATGCTTTACCTCTTCTTAGGAGAGTTAACTGTTCATGACCTGAGATTAATATTAACTTTAATGAAACAGGTAAATCCATTACGTAGTGTAAAGTTGCATACAAAGTAATTGTATGCTCAATAAGTTTGGGTAAAAATAAAAATTAAAAAAAGTTATTTTTCTAAAAAACAAAACAAAGATCTTTAATTTCAGAACGAGAATTTTTTCCCCACTAATTCAGTCTATGTACTTGTTTTAATAAGCAAATGAGTATGATTCTTATTGTTTCACCAATGCAGTTACCTGTCATGAGAAATGAGAGTTTATTTTTAGGAATATTATACAACTTTATGAATCATGAATTAAATGTTGCTCAGAGCTTTTATGCCTCATTTTTTAAAATTGTACTGCATACCAATATTACAAATCTTTAATACCTTTGACCAGCACATCAGCATCTACTTCTTAATGCGTGCAAACTTAATCCATTGGCTGGATGATCTCTAATCTGTGACTGACAAAATATACTCTTGAAAACAAAACATTGTTAAATTACAAGTTACTTCAAGCCTATTTTGAAAACAACGGTTGATTCCGACTGCAGAATTTCCTGATTAATTGCTTGTGAAGGTAAATCCTATAATGAGAAATTTCCTTTTCCATTTTTTCCCTTTTTCCTCTTTTTTTGCAGTGACCTTTGATGCTGTGGGAACAGTCTCTGGAAGCCATGCCTGCGGGTTTAACAGTCCCCATGTAGTCGAGGTGCTTGATGGAGGGAGTCACCCAACCTCCTGCACTTAGGCACCCCAACATTGCAGATCACCCTGACCCTACGTCAACCCAGATGGGCCCATGTCAGACGCTGGTGATGGAGGCAAGGCAGTTGGGGGATTTCTGCAGTTTCTCAGGTTGCGTGGTAGGGGGCTCTGGGATTGCACGGAAGCTGAATGGGGGGCCGATGCTGGTGGTACCCATGTGGCCTGGACTCAGGGCCGGATTATGTCGCCGGTTACTCTCCACAATGCTTGAGGTGTTAGACGCCAGACTCTCCCGTGTGCTGAGAAAGTGATAGACGTGGGGAAAAATGACAAGAGAAGAAGAAATGGAAAGAAAAAAGAGTGGGGTTTCATCAGAAATTTGATTATTTCAGGGCATGAAAAACAATATCACACAAGTCCTCACAAAGAGAAAAAGCTCAACCTCACACTGTGGTTTTACTCTGGTTTGCAGGATTGTTTAGCTGTACAAAAATGATCTAGATCTTGATGACAACAATATCATATTTGCATAACTAAACCAGAAGCACTGAAAGCCAACAATAAGAAAGCAGTATTTTGAAGGTAGAAGTGGATTAAAGGAAGTCTTAATTGACTGTATTCCACAGAATGTTTCCACAGAAAACAGGAGAATTTTTTACGTTTTCCCCCATTAAATTACAATGGGCAGGTATTGAAGCTTACACAATTTAAAAATGACACAAATCACCATCAAAGAACTATAAAAGAGGTCCATATGATAGTGTTGTGAGAAACCGATTGTAATTTAAATCTTTATTCACTGAAAATGTTCACATAGCTCTCCAAGGTGAAGCAAATTTCATATTCATAACTGAATATTTATTTTGAGTCAGATCTGATTTAGTAATACTTTCATGGTGTCTTGTGTTTTCTGAGGCATGAAAGTCCAGTCCCAGCAATCAACATACCATTTTTTGTGTGCCACGGTAGAAAGTAAGTCATACAAGTAAGTCAATGATTTGTCAGACATATTTTGGGGGAAAACTATTATATATAACTATACTTTAAACACAAAGGTTAAACTCAGAAAAGAATACAGGATGTATTTAACATTAGTACTGCATAGAGAAAACTGCAGAGGTTTTTTATGTACACTCCGTATAATTGCATTACTACCTCACATCAATCACAAACTAAATTGTGTCTATGCACAAGAGCTATGTTGGTGTTTTTCCAGGAGCTGTAGAATGACATCATCACTAATGAGTCATCCAGAAAATAGTGAATGATTTGTGTGTGTGTGTGTGTGTGTGTGTGTGTGTGTGTCTGTGAGAGAGAGAGTGAAAGGGGCTGCTAGGGGTCTTAAAATGAGAGACTTGTGCCAGTTTGTCTCACCTTTTTGGGGCCATTAATTTAGAGACATACAGACTAAACTTATGGAGCAAACAAAGCACAGTCACATTGCAACTCTCAGATAAAGGGTGTTCAAGTTTGTGTGGGAGTGCAGAAATAGCTCCATCACAATGTGACTGCCTGGGCCAGAACTTTTGTATATCCAAGGCCCTTTACTTTTACCATCAATACATGCCACTGATCATATAAATGTATATTGCATTACACACATTTTCAAAACATTACAAATTGAATGCAAAGTTTAGTTTAGAGAATTTTCAGTATAGAGCATGCTTTTCAAGACCTGGCATATCACTCAAAGAATGAGGAGTCAGAATGTAATTACTAGGTAAGAAATATTCAGGATCAGCAAGTGCAGCAACTTGCACTATACTGTAAGAAAAACAATATTTTGGCAGGAAATTAGTACCTTTTCCGTTAAGTTTACAGACATTTCCTTCAACCATAATACGCAATGCAATGTGAAATTCAAAATATGGGCAAAACACCTGTGTAAAAATCAATACAGAAATTTTCTTCATATTAACACGGTACATTGCCCTTTATTTTATGTGCCTTTCTTAAGAGTGTATTGTAAGCAGTAGAGGCAGCACATGTGCAAAACAGTTCTTTCCCAGTTATTCTACTCCTGCCATATCCCTCTGAATGAGTCATACAGACACAAGGGGTCTATTTTTAGCAACTGAAAAAAGTCCTCACCCTCACTCATAAAGGGCTTGCTAACACATACACAGCCATGGGAAACCCACTTAAAGGCTGTCTGTGTGGTTTGTGGTCTTGACAAAGGAAAGGGGAGAAACCATGCTATACATCTCAGTATAAGATGAGATAAGAAATTATATGACAGCAATATGCTTCAAATCAAAATTGCATTTCATAGGGGCAGTCTAGTTAAAAACTTTAATAAAACAAAACATGTATAAAAAATGCCCTATGAAAAACACCAGACATTAGACATAAACACTATGTCATTTTGTGGGGTGTCAGAAAAGAAAAGTTGATTCTGGCACATTAGAGATCTATATTAATTAGTTTAATCTTATGACTTTGGTAAGACATAAGATTATCTTTAAAAAAAACAGAAGAATGGCAATAAATTGAGGCACTAAACACTTGTTCACGATCAACAATGTACATTCAAACATGGGTTTTCAATTGTAGCATCTTCTTTCTATGGAGCGAGTACTTACCGAGGGGAGTTAAACCCACTGTCTACAGTCACACTACTGCTATCCATGCTGTCCAGCCGTGCCGAGTGAGCAGTCTTCTGGCTGTTATTATTCTCGCTCTCCTTAGGGCTAAGTAGAGTCAAGTTGTTCTCAAATTTCCGCTGTAAATCCCGGTCTTTCTCCCGTTCTAGCAACCACTGCATGGTCCCACCACCTCCACCACCATCTCCGGCCCCTGCCCGCCCCTTTGTTTCTGTCGGGGCCGCCTCTTTACGGGAGGCCTCCTCTACCTCCTCCTCATCGTCATCATCTGACACGTTGTAATAGTCAAAAGCAGCTTCAGATGTGGAGGGAGCACCCTGTTCTATGCCTGTAGGTGCCGGGTCAGAAGCAGACAAAGGGGTGGAGTTAGGTGGCTGTTGGGTCTCCAGAGTGTCAAGGACCTCGGATGATTTCATATGCGGAGTCTTACGCAAAGTGCCTGACTTTGAGTAGCCACTGTCCACATAGCTCACAGTCAAAACATTGAGTGGCGGTTTGAACAAAGTGTCCTTACTGAAAATCTCTTTCCTCTTGTCCACCCCGCCACCAGTGCTACCACCACCTCCCCCGCCCCCTGGGTCAGTGTTGTGTTGGTGCTGTATCAACCGTCCATTGGGCATAGGCTCAGGTGTCTGGCTCGGTGTGGGTTTGCCAGAACCGTTGTGCCCCTTTGTCGAGGAGTCCTCTTTGTACTCCAAGGGGTGAGGAGAGGGGAGGTGGGGTGTCTGCCGGTCAGCTGGAGAGCCCTTGCGGATTCCGTCAGATGGAGTTAAAGTGTCATGGTCAGATTTGCCCAGAGGCAGCGGGGCAGTAAGGATTGTTTCATTCGATGTATTGCACTGAAAGTAGTCATCAGCCAAAGGCTTTGGCGACAGGGCCTTCAGGTCACTGTAGGCTGGGAGGCTGTCCCTGCTCTTGTTCCGTTCTAGAGGGCTACAGAGCCTCGATTCATCCAAACTCATTTTGCCTATATCAAGTACAGACATTTCCGAGCTAAACTTGGCAGCAGAAAACATGATGCATGAATAGTGCGGGGCCTTTTGAGATGAGGCCCTTAGCGTCCCATCGTCGGTATAGTATCGGCTTCTGTCATCGGGACTGCGGTCGTAATCCTCAGCCGTGCTAAGCGTGGAGCTCCCACCTCCCAGCGGGCCCTTGGAGTTGTCCATAGAACGTGATCGCTCTTTAGCCTTATCGGGCCGCTCGTTACGTGACTTGCGGTCCTGAGTGTGGCTGTGGCTCCGGTGCACTCTGGAATGTGACGTCCCACGTGAAGGCTCAGGGAAAGGCATCTCTGTCCGCCTCTTTGCAAGCTCCCCTGAAACATCCCACTCCGGGGTGACAGGAAAGTGTGACTCAGCAATGTTGGGGTTGCTGTGGACAAGATAGGCACCACCGCTTCTGCGTTCCACTGTGTACATTCCCTCTCTTGGCGATCGTACCAGAGAATGGCTGAAAAAACGGTAGTCCCTCTCCAGGCTGACTGCTGGCAAGTCCAGATTGGAGCCCTCTGAGGGGTCTCCCCGAGAAGCTCGCGTCTTGCTGTGCGAACGCGACTTCCCGTGTGGTACACGCCGGTGACCTCGGCTGCGGCGACTGCGGGCACTGTGCTGTGCTGAGCTGGCCTTGAGGCGCTGAGCTCGTTCCTCTTCCAGCCGCTTCATGACAGCTGTGTGACGGGCCACGTTCTCCACTGTCAGGTCTGGGTTGATGCGGCGAATGATCTCCATCTCCACCTCACGGGGGATCGCTGCGGCCGACGGTGTGTCCTCATCCCTCAAGGGCCACTCCTCTGGAGGGAACTGTGCTGAAAAGGTGGCCAGCTGTTTGGTCTTGTCCTTTTTGAAGCTCAAGCGGAACAGCTTCAGCCCAAACTTCTTAGACTGCCTCTCACTGCTGCCCCCACCACTGCCCTCCTTCTTCTTGGTTAGCGTGTCTGTCTTGTAAGAGAAGGTGGCGGTCATGCTCTTGCTCTTATCGGTGGGGTCAGGAGGGTGCTGAATGGTAGCTGGAGGGGGTGGGGGTTGTGGGTATGAAGGGGGATCTCCTTTGGGTTCTTTTGGGGATTTCCTTTGAATTGTGGAGGTATGAATGCTGGGCACCTCATCGCGGTAGGCATTATAGGAGTCGCAGTGGTTCTTAGGGTTAGGCCTATCTCGTACACAGCCAGAGGTGGAGGGAGTGATGGTTCCAGATTGTGGTGATGTGCATTGTTGTTGAGGTGGCGGCTGTTGCTGTTGAAGCTGTTGCTGTTGTTGTTGAAGCTGTTGCTGTTGCTGTTGTTGTTGTTGCTGCTGCTGCTGCTGCTGTCGCTCTGGGTGTCGCTCGTCCAGGTGGTACCACTTGCTGTTGGTGCGGATGAGGGACGGGGTGATGAAGTAGGTCTGTGGAGTAACAATGAAGTAGCCTTCTGGTGTGGGGTAGATCTTCCTCTCCCGAACCAACATGTTCAGCGTGTGCCGCAGGATCTCTGGACTCGGAGTGGGTACACCTGAAAATACAACCATATGTAAATTTCATAATAATTTTCATAGTACAAACTAAATGTAAGTGCTGACACAATGTTTTCTATTTGGCTAACATTTGTGATATGATAATAATAAAACTTCAGTCAATACCAATTAATTTGTCAAAGGAATAGCTCAACAGGCAAACACTTAGATGTGTAAGATGGAGAGGGGGTATGTGTGTTGGGAGATGCAGATTAGTGGATTCATGTTGATGTCAGCATTATCCAAAACAGTTCTGACATGCCAAAAGTAGGATTAACTGTGAGTATATATAAATAACTATAGAAGGTCAATCAAAAGAAGAGCATTGGTTGCTGATTTATGTCACTACCAATCACAACAAACCAGCCATTACCTCATCTTTCATCATCACGTCTGTAAGCCCCTCAATGTAGTAACAAGACAAAAACTGCCATTGTGTGGTTTACCAAAGGGGTCCTCCTTCATAAGTTTAACTCAAACGATGATAAAATTAAATAAATAAAAAAAAAATATTATTATTAGATAATAATAATAATGATAATAATGATAATAATAATAATAAAATCTTAATCTGGGAGAAACTACCAAAACAATTATCAACAGTTTTAAGTAGTGTAGATATTTTCCTTTTTAGATTTTAGATTTCACACCAGTGGTCCAAAGATCATATTTTGAGAACCACAGTTATGTTCTTTGTTTTAAAAAAAAAAAAATTATCCTATTTATAAAAATATATTCATATACAATTAAAATGGGTCAAAAGCACTCAAAGACAGACATCAGATTTGTGACATGACTCAGTACTGTGGATGTTTCTTTGAGTTTAGTATTCTTTGAGTCACATGTGTAAACTAAGTAAACATCGTCTGTAACTCACAGACCAGGAGCACCAACAGGGTAGACTGCACTACAGGGTACATGGTGTCCTCGCTGCACTCAAGTCCTCATTTCACCCAAATCAGCTTTTCAACACTCTCAATCACAGAAACACACACACAACGGATAAAGGAGCAGATAAGCTGTAACTAGTCAGGGTTAAGTGTTGCCTGCCATTACATCATACAGTGGTAGTTGCCATACCAACATGACGCAACCCAGAGCCTCTGTTAATTTTTTCTTTTTTCCCACTCCTGAAAGCAGTCAGACTATTCAGGTGAAGTTTGCACACTTTGCACATTGATTGACTGATTTCTCTGAACATCGCTGGGACACAGAAGGTGTACAACAGACTCATTCTACAGAGATTATTAAAAATTAATGTTTGATAAAATACTGTGGCGAGCAGGACGAGGCCGAAGGCCGTGAAAGAATGGCATGAGGCCGGTGGCGTGATTACTAATGAGCGACACCTGCACGACGCACCAGTCTCGTATCTCTCACAGAGGAGCGGAAGCATAAAAGGAGGAGCGACGACAGTGGAGATCGAGAGAGGCCAGGCCTGGACTTTATTTGATGTTTTGTTTTATTGTGTGTGGCGGCAGTCGACCGTGAGGGACTGCCGTCTTTACTTTCGTTTTGTATTTGTTTATTTTATTATTAAAGTGTTGATTATTTGCCGGTTCCTGCCTCCTTCTTCCCACAACATCTAACCTTGTTACAAACACAAAAAAAAATTTCTGAAACTGTAAAGGGTTACAAAAATAGTGTCATCATAAATTTTATTTCCACTAGTACCATGAAATAATATTAAGTAAGACAGAAAAACTAATTGTATTGTCCACTCCAAAACAGTCACAATAATCATAACCAACAATTACAATAGTTTAGAAACACATTTTGTTCCAAAAATATTTTGAAAAAATTGTAATTATTATAAAATAATTTTTGATTATGAAGGGGTATGAATATTTTCTATTTCATTCAACAAATCAAAATGATGGTCAGTATTTCTTTCCTCTAAATGCCTTCCCCTAAAAATACTGATTATGGATTTGACCAAGCGCTATAATCTCAGCATATACAGTATATAATGAAGCCACAAAATTTATCAGGCACAATATTTTTTTATAACAAGGATTATCCCCCCAAAAATGGAAGCCTTTTTTTGATGTTACTATATGTAAATCCTAATGTGGAAATTCCTAATGTGTCTATTATAAAATACTGTGAGTGTTTACAGCACTCGAGTGTGTGTGTGTGTGTGTGTGTGTGTGTGTGTGTGTGTGTGTGTGTGTGTGCGTGTGCGTGCGTGCGTGCGTGCGTGTGTGTGTGAGTGTGAGTGTGTGTGTGTGTGTGTGTGTAAGGCTGGGATAATACATCAATCTCCCAATTCGATACTAGTCACCTTCTATTATATAGCGCTTTTTACAATACAGACTATTTCAAAGCAGCTTTACAGTGATAATAGGAAATTAATGCAACCAAGATTGTTTTGGCTGTACAGCAGCTCTAGAAGGAAGTCATTGTCTAGCTTAAGTAAGTTTTAAAAAACTTTGATTCATTGCCGTAGTAAAAATCATTAGTTATTAACTTATGAGCTGCTTACACGACATTGTTTTCAACTGAAAACAGAATACTTTTAATGTGTTCTAGCTGTTCATTTACACGACAACGCCGTTTTGGTGGCCTGAGAATGCAAACTTTGAAGTAGGTTTCAAAGTGCAAGTTTTTGAAAATGGGTTTTGAAATCGATACAGTTATCATCTCCGTGTAAACTTCAAAAAAGTGAATCTGTTAGAACGGTGACGCGTAGTCTTTCTTTACAAAGTGACATTGCCAATTACTTGTCTGGCATGCATAATACAGCGTTTTTTTGTCGTTTCTACGGATCCATGTGAACGGGACTCATTTTGATGACGTTTTTATCTGTAGAGAGGAAAAAACGTTTGTTGTGAAAAAAAAACTTTTACTTTTTTACTTTTTTTTAATTAATATCGCTTCTGGAATTCATTAAAGGGGTCATGACATGGCAACCAAATTTGCCTTGATCTTTTGGTATTTAAGAGGTCTTTGTACCATTAAAACATCCTGCAAGTTTCATAGCTTAAGACGTCCTCCCCATTATAAACTAACAATTTATTTAATCAAGCTCTAAATACAGCTCGTTGTGGATCCATAGTATGAAGTGACGTCACTGTACGAAGTGACGTACCAGTCGTTTGCATATGACCGCCTCAAGCACAGGACAACTATGCCTCTATCGTTGTCGCGCGGCTCGCGCCCACATGTGTTCAGTTGACGTGCAGCGAGTGGGTCTGTTTACAAGAAGATTGCGATGCCACGTAGATGTGCTGTTCCTGGCTGTGGACAAACAACTTGTTTGAATACGCTGCCAAACGATCCAGACGTCAGGGAAAAATGGATGCAGTTTATTTTTTGTGGACGTCCCAGTCACGACAATGTTAATATACGCGTGTGTTCTCTACATTTCAAGGATGACTATTTTGAGAACAAATCGCAGTATGATGCTGTAAAAACCTTGCTTAAAGATCAGGCCATGCCCACCATTCTGGGCCCAACAACCATAGATATCATATAGAGACATCTATGGCAACAATGATGCCGCAAACTGTAAGTAATGTATTTCCTCTTAAAACTCATTTTTATGCATAAGCACTGACGTTAGCCAATCATAACAGTAGGCGTTAACACTGAACTCTTAAAGGGGAAACACCCCCAAAACAGACTGTTTGAATCAGAGGATGAGAAGCAGGGTGGGAAAAGGTCATAAATCACTAAATGTGAAAAGTTTTTTTGTCCAAAAAACTATAGTAATACTATAATTGCACCTAAGGGAACAATAAAACAAAAAACAAAAACCATCTCATGACCCCTTTAATATATATATATATATTTTTATTTTTTTTAATTTTTTTTTTGGTAAAAAAAAAATCATGATAGTTAGGTGGATCATTTTCCCCTCCCAGCCCTAGTAAATAAGTGTGTTTGGAGGGCTACCCGGGAAGCAGGTGGCAAGGTGCTCCGTCAGCGCATCTTGTGTGACAGGCTTGCGGGCAGAGTTCATGGCTGAGATGGCCAGACACAGAATCTCTCCCAGTGGGATGAACTGAGACTGACTGATGGGTGACATACTGATTGGAGATACATCGCCTAGAGAGAGAGAGACAAACACAAAAAAAAAAAGTTCAGTCCTACTTTACTACATTAAAGAAGGTGACATTTAAGGACCAATCAGTTGCCCAACAAGCATCAAAATAAAAAAAAGGATAATTATGCTGAAGTTCAAGATGTCTCCAATAGTATTAATGTGGGACCTGTTAAGAGAGAGAGGAGAAAAGAGGAGTTTAAGGCCATGGAGGGGCGTGGAGCTTTCAAGATGCTATCCGGTCACAACAGTAGCATGAGGGTCATTCAGGGTGTGTGATCACGTGTTGCTGAATGTGACCTTATACTGACGACTCAGCGATAAGCCCCTCTGCCTGCGTAGGCAGAAAGACCCCAGGCCATGCGTCAATATTGATCCCAAAAAAGCACCCATGCATATTGGATTTACTAGAAACACAGCTCAGAGCAATCAAACATGTTATTTCAAATTATATATCTGAGAGATTATACTTCACTTTTGCACTTTTTCATGAAAACTAAAATGCCCCTGGAATGACTTTTGAGTTATAATGGAATATAATAAAGAAATAAAGATTACCCACTATTGTGAGATAATAGTGAGAACGGAGTCAGCATTATCTAAAGTCTAAACCACTGCAAGTTAGGCAAGATTAATATTTTGGGTCATTTATACAGTTTTTCATATTGAAATTAAGTTCAATTCGGTCAAATGAGAGGATGAGATGATATTACAATGCATAATTCTATCGCATTGTTCATAAAACAATCATAAATTGTACACTTTAGCAATCTTTATTGCTTGGAGATCATGTCAAACTAATTAGCAGCAAAATAAACACTGATCAAGTGTCTGTTCCCGTGCTTTGAAAGAAGCCAAAAAAATATCTAAAGAAAAATCATATCTTTTACACTGAGATTAAACTGTAAGCCTGAACAACTGCTTTAACCTTTAAAGATTATGGTATGAGTCGCTACTTAGCTCACCATGCTAAAAAGAAAGCATAAAACTGGTCCGAGTCTAGCATGAAGGGCAACAAAGGGTCTGAAGCTGCGCTGCTAACACTGCAGGATGCAGATAGGATGACATCATCCACACCGAGCTGCTGCTCTCCTGGTATGTGTGTGTGTGTGTGTGTGTGTGTACGGCAAGCAAAGGACCATCACTCAAATCCCAGCCTGCTGTCTTACTGTTCAAGCAGAGTATGTACAGACAGCAACGTGCTGCCCGTAACCCTAGTCTAAATGACTTGAGAAGCAATCGTGACTGTAGGGGAGGCTGGTAGCCTAGTGTTGCTTTTGTGAGGTATCAGCATGTTAGAACTAAATTCACTTGCTCTCCATTATGCATTTTATTGTTTTTACTTTAGTAGGGGGAGGAGAGTGGGTGTGAGGATGTGAGACAGAGAGAGAGAGAGAGAGAGAGAGAGAGAGAGCAGAATGGAGGGAGGCGCAGAGAGACCCCTCCCTCAGCTCCTGTGCTGCAGCCATCAGAAAAGGCGGCTCTGACGATGGACAATTACCCAACATGCTCCACTCCACACAAAGACAGGAGAGGTGTGACCAATCACAAGCAAGCTTCATCCACACCTTTTTTTTATACTCTCCTCCAGCACTGCTCACTGGCGCACACACACACACGCTAGTAGGTGGCCTGCTGAATTCGTTGTTATGGCAACGCATCCCAGTTGCTCTCGCTTGTTCCTCAGATGTGTGCTACTCCAGGATTTCTATTTCTCTCTCTCTCTCTCTCTCTCCCTAGCACCCATCCTCCTGTTCCTGTCTCCATTCCTGCTCTTGTGCTACACACTCAATCTTGTTAGTGAAAAATTGAGGAGAGTACGTTGGCTGCAAGACTAAGCAAAATCTGCTCAA
Organism: Semotilus atromaculatus; assembly: GCA_031834385.1. Lineage (NCBI taxonomy): Eukaryota > Metazoa > Chordata > Actinopteri > Cypriniformes > Leuciscidae > Semotilus > Semotilus atromaculatus. Next base: position 9,821,563 of record JAULUF010000038.1, on the reverse strand, counting down.
CCACAAAGACCATTTAGGTACACACTATCCCTATCCCTATCATACACACACACACATCATCCCCTACTCTTGGAGTAGAGTATATAGACTTTATAAGGAGTTCATACACATGTTCAAGATAAAAAAAAGAAGAATCATGGTTTCAACAAAATGATTAGAACAACTGTTTTCAAAAATGAGAATTATAATAAATGTTTCTTGAGCAGCAAATCATCATATTAGAATGATTTCTGAAGGATCATGTGACACTGAAGACTGGTGAAAATTCTGCTTTGTCATCATAGAAATAAATTACATTTTTAAATATATTAAAACAGCAAACACTTTGAAATTGTAATAATATTTTGTAATATTACTGTTTTAACTGTATTTTTTTAATCAAATGAAGCTCTGGTGATGAGGATCAGAGAATTCTTTCAAAGTTTATTTGAATCTTACTGACCCCATTTATAAGTGTAATAGTAAAAATTTGACCATGTTTAAATCCATTCCATAGATTTTCTCTTTGAATTGCAGAGCAGAAAATGCAGAACATTCAGTTGATTCCATCTGTGCCTGCCTGGTCACCATCAATAGTCATGGGAAACAGACAGCTATGACATTTATGATCACAAACAGGACTATGAATAGAACAAACAAACAGCCCGTCCTGCAAAGAAACTTGCACTTTATACAAAAACAGCATTAAACCTAATGTTTTGTTTGGGCTCTGAGAGACTCAAAGATGGTTTAAAAAGCTCAAAAAACATACTTAACATCATAGTATCAGGATGCAACTATATGACTTATGTTGATCTTATGAAAACTGATTTTCAGCCTGATTTTAGATTAGACCCCAGATATAAAACATGAATAAAGCACTATAATGAATGAAATCATTATTATTGATGTATGTACATTATTAATATTTTTGCATAGCCCCACACTAGTGGGGTCTCTGGTACCCCAAACCAATAAAACAAAGTTGTCTGAAAAATGGGGGAAAGGGCTTGAATAGTGTCACATTATTCACACTAAAGTACAGCATTGAGTCTTTGTGCAAGACGACTTGTGTGGCTGCAAGCACATCTAAGGTGACGTCATCCCACTGGGCGCAAGCATTTGACAGGAAGGGGGAAGAAAGAGAGAGAGAGTGAAGATGAGGTCAAGAGAAGAGAGATAATTTACCACGTTATAACTTACAATCAATGTATCACAGCTTCTAAAATTGTTTAAGAATGCAAGAACTTGCTGCAAACATTTAACAATAGTCAATGAAAATAACACTTCACTGTCAGAACTGTAAGCAAAGTAATTTATGATGACTGATGTGGCTGGGGAAAAGACCAATATCAAGTGTATTTTGTAAAGGGGTGTATATTTTTTCATGCTTTGTCACTCAATGTTTCAAGGATATTTCCAATTCCAAGCCTGGTCTGATGAGTCTCGATTTCTGTTGAGACATTCATATGGTAGAGTCAGAATTTGGCGTAAACAGAATGAGAACATCGATCCATCATGCCATGTTACCACTGTGCAGGCTGGTGGTGGTGGTGTAATGGTGTGGGAGATGTTTTCTTGGCACATTTTAGGCCCCTTATATATCCAAAAAATGAGCTACACGCATCAAAAGAATGAGAAGAAATAAGGGCGATGATGTCATTAAAAAAATGACAACTTACAGTGCTGCCAAGATATAAACCTGAATTAGCATGCTAAATTACTTGCCCTGGCCCGACAAGTGTCATAATACCAGTTTCGGCCATGGGAGGCGGTATGCGGTCTCTTGTCATAACCACCAGCCAAACTGCAATACACGAATAACTCGCACGGCTTGTGGGCGTACTTGAACCTGATGTTAATCGTGTGAAAAGTACAGCCCACTGCTACATTTCAGTTCAGGGAAGAGAGCGGAAGAATGGCTGAAGCCCTTGGCAATAGACCCTTACCACCACCACAACCACCCGCTGCAGGGAAAAAAACACGCTCGGAATCACAAATAAAATCGGATAAAAAAAGGAGCAGAACCAGAGTAAACATTGCCACTGCTTTCCATCGCTGGAGACAACTAATGGACATGAAAGAAATTAGGTTCGACTCCGAACTTGAAACATTTCTCTTTTTTTCTTGCCAACTACGTGACCTATATTATGTTTATTAAATGGATTTCCTGAGGTAAATCTGACATATTCTCCAGCTTTGTTATTGACCTCTGCACGCTGATTAAAAAAAAATTTTGGTCGATATTATGTATGATGAATACATTTTGGTAAGTAGCCTACTGTATCTTTCAACAGTGTTCGTGTTTTTTTACTATTAGCTAGTAGAGATGATCGGTTCACGTGCGCTAGGGATCTGTCGTGTAACATTTACAAGCGCCAAAACGGTATTTATTGTTTGAATTGCGTAATAAAATTGACAGAATCTGAGAGCTGAGATTTTTTTATATCATAACTAACCTGCTCTGCTCTATCATAACTAACCTGCTCTAGTCTGTCGGTCTCTGTGTCCTCTTTGCTTTGCGATTTTTCTGTGCGTGAGAAAATTAATGTGAGAGCGTGTGAAAAGTGTCAATTGCGTGTGTCTCACGGTGAATTTGTGAGAGTTGGCAGCTCTGAATGGCGCAAGCTTGGTCAACATCAGCAAATGCTGTCTGGTAAAGGTGAAGGGGAGTAGCTTGAGGATGTCATATTTAAAAATCACTTGACATCAACCAACGTTGCTCTGGAGTCAAAACGTCCTCTATTAGGAGTTGGCTCGGCTTCTAGGGTCGTTGTGAAGGTAGGGGCGGAGCCATAGACTGTAAGGGCGGAGCATAGAGACCGTTTCTCGTTTGTTACTCTAGAGTAGACCAACTCACTTTCTGGAGGTATACTGCCCCCAACTGGTATGGAATGTGGAGTATGAATTGATTTTTGGCGAACATTACAAGAGGCACCTTTAAATTAAATAATTTAGCGTACCGAAGACAAGCAAACAGTAATAAAGAAAGAGCAAAGAAAACAAACAACAACAGAACAAAGACACAAATGAAATAGACCTACCTGAAAAACTTCATGCACTCGAAATACCACATAAAATGTATAAAGTAATCAAATGCCTAAAAAAATTGCATAATCTTTACTGTGTAAATTAAATATACATTTATTCTTATTAAAGTTACAAAAGTGAGTCAGTCAAGAGCAGTGAGATATTTTCTCTCTTTTTTGTTGTTTGATTAGCATTAATATTGACAGCAGGTCAATTTGGAGACTGTCACTTTAAGACCGACTGCACGGATCCAATATACCCGTGCATTTTCTTTCTCAACTGCTTACGTACACTTAAAGGGGCTATATGTAGTTTTCAGCGGCCTCTAGCGGTGATGTTTCAAATTGCAACCAATACGTTTACAAGTTTATCATTATGTGGAGTTTGTGTTGGAGTCTGTGTTGTGCTGGGAGCAGGTCGTTTCTTAGTGTTAGCAGACTCCATGTCATAAGTTGCAGTGTCGTCGCTGTTGAGTACAACACAGGTCTCAGTCACGTCACTGGATTTCGTGGTAAATCCTACCCGGAGCCTTCACACAGAAATAGGAATACTTGCTTTCAGAGGTAATAGCAAAACCCGCCAAATGGATAATTTTAATGTGAGATTACAACCCCTTCACACACAGGCAATAAAAAAGGATTCATTTTAGTAGAAAAACTACATCTAGCCCCTTTAAGTCATAAATTACTCTGTAAAATCACCTGTTTTTAAACCGCAATGCTAAAAAAACGCATGCAAATAAGCTTTCGTGACCATGCAGCACAGCAACGTCACATGAGCATAACTGCGATAGAGATAAAAGATTTAATAAAAGACTGTTGTAAAATCCACACCTAAGGTGAATCAAGCTGACTAGACCCGGCAACTCATTTTAGCGCATGATGTAAACTTCCCTCTCCACCTCCTGTGAAATGATTTACCAATGTGAATGTATTCCCAATGCCATTTGCAGTGCTCTTCACTTTGAAAATGTACTCCTCCAATCTGGAACCACACTTAAAATGTCTTAATATCCTGTGAAGTCCACTTAGCAGTGCACTGTTGGGCAATTGATATCAATACATATAGTATCTGGAATACTATAAAAAAATATAAACAATAATAAGAATTCTTTTGTCAACCAGTTCCTCACTACGGGCCGGCCTTTTAAATGGTAAAAGAAAACCAAGAAAATAAAATACAATAAAAACTACTGATCTAAACTGTGATATTAATTATGATGAAAAGCCAGCTGTGCTGGCTAAACTTATATTTATCTTCTGTGAGGGATGTCACCATCATAACCTTATAAAACTCAGGTAGAAGTTTGACTGAGGCAACACTAGGTGGAGGCAGGGATCCAAAATGTCCAAAACCAATGGAGGGGAAAAAAAGAGAGCAGCAAAATGTTTTCTAACATAAATGTATTTTTGAATCTCATAACTTTCATTCTTCTAAGGCTGTCTCTCTGTCTTGAATATTCAACACATTTTGAATATAAAAAAAAAAAATGTTATCCAAATTAATCTGCAGCCTGATCTTCCTGAATTATTGTATTATTAGAACCAACGTTGGATAATAAAGTAAATTTTCTAGCCTAATTGATACCTGAAATGCTCAGTCAATTCAGGGGTGCTACCACACCACTGAGAGAAGATGGAGGCTTGGTCACCTGACTAATCTCCTTGGTGATCTATGATGTAAACATATCACATTGAGCGAGGGAATGAGGTTCAGTGGGGCACAGATTTGTTACCTATTTGATATGTAAAACATGCTTGTAGTCTTGTATATTTTAAGGTTTGATTATTTTATGATAATTTTGAGAATGTTTGATTCATGAATGGCAAAAATACTAATTTAAAAGTAAGGTTCCTCTTTTTTCCAAATAGTTTAATAGTGCAGAAACTTGTTATGAAGCCTCAAGATTCCATAGAAGACAAGATGTATCCATGCAAAAGTGGAAAAGGGAGTCTACAAATATGATAAAACTTTCAACGACTGACAATGACTGATGATTTTCGAATTGAAAATATGATTTCTGTTTATCTAAACAATGCAATAATACATCACAATTCCATGATTATAAAATTGTTGCTCAACAACTCAGGTACATCTTGTACTTTGTTAGCACTATACATCTTTTAAAAAAGTACAAAGAAAAAGAAAGACAAAGAGAGCCTACCTAAATCCTCACAGCTGCCCACTGAACAAGAGGTGACCTCATTTTTTTGTGGGAGAGGACACAAAAGATCTGTCTCCATGACAACAAACCAGAAAAAAAAGTGTTTGCTTGTACACACCAAATGTGCCCAGCACTACCCTTGGAGCCCTATTGTATAGGCCATGCTTTCCACTTGTGCTGTGCTACTGTTCACTCTGGGAAGGCCTGCAATAGTTGAGGCATAGATCAAGAGCCAAGTGCAAATCAAAATCTTTCAGCAAATGGCTGAAACTGCAGATCACTTTTTTTTTCTCAATCCCTTTAGGTGAAAGAGTGTTTTTCTAGGTACAAACTTTTCCATTAACATTCTACATTAACATTCTAAACTTTCCATTAAGATTCTACATTCCACATTGACATTCTAAACTTTCCATTAACATTCTACATTACAAAAGATGGGGGAACCACATATTAAAATGGCTTTACATACTACACATCTAAAAATACGCCACATTTATATACATCTATCAGTATAGTATGACAGTCACCCTCTCCCACACATTCACCATGCCCACGAATTACATCACGTCCCATATGGCAGCCCAGCAGCTTCAAACTAGTTCAACTCCACCCATAAGACACACATCCACACACACACACACACACACTCTCTTATAGGTAGGTAATGGATTAGGGTCACCAGATTGACTGGCAGGACTAAAACAGGTTGTTAGACAGACTTAAGCCTTGTTTATGTGTAGCCACGTCAGAATGCACCACAAATGCATGTAAATTTAGCAAAGCACATCTCAGTGATGCCAAAACCATATTTGTTACATCCACAGTATATAAATAGACATATAAACTATCACTTTAAATTCATATTTAGGACATGTGAGTGGATTGGGCCATGTGACACAGCTGGCAGTCAAAAGCTAAGCAGGACACTTGTCAGAGGTTGCTAGAACAATGTCATTTTTTAGTAGGCAAATTTCCTCACCCTCGTTTTTTAAAATGATCAGTTTATCCATTTTTAGACTGATTTGAAATTGAATTTTAAGATTAAAATCTTAAAACTTAAAACCTTATGAGCAATACTCGTGTAGATGGTGCGTAGTATACATCAAAGACAAAATGCCATCAGAATAACATACAACACTAAAATGATGCACTAAGCATGAACTAAATAATAGAAAATATAACACAAAACATCCTAATGTACATTACTAATAACAATTATGAGAAATTATGAGAATCAAAATAATTGATACAAAATATAATCATATGTGATATGTGTCAGACAGGGAATTCTGGTAATGTCCTTTTACTGTTTTTCCACTGTAAATTTACACAGTATTTTCATTGTTTAATTGCAAAAGTCATACATTAACAGTGTTTTACAGTAGATTTACATAAAATGCAACCTTTACAGTTTTTCACAATATATGGTAAGGTAACTTACAGTTAACCAATTGAGGGGTTTTTATTGTAGCATAATTTTTTTTTTACTAAGCAGAATGTCAGAATGTCTCTGTGTAAAATCATGCTATATTTGAAAGAAATTCATTATGTAGCATACTGTATATGCAAAGTATGTTTTTTTTTCTGTAAACATGGATTTTCAACATACAACAGTACAATCAATGTCAATAAAATTCATTTTCAGCTTTAAAGAAAATGCTGGGCATCCACTAATAGTAGCTCACAGAATGTTCATGTTGTTAGTACAGTAGCAATAATTCAAACACAACAAAAGAGTTCCCCGGAGCTACTCTTCTACATTATAATTATCATTTACACTTTCTAAACCACCAGCGGTGGGTCTTGGCATTACATGTGTACTAGGCTGAATACTTTTTATTCATCATTACACCAATGGATTGGATAAAGTCTGATGATGCTAAGCAGAGATATTGTGAGCGTTAGGCCAGCAGGGTTAATGTGCTGCTGCTGCAGCTAGCCTAGCCTAGCACTGCCTCAGATGAGAGTATACAGACTGTAGGCCACTACACTCCACTGCATTGACACACTTTCATTCTGCAAATCTGCGTAATGCGTCAAGCACCGTAAGAAATTTATATAAGAAGCATTTTATCTTTAGAACATTGGATTTAAATATCAATAAACATGCCAGTGAATATGGATGTGAAATCTTAGATCAAAATATCAAGTTTTTTTATTTTTTTATTTGTGTATTAGCAGCCAAGGTCACCACGAGAGCTAAAATCAATGGCAGTCTATGTTATGCTATTGACTGGTCTGGCTAGCTTGTGCCAAAACAGAGTTCCGCCCCCTGAACAACCCACATTTACACTCAGATTATCTGATATTGAGAAAGAACTATACATAGTAGACCATGTAAACATCAATTGGATATCTGTTAATGTTTACATTTAAACGTACTGTTTTTAAAGCTGAATTATAATGAGAGAAAAAAATTACATTTATTATTTATTAAGCTTTTTCAAATATTACCTTTCATGCAGTGTGTAATATAGCTGTTTATGAATGTAAAAGGAATGTAAAAAGGTTTGTCTCCTAAAAGAAAGAATCGATTCTGAACTACTGAAATTAGTTGTCAGTAATTCCAGTCTCAGATCTTGATATGTAAAAGTGCAATACATTTACATAATGCCAGCCTATGGTCTTCATTGGCTGCGCGCAAACAACGTCTACTTTGACACACCCTCAAAAACTATAGTTGTAGCTGAGACCTGGAAGAGTTCGGTTCGTGTTTGAGTTGCGTTGAGAAGATGCTGTTTTCTGTGCTGCGAATCCACTGTGCATGCACTTTAAAAGGATAAGGACTCACGCTGAAATTGATATGGGAAAAAAACAATGCTATTGTTACTGTTCGTATCATTGCAATGAAGTAGAGCTGCACCATTCTGGTTAAATTGAAAATTATTTCAAACAGAGATCACGATTCTCCCCTGATTCTGAACAGACAACTAAACAAAATAACACGTAATTTATTAAAGGTTCTGACAAAATGTTACTTGCTACAGCCTTTTTAAAACGTTTACTTAATCTGAATTCATTATTTTTTTTAAACGGTTTGAATGAATGATTCAATGATTCGCTTATAAATACTTCACTTGTTTCATTACTGGATGAATCAGCATTTTTTAACGAATCTCTTAAATTAATGATTCAATGACAAATAAATTTTTTAACAGTCACTTGTCATCATGTATTGATATAATTGATACAATCGTTATTTGAGGCGTCACGTTTCGGTAGACATCAGTGTTTATATCCAAACTATACAAACCATTTCTTCTGTGATAATATGAATATTATTTTTGTGATTGTAACACAGAAATAATGAAAGTGTTTGCTTGAAAAGACATGACTCTCTCTGGGTCAGCGGCAGCACAAAAGCAGATTTTTCAAGGTTCCGGTGTGAGTTTAAAAGACAGGCAAATCGTTGTCATTTAGAAATGAGATCGCATAGGTGTTTGAATCAAGATTGCGATAAGATTTCTACTCTGGAGCTAAAATTAGACAGCAGTAGACCAATCACAACAGACTGGGCAGTCTGACCAATCAGAGCAGTAGGCTCGCGGAAAAAAGGAGGGGTTTCGAGAGGCTGAATCTTCGACTTAACTGGTTTCAGACTCTAAGAGAAAATAGGTGAAGTGCAATATATATAATGTGAAAATTGCAGGTGTTTTTTTTTTTTTTTGATAGTTGTACTATAGGATACCTCAAAATAAGCAACCTAATAGCATAATAATGGCACTTTAATAAAGCTGCATAAAAGTCACTCACCTTCACTTTCATGACAAAATAAATGTATACATAAAACATTATTCATTTTAGAAACATTGCAAAAAAATCTCTATAGAAAATCCCCCATCATACAACCACATTAAAAAAGGGCATATAAAAACCTCTGATCCTGATATTCTAAGATATCTGTCTCAGAGGCAGAGGCTGTGGCACTGGATTCCAAATTTAGCCAGGGCAAGACTAGCCCTTGCCAAAAACAGGCCATCCTCTGAAGAGAGTCTGGGGATGGAGAAGCAGAAATCGTAAAGTATCTGATAGTTAAAAGACCAAATGCCCTCCAAGAAATATTTGAGTCAGGAAACATATGTAAACTTCACTCTTCCAAAACATAACTACACAAGAGCAAGCAGTCATGGACAACATACATGTATGGTGGGCAACTGCAAAATTCAAAGGCATTTCATATGAGGATAGAAGGATTCAACATAACATTTTGGTGCTTAACATTAGCAGCGTCAAGCAACTCTGTAATGTTTGCTAAATTTGATTTAAATTGCAGAGACACATTTATGTGGGCAAGTGTACATGTGCATACATACCCAATTGGATAGCAATCAGATTTATCACAAAACACAAAGTGACTAAGTATACAGTAAATACGTTGTGCAGTTAATAAATAACTCAAGCAATTCAATGTCTTTCACGATAATCCTGAATAGTAAATAAAATACTTTTCTAGAAACTACTCTAAAAGAAAAGAAAAAACAGAGACAAAAAGAACAGTAAATGAACAGGTGGTTTAAACAGAAAAAGAAGGAGCTTTTGCTGGAATAAAACATGGCAGCATAAAGTTTTGCACAGCAATTAAGTAAGAATTAATTTGACTTATCTAAAGTGGGTCTACTGTAGTGGAAGACCACAAGTGAAAATACTCCTATTTACATTTTATTTTCTTCTAATTTAAGGTTGTCATGAAACGGAAATTATTATCATCTTCCCCATTATGACGTATATCCAAAATGGGATATGTATTTTGTCCATCGGGAATTAAGTGGATCATTGGAGCGAGGTCATTTGCTATCTCTTCAGAGAAGAGAAGAGATGACAAAAGAGTACGTTTTTTGATAAAATATTGCGATGGCACATTAGTAAAAAAAAAAAAGAAAGAAAAAAAAGATGTGCACAGATAATTTATAATAAACACTGTAATATTACATTAAAAATCATTGTCAATTTTGAACTGGACTAACCTAAGAGTGCTCAACCACAGTTTTTCATTTTCTCATTCTCTTTTCTGAAGACCAAAAAGTTGGCTTACGACCCAGTGAATCTATCTACAGCAATGCGAACACATAGCTCTGTTTCACAAACTTTGAGCTTCATCCTATGATAGAAGAATCTTTTAATTTCTTAAGTCAATCTTGTCCCTGATTCTCAACCATGTATAGTGGTCCAGTGTAACTGAAAAGTGAGGGAGTGGATAGAGACGAGTACCCATTAGACTAGGCCCAGACTCTCTGCTGACCCACTTTCATCTTAAGACAAGAACAGTCTCACTCCGTAGCCAACACTACTACAAGCACATTAACTGAATTACGAGGTGATGAAGATACATTCATACTATATGCACAGCCCTCCATGTTACTGTAAGGATTTATTTAGGAACCTTCAGGCATGGCACAAAATGGAGACCGGCGTTCTTTACGGAAAGGTCAAATATCGCTATATAGGACAGACTAGAAACGAACACTTCTTCAAATGGGGGTCAATGCAGAATCTTCACTGCATGCAGTATGTTAGCTTGCAGTCCTATTTCCGTGGCCCAATCGCTCACCATCCCTCCCTCTCTCATGCTCTCATTCTCTTCTCAATCATCCCATGCAAATCCTGCATACAGTCCCACTAGTGATGTCAGCATCTGGGATGTCCAGAACTGGGGTGGATATTTTTAGCCTGGTGCAACGAGTGATAGTATGTGTAGAAGAGAGAGAAAAAAAAATGGAACGACAGAGCAAATCTGTGTTGTGAGGAAATAATGAGATGGTGTGTGTATGTGTGTGTGGGAACAGGGAAACCAAGAGCCACTATATGAGGACATGCACGGCACGCACATCTTTCACATGCATGTGTGTGTGTGTCATTATTAATGCAAAAGATCCCAAAGGCTTAACTGAGTTCCTCATAGTGGCTGGATGATTTCTACAAATCTATCAGCTGACTGGAGGCGGAGACCAACGATTTATTCAAGCAGAGCCTCTTCTATCTCTCTCTCTCACATTACTACAGAGGCCAGGCTATTACTGCACCAGCATGGCCTCGTTCCTCTCCCACGCCTAAATCAGGGACTCTGTCACAGCTGGGTCGGTGCGTACGTGCGAGCGTGTGTAGTTACTTTGTGCCACTAAGTAAGGTTCAGTGAAAAACAGCCAAGCAAGATGAAACCATTAGTCAACATCAAATCAGAACTAACACTATTTACTTTCTTAATGCACATGTTCTTATTGATTTATAGGTGCAAGTTATGCAAAAAAGAAAAAATTGGATTGGCTTAATATTTGGATTGGATAATATTTTATCTAGGTTTGGAACAACGCGTTGACATAATCGATTACATCGATATATAAATTAGTCGATTTGTTGCGCTGTTTATGTTCCCCAATGATGGCGGTAACCGGGCATGGTGAAAATCAGCCGTTGTTAAAAAAATATTGAGTCCAGTCTAATGTGTGGACATTTTTTAAACATATATGTTGTGCTTAAAATACGGCTGCGCTTATAAAGCATTCTGTTTTATACAAGCTGCGGTGTGTGCAAGGCTGCGAGACACGCGGCTAAATCTCTCAGAAACCGGTTACAATTTAACATTTAGCACTTCACGCTGTTGTTGGTTATTTCAAATATCTAATGGATGAACTCACACCTCGATTGGACTCATTTATTTAACTATGCGCTGTCAATCGTGGTAAAACTTCATGGTTTTATGGACACCGCCATGTTTTATACTGGTTAGTAGTTGGTTAGTAGTTAGTTAGTTAGTTAGAATGTAGTTGTGACTTCAGCTGTTTGATCTTTAATCTCCTAAATGAACAAAACAGTTCAGGATTCACAGTTGTAAACAAGCGTGCTATAAATCCCAAAAAGTGACAGTGAATGCAGTCATAGTTAACACCTTTCCTAGGCGTACACTGCAGAAACCCTATCTTTAGGGATAAATAATATCATTAGGTAAAAGTTCATCCATAGATTAGTTATGGTTATTGTTTATTGGTAAATTAACCAAAGGATTATTCAACTATTGTTAGTTCCAGAACAAATTTGATCAAAACTCGATATAACTCTAAATAGACATTCCTTTTCCACTTACATCGCCTAGATCAGGCAGGCTTTTGGATAATGTTAACCGATTATGTTTCATTGTTTTAGCAAACTCATATTCATTGCAAATAATTTTGGTATGAAACGCCCACTTTTCACCATCCAATCAATTCCTACAGCATTAAACTCAAAGTTTTTTCATGGAATATCTTGTCCTATGGAAGTACGTCACATTACAGAAGTAAAAGTTGGTTGCGAATTGAAATTCACACTAATATTAAAAACAAAATTTCACACTGGGAGAATTTTAATTTTTTTGTAGGAACACGTTTTATAAGTTGTTGGTTTTACTTGTAATGTGGGACACAGCAAAAGTTTCCACAGACACATAGAGAACAATGAGATTCAAAAGTTTGGGGTAAATCAAAAGTGACAAAAGTGATTCCTGGAAGAAAATGTATCATGGTTTCCACAAAAAAATACAACAAAAATAAACCTTACTTATTTTTATAGTACTTATACTGTAAATTGAAGGCATATATTTATAATACTTATAAATCAATGCCATGCATTAGAAATTATATACTTATATATAGCATAATTTTATAGTATTCGTCTAATGTTAAAATAATTACAAGCAGGTACATTTAGGACTATAATAAGAATACAGCTCATTGTATGCAGCTGGTCTCATTGTAAAAAGGGTGGTAAGCACAGTACGCTAACTTTACTTGTAGTAAGACCCATGAGGTTAGTCAAGGATTTATATTAGTCTGTACTCTGTATACAGTGATGAGTACCCTGCACTGACAAGTAAAAGTTGCACAGTTTTAAAAATGGATGGAAAAGTGCAGCTCAAAAATTCTCTCAATCATCTCCTTTTGTGTTCTGTGGTGGAAAAAAAAACACAGGTTTGGAATACCATGTAAATTATTATCATTTTTATTTTAACTTTCCCTTTAAAGAACAAAGGGACAGATGGCAAAATGTCAGCCTCTAAATCACTTAACTGTAAAGGAATTGCCACGTTAAAAAAGTGAGACCTGAAAAAAAAAAAAAACGTGATAATCTAGGTGTAGACACTTGTATCTGCCTCAGAGTACAGACAATTTAAACCACATCTGGTGAACACTAGTCTGCTTTGTGGCACTTTCCAGGGGATACAAAATAGGGTCTGATGAAGTGAAGAAAACTTTTTCTGCCAATGGTCAGAGAAAAAAGAAACTTAACCTACATAAAATTATGATTGTCAGTCTCAGAAGGTCAAATTACAATTTATATGAATGGTGTATTTTACATAGGATGTCTAGTTTTTCAATCCTGTTCCCAAAGATTGGGACAAAAGGAGTATAAAACAAATATAGCGTATGTATAAAGCAATAAACATTAAATAAACCTCAACATTTTCAAATCACTACAGCTGAATGGGTATTAATGGTGCATATTTTGCCTATATTAAGCTACCACTCACACATTTCCCAATACCTAAAGAAACGATATTTGTTTGATCGTTATTCTCACAATACTTTTAGTAACGGGGTTTAATGCTTACATTTTATGGCTGCGGTGACTAAAATTTGTGGTAATTTACTTGTCTTCATGTCATGCTGTAGAAAATGGTGAATAAAATTAGTTACATTTAAAAAGATTAAATTAACTTGTTATGCTTTTAATTGTTGGATACAGTCAAGAAGGTCAAAACCTCTGGGGTGGTACAGGGTTAATCTAACATTACATAATATTTTATCAAAATATCTAATAATTCTTTCAACCAAACATGAAATATGTGCCTAAAATGGTTTACAAAAACATAATCGGACACCAAAATATATACTATTTGTAAGTGTTGCCCAGTGCACTTAAAATTAAGAAAACTTAAGAGATCTTCCTTTTCACAGCCTCTTTGCTAACTTCATAAACATAACACACACATGGCTAGACAAACATACAAGCATATATAAATTGCTTTTGACATATCTGAATTAGCACCAACTTCAGTGGAAACTTTACCTCAACTATAGATCAATTGGTTTATAATTGAGATGTGTCATCTTCCCATTTCACAATTGTGCTCCTCTACAGGCCTGACCAGTTCTCCAGCTCAATATTACGGACAATAACAGAAGACTCACAACCAAAATGGAGAAAAGCAACCATGAATCCTGGGGCCATATCACAATCTCTCTCGTTACACTCGTACAGCAGGAAAACCAGCTGCCAGAATTGTTGTTCATGATGCTACAAACTTGCTACAAAAATGCTGTAAAAACCTTGCTGGGACCAAAATGGAGGATGCATGCTTGATTCATCATTTTCTTTCCTCATTTTGTTGTGATTGCTTCACCTCTATAGACTGCTTCAAAAGCTCCAGTCAATCGGCACATCAAATACAAAAACCTTACATGCCCAGTTAAACAAGACACATTGATGATGGAGAAAGACAGGTTACTAATAAGCTAGGCTAACAAATATTTATGGCAGGGTTCCTCAAATCCAGCCCTGGAGTGCCCCTGCCCTGCTGAGTTTAGATCCAATCCTAATCAAAGACACCTGAGCAAGCTTGTCAAGGTCTTCAGAGTTACTAGAAAATTACAGGTAGGTAAGTTTTATCAGGGTTTGAGCTAAACTCTGCAGAATAGTGGCCCTTCAGAACCAGATTTGAGGAACCCTGATTTACAACCTCTGGTCCAAGGTGAATCAGAGGTCCTGGGGGACCCACCTGGTGTCATGTAGCCCCTCGGAGAAGGGGAGATGTGGGTCGAAGGAGGGGGCGGTGGAAAGTGCTTATGGTGGTGGTAGTCCTTCTCACTGCGAGTGCGGATGCGCTCTAAGGCCCGCTCTGATAGATCAGAGCTGGGCCAGGCCCGCCTGAAGTTGGTGCTGCGGGTCTTCTTCATGCCGGCAGGTTACCCGTGGCGGGGAGAAGGGGGGGGAGGGGGTGGGGGGGGGAGGGGGAGGGAAGAGGGCAAGGGGAGGGAGGGGGTGGGGAGTAACCTGAGGTTCAGTCCCTCCCCCACATTGGCAGGGGACACCCCAGTCCAGGTATCAAGCCAGAGTCATGGTAAGGGCGCTCTCGCACATGCACCCGTGCGTACGCATATACACACATGCGCGCACGTACGCACGCGAACAGGGGGTGACACGTGGCGGCGCAGGCGGGCGTGCTCAGTGGTTGGAGGTGGGCGTGGGAGCGCTGGGATGGGCTGTCCTCTGAGGCATCACCCTTGGCTGGAACAAATCCCGCCGACCCCCTGCCAAACATCCGGATTCGTGTGCCACGAAGGGCACATTACATCGCCAGGCACTGCGGGGATGGGAGAAGAGGGGGACGGCAGGGTGGGACAAGAAGGAAAACGTGAAGCAGCGCAAAGACAATTCCGGACAATGCGTGTGTACCAAACACACATATGAGTTTAAGCAAGGTGCATCACGATGAAAGGATGGAGTGATGAAGGAAGATAGAGGAGGGAGGGAAGATAGGGTATAGTGAGGGGAGGGAGGGAGGAAGGGAGGGAGGGAGGGAGAGAGAGAGAGAGAGAGGCCTGCCTGTCCAACAATAGCCCAATTCAGCACGACGGCGGTAGCCCCTCGGACAAGTCCGCTGAAAAACAAAAGGCCTGCCTGGAAAAGAGAAAACGCAAAGGGGGAGGGAAAAAAAGAAGAAAGGCGAGAACGGCCTCTGAGGTGACCTCGAAGCTTTGGTGATCTCAGTCCGCAGACAAGCCCTTGTCAGCCTCCCTCGTCTCCAGCTCTGCCACTAGCCTCCGTCGAAAACGACGACACACGCAAGGGGAAGGCAGAAAAACCACGACGAGGGGGAAGGTGGAAAAAATGGAAACTGCAGATGCGGAAGAATGGTCCTCCTCTTTTGTTCCGTAATTCCACAGTGAAGGAGGACGGCGGCTGCGAGGCTACATGCTCATTCACGCGACTACATCTTGTCTCCGAGGCTCCCTCCTCTTTCAATGCTGCTGCCGTCGCTGCTGCTGCTATCACTGCTGCTGCCAGCACCTTATGAAAGGGGTGTGTGTGTGAGAGTGTATGTGTGAGTGAGGGGGGAGGCAAGAGAGCAGCAGAGCAAGCGATCGAGTGTGTGAGCACACGGCAGAGGCTCTACGTGAGCGTGCGTTTTTCGAGTGCGATTGAGAGCGAGTTAGCGTGGATGGAAAATAAAGATGGGGAGAAAAGGAAATAATAGCAGGGTTCATAAAGGAAATTAAAGACTGAATGGAAAACACATGCAGATCATAGCAGGTGTCCTAGAATAACATGTAATATAAAAATGTTTAAAACAAGTGCGTATCTTCTCCATCTTCCCCACGACCTGCTTTAGTTCTATGCTAATTGTACAGGACTATTTGTTCTGTTCAAAAATCGTTATAAAACAGAGAAATGTGAAAAACTGAACAAACAAAGAATTGTGAAAATTCAAAATGAACACAATGGTAATCCATACGACCACAGTTGATGAGTCAATGTGTTCTGAAGCAAAACGACAGGTGTGAGAGAAAAATACTAATATTTTAAACGTTAATATTATAAGCAATCACTTTCTGCCAACTGTCATACATGTGTGCGCTTGATGCAAACATCGGCACGTTGTGAAGCGTGATGTGAAAATCACTCAAAAAGTGCTGACAGTTGGCCAGAAAGTTTACAGTGTAAAAAGTTACAAATATTAGTATTAGTCTTACACAAACCAACAACTGGGTTCATATAGATTACTGCCATGTTCATTTTGCATAGTTTTTAAAGAGTCAATCCATTCACTTACATTATATGGACTCACAGAGATGGAATATTTTTCTAAAAATCTCTGTTTGGGTTCCACAGAAGAACGAAAGTCATATACATCTGGGACAGCATGAGGGTAAATAAATTATGAGAGATTTTTAATTTGGGGTTGGAGTATCCCTTTAAATGCAGAATGGCTGGAGAGAGCTGAATGACCAAATGCCTCTGAAGAACATAATTTGTGAATCATTATGCACTCAAATGTATCATACTTAATATAAAAAATATACTTGAAATCATGAAATATCACATAAGATGAAGACTCCAGTTGTCTCAGTAGTATAATAATAAAAGGTAACACTTTATTTTACACAGTATCCTTGTTACACGTTACATGGACTCACTATAGTAATAACAGTAAATTATGCATAATTACAAACAACTAGCCTCAAACCAAACCCTATAGTAAGTATAGCAATTAATATTACTCAATAGTTATGTGTAACTATACTAACAAGGGTACCTTGAAAGAAAATTTAATCACAAACAAATTATTTTGCATGTAGTGGGTCATCTTGTAGATCACGTGACCAGAAAACATCTCCCTTTATCTTGGTATTGTACTCTATTATTGGTCATTTTCGCTCTTTAAATACAATAATCATGGCTGACAGTGAATATTGCATCTCTACAATGGCATAACCACAAACAAAACATACCTATTAAGATGCACTTAAGTAACTTGGTATTTTTGACAACCCTAGTTGATATCCCATATATCAATAATTGAATAATTGAACTTGAATGCAGGGGACTCAAGATAGCAGCAGGGGATGCATGTATGGGAGATGTAGTTTTGTGTTGTTTTAAATCAAGAGGAGGAGGAGGTTAGAGGCCAACTAAGCATGACAAAACACGAATGCCTTCCCTTCAAGCTGCTCCCACCCCCTCTGCAATTAAAATGAGAGAGAATGTGACCACAGCACAAAACGTTGCGCAAGAAGGCGTTACGGAGGCTAAAGGCTAACAACAAGCAAGAGGGGGTGTGACACAACATGCTGTGAACATGACCTCTGTGAGTCAGCATTAAAAGTTGCAGGGACTCATTTTACAGTAATTTACAGTAGAAAGTTAATCTATCTCTTCTTCTTTTTAATCAAATGTAACAGAAGCTCAGAACCTGTGCCTTCCCAGTTTAGAATATTAACTCACAGATGGTTTTGTTCTAGTCATGTATTTATACTTACCTACCCAGATGCAAATGTCACAAACACAATATATATATATGTGCTTTCTTGTAGTAATAATGGTAGACCTTTATTTTACATTCCAGTTCCCCATGTATATACTATGTACATATTATAGTAATTATAATAACTGTGTAATAACTAGCTACTAACCCTAAACCTACCCCAAAACTTCCTTAACCCATGTAGATACCTTATATTACCCAGTTCTTTCTTAGGTAAGTACACTGTAAGTACATTTAAGTGAATGTACTGTAAAATAAAGTGAAACTGTAACAATGTATCTAGCAAGAACATAACTGCAGAATATCACAGTAAAATCCACAATAGCTGATACATTTAAGCTGATACAACGGATAGAGTCATTTTGAAATTTCTGAACTTGTTCAGAAAATACTTGCTACAAATACACACAAACAATATATATGCTACATACACATATCAAAGTATGGATAATGTCTAATGTTTCTAATCACTGATATTTAGTTTTGATCATATTACAATGAGTATAATCCTAACATAGGCCTACCATCTAGTGGTACAATAGTGCTACTATGAATCTCAGTTCAATACATGAAACAAGTCAGAACAGGAACATTTTTCATCTTCTAGCATATAAACACATGACAAGTATTACTAGTCAAACTGGCTTTGTATTTTTTGTACACTACTGTTCAAACATTTAAGGACAGTAAGATTTGTATTTATGTTTTGAAAGATTTCTCTAATATCCACTAAATTATGCATTTATTTGAAACAGTTTTTTTTTTTAATTAAAATCAGTATTGTAAAAATCATTACAATTAAAATGTTCTATTTTAATATATTTTAAAATGTAATTTATTGCTGTGATGGAAAGCTGAAATTTCAGCATCATTACTCCAATCTTCAGTCTCATATGATCCTTCAGAATTCCTGATAATATGCTGATTTGCTTCTCAAGAAACATTTCTCATTATTACCAATGTTAAAAAAGGTGTCTTAAATTTCTTACCTGTCACTATATATTAATTTAATGTATCATTGCTGAAAAAAAAAAAATCGTACTAACACCAAACGTAAAAGTTGTAGGCTATTAAATAAAAAGATACTAGCAGCATTAGTATTGATATTATTTAGTGTTAGTGTGAGTATGTGTGGGCGATGCAATTCAATAGCCCAATGTCAACAAAACAAGTAAAATAGTAAATCTACTAAACAGTGAATACTCCTCTTCCCTTATCGACTGAGCCTCTTCAGCAGGTTCAGCTCAGGAACATTTGAGGATGAAGGCCTTGCTAACCTCTCCCTTGCTTAACCGTCCTATGGCCGTCTGCTCATCAGCTGAAATCATTAACTATCCTGCTTGGCTGTGGACTGGAGGATGGGGAATTGGATTAGAGAGATAGTGTGAAGAAAAAAAAGAGTGAAGGCGAAGCTGCTCTGGTTCATTCATACAAAAAGGAAAGGGGGGAAAAACACCAGCCATCTTATTTCTGAGCCGCAACAGCAGCCGTAACCATGGTGACGTTGCTTGATGAGCTCATAGGCTCTGCAGTAGGACATCTCTAAAAGGTGAATGGTGGAGAGTAGACACCGCTGAAAATATGGAGAGGGGCTTAGGAGGATTTGATTGCTTTTTAGGAGCCATTTTTAAATCAATAAAAAAGTAGTATTATTGTTATTACCAATACAAACTCTCTCTCCCTCTCTCTCCCTCTCTCTCTCTCTCTCTCTCTCTCTCTCTCATATAGCTCTGGGAAAAAAATTAAGAGACCACCGCAAAATTAGCAGTTTATTATTTATATGTATCTGCTTGAGTAAAATTAACATTTTCTATTTATTCAACAAACTACTGTCAACATTTCATTTAGAGTATTTATTTGCAGAAAATGACAACTGGTCAAAATAACAAAACAAAAAAGAAGCCGTGTTTTGAATAATGCAAATAAAACGAGTTTATATTAATGTTTAACAACACAATACTAATGTTTTAACTTAGAGTTCAGAAATCAATATGGGAACATTGTCAGAGCAGAAAGAAAAAAGTTTTATTCCAGGAAAACCTTGTAGCTACATTGCTTGAGTCACATGTCCTTCAAGAACGATCAGCCTGTTTCTGATCTTCTCTGATGACTCTAATGGTTAGACAGAGACCTGAAGAGGCCTACGACCTACAGTCTTTTGTTTAAAAGTGAAAATAAACTTGTTTTCTTTGCATTATTCGAGGTCTGAAAACATGGCATATTTTTTCGTTATTTTGACTATTTGTCATTTTCTGCAAATAAATGCTCTAAATTACAATATTTGTATTTGAAATTTGGAAAAAAATGTTTTCAGTAGTTTGAATAATATAATTAAAATGTTTATTTAACTCAAACAGATACATATAAATATAATAAATACAGGGAAACTTTTTTCCAGAAAGCTGTATTCACACACACACACACACACACACACACAACAATAAATCATAACATATAAAAATATGTAAAAATATTTAAAATCACCTAGTTATTAGTTATTGTTTTCAAATGTTTAATTGTTCCATCTCAACTTGATCTATAATTCTATAATGTGTCTGAGGTATAGATTTTATTCTATGTTTAATTGATATAATAGCTTTGTGAAGCTATATTAATGTGTTAAAATGATTACAATATTATATAATCATTAATAATTAACTTTTTTTACCATTTTAGTTTTTCAATTAAAATTCGACTTAATATTTAATTAAGTCTATGATATCTATGATATCACTCACAAGACAAACCTCCATGATTTATATTAAAACACTATTCTAGAGGGCTGGATGCAGATGGAAATTATACTCCATGCCTCTAGATGGCAGCAATTCATCAATCCATATCATGAGTTTATTTCTGTCAGCCAGGCAGGTGGAGCATACAGCTTGATCAATATAAATAAGCCTTGTAAACAACAGAGCAAGACACACAAATTCACAGTCAGATTACTTTAAAGATCACGTCACTTTTGACAAATCGTCCCCTTGGAATTATAAGGTTCTATCTGACATTTTTGTCAAAATTTAGTTATTCACATATTCTTATTCTGTGACAACTTATTTACATTATGTGATGTGTTTTGTACATTTAGGGTCCCTGATATTTTTATGTTTGAAAGAAACTTGTTCCCCATACACATTTTCCTATATGTAATGCAAAAACTTTGAAGCTCAATATCTCAAAACTGCTCAGAACGCAGATAGAACCATATAATTCCAAGGGGACGAAATCACAACAGTCATAATATTATACTATGAAGTAGTATGAGAACAAGCTACATTGTGATGCAATTGTCATGTAAATTAATTAAATTTATATTTATTAAATTACAATAAAACTGAAATTATACTGCATGTTTTACTTAATTACAAATCAATAAATCAAAATAGGATTGAGCCATAAAAAAGTTAAATAAAGAAATAAATGAAAGAATGTATATGGCCTGAATGTAATATTCTAAAACTCCACAAACAATAACACAATTCTTTCTGCCATGAGTGTCACTACAGTGCACACAAACAGTTCCATAAAACCTCTCTAATCCAAGCTGAAATTCTTTTAACGGAGTGTGACCTCGACAGCTGAGTTTTAAAAAGGCCTGCCCTGAACAAACACAGCACAGTGCTCCATGTAAATAGGGAAGGAGACGGCAAGACTTGATTACATATAAATAGTGTAGAAAAAAATAATATAAAGAAAGATATAAAGAAAGGCATGATATCAAGCTTTTTTTAAGCTCCAAAACATTCGACAGGGTGTACAATGGAAGCTTACTGAAGGAAAATGTAGGGGTCTTCATTAAATTATTTGTTTCTTGAATAAACCTATTGAGCCCTAATAAGAGAAGACACTAAGGGTGTGTTCACACTAGTAGTTCTGTTCTCTGGGTTCTTTTGGTCTGGACCAAAAGATACATTTAGTCTTGGTTCACTTAGCATTCACACATTCAATCATGCTGAGGTGCACAATGCACAGAAGTCGCCAACTTTCTGCAGAGTCAATAGCTACAGACCAACAAACTTCGTGTGACCTTCAGATTAGCTCAAGAACAGTGTGTAGAGAGCTTCATAGAATGGGTTTCCATGGCCGAACAGCTGCATCCAAGCCTTATATCACCAAGTGCAATTCAGAGCGTCGGATGCAGTGGTGTCAAGTACGCCGCCACTTGACTCTAGAGCAGTGGAGACGTATTCTCTGTAGTGACGAATTACACTTCTCTGTCTGGCAATCCGATGGACGAGTCTGGGTTTGGCGGTTGCTAGAAGAACAGTACTTGCCTGACTGCATTGTGCCAAGTGTAAAGTTTGGTGGAGGGGCGATTATGGTGTGGGGGGTTGTTTTTCAGGGATTGGGCTTGGCCCCTTAGTTCCAGTGAAAGAAAGTAGCAAGACATTTTGAACAATTTCATGCTCCCACCTTTCTGTGAACATTTTGGGGATGGCCCCTTCCTGTTCCAACATGACTGCGCACCAGTGCACAAAGTAAGGTCCATAAAGACATGAATGAGCGAGTTTGGTGTGGAGGAACTTGACTGGCCTGCACAGAGTCCTGACCTCAACCCAATAGACCACCTTTGGGATGAATAAGAGCGGAGACTGCGACCCAGGCCTTCTCTTCCAACATCAGTGCCTGACCTCACAAATGCACTTCTAGAAGAATGGTTAAAGATTCCCATAAACACACTCCTAAACCTTGTGGAAAGCCTTCACAGAAGACTTGAAGCTGTTATAGCTGCAAAGGGTGGGCCAACTCCATATTGAACCCTACGGATTAAGAATGGGATGTCAAAGTTCATGTGCATGTAAAGGCAGATGTCCAAAAACTTTTGCCAATATAGTGTATTTCAGTCGATGTTTTCAGGGGTCTCGGTCCGCTTGTTTGGTGCACACCAGTTTTCGGATGGCAGCGTTCACACTTAATCAAATGTACCGCACTAACAAAGCAATAGCACCAGGGTTTGTTTTAATTGAACTAAACCTGCCAAGTATGAAAACAACATAAACATAAAGGTTAAACCAAAGCCTGGATGAGTAAGAGCCAGAAATGTAAACCAACAGTCTAATGTAAAATAACAGAAACTCCTCTTGAGTATTACAAATATTTAACATTCAGATATTCAAAGTAGTCACATTTTCATACAATTTGAATGATCTCAAATGTGATTTTTTTTTTAACTGTGTTGGTGTGACAATTTATAAAAGAAAATGTACATGATCAGAGTTATTTTAAAGTTACTCAGCAGGACATTGTGGAGGAATATAGAGCCTCAGCTGACAAGCCCATTGACCCAGGTCACAAATCCTGACGAATATAAGAGCTTGAAGGACCTCAATTCATTTTAGAGGTGGGAAAACAAAGATTTAATTGACCACTATCCTCGACATCACCAAAGGAAAACAGCTTCTTATATCAATGTTTGCACACAACACTTGGTTAATGTCAGTTTAAGATGATTGAGCCCCAGATGTGTTAGCAAAAAGTGTGTTTAATACAAAATGCAATGAACACACAATTTTTCTGATCAGTTTAACATTTTAAACCACTGTAGATACTCTACTATCTGTTCATCTGTTCAACTATTTGTTTGCATCCAAATATCATCCACTGTGAGTTAGGACATAGTTTTTCGTTTACGTACATTGAGTAGGCTATATTATCTTTCCAGATGAACCATCAATAAACAATCCATTAAGAAACTACAACCAGTCCAGTACTTATCATCTGAATAATTTTTTATGAGTCAATGAAGTATATCAGAGTACAAGACAAAGAAATCTACTCTTTGTATTCATGCTGGTTTTACATGGTTAAAAACGTAAAGTTTAAATTGAAAGGTTTTCAATTGAACAAAATGCCATGTGGTGTGAAACCATCAAGCAAAAAGTAATACACATTTTCCTCAAACTCTAAATACATATCTTAATTGTCTTCAAAAAGGTTTTAAATATATTTTTCAAGGTAAAAACATTGTGGACAAAACATTAATAAGTTATCTTTTAAATAATATAAAAAGTTTATGCCATACTTAATGTTATCTTTTCAAGAGTTTCATTCTTTTAATGAGGCTTTTATCTTCATTATGATTTCAGGAATTTGTATCACCTTGACATAAATGAATAGAAATGACAAAACGAGTGTCATGTCAATGTCATTGACAATTATGTAGATAACATTTCCAATCTGAAGATATGCAGTGTGATCAAGTCTGCTAAATAAGTGTCAAAAATTATTCCTATTGCTTTTGAAGCAATAGTATGACACAAAAAGATATATTTTTGTATACCACTCCATTAAAGACTTAAGACTTTGCATTAATCAGATGAACACGAACAAAAAAATGTTGCTGACTATTGTCTTTGTCACAGTAATTTCCCCCTTTCAAAGCACTCTATAAATGTCAGAATAACATTTCAAGTGGCAACTTGCCAGGTTGTAGAATCTCCACAGGCTGTCTTTCCTAGTACAGGTTTGGCTGAATGGCATGGCTGTAAAATGGCTTTTTACACATGAAAACAAATTTATTTAAGAACGCAAGAAGAAAGCATTAAAAAGGAGGACGTTTAAAGCATGAATGGGCTAAAAAAAAAAATCCTATCAAAGCACTATCACATTTATTGTGTTGGCTGGAACTTTAGAAAATGACTGCGCCCCTAAAGCAAGACAGAGCAAACACCTGTGAAATGAACTGAGATGGATTACTTCTTAGAGTTCTCAGGGTCGCTTGGGAGTGACTCTACACACACGGAAGATTGATAAGAGTGTGCAAGAATGGTATTAGTGAGACGACACTCAGCAAAGTTCTACCAAGGTGACACATGAGGGAAGCGGGAGCGGGAGAAGGTGAAGAGTGCAGGTTAGGCTCCTGGCTAAAGGAGAGATCACAGAGATCACTCTCAGATCTCCTTACAGGCCAAAGATCAAAGCCACAGCTGGGCTTTCAACCGGAAAATTCATAAAAAGTCTATTTGCCCAAAGTGCAAGCTCAGATATGTACTGACATGGTAAAATGCATAGTTAATGAATGAAAACAAAACTTCAAATTATAAAACTTAATATTGTTTGGCTGTTTTTGGGTCAGACTAAAGTTTATTTGCTGAATTTATGCTGCTAAGTGTCATCAATATCAAACTGTCAATCCAACAGTTGGATGAAATGTTCTGACGAATGATGCTACCGAATTTGCATTGTTCTAAGGTAAGGTTTAGGGCAGAGGTAGATATGGACGTTAATAAAGCCTCAAACTACATGAATATGATTCTGGTAGCACAATCTGATAGTTAGCATTTTTGCTATCGAATTGTGCTACCTACTCTTTTAATGGGAGGAGTGAAAGAAGTAAACATGAAAGAAGTAATAGTCTAATTCAATTTATTTCACTGTAATTGTAATTTAGAATATTTTAGAATTCTATAGAATAAGTCATGGGTTAAACTTGTTTTATAAAATCTTAAATGGACACACTTCTGCAGCATTGACTGCGTTGGTTCCAAAGCTCAGTTCAAGGCTCGAGCGCACTACGAGATCTGTTACAAATTATACCGGCTTTTAGGAACTGTTATGGACAGAGATCTTTATTTCATGTGCTCACTAAAGCCTGGAATGAGACTCCACAGCACATCAGAACTATAACACCAATAAGACTTTTTAAAATAACATTTGCTCGCCATCTAATGGACAGGTATATCTGTGACCACTGAGATGGCTTTATGGCCTCCCGCTGAAGCTTATGTTTACTCTATTGGTTTGTATGTTTGTTATTGTCTTGGAGTTCTGTTGTGTATGAGGTATTTATGTTCTGCAGAACAGGAACCTGCTGAAAATCAGTTTTATACTGAGTCAGGCTCAATTGTCTTTAATCTTTTCCTGTTTAAAAATAAAAAATAAATAAAATAAAATAAATTTAAAGTGTGACCCTGCATAATTTAACCTTATTATAACCTGAACCCTAAATTATAAATATGAATATTAAAGTCAAAATGAAAGTCAAGAAAATGTGACAGCAAAATTTCTGTATATTCTGTACAGCAAGATTTGTGTATATGAGATTTATATATGTGAGATTTATAATATTGTGTATTATACAATCTGTGTTGTATAAACCGCTATATAAATACTGGAGACTTGACAATGTGTAAGTGAAAACTTTTGCACAAAGCTGGAGCCACCTCACTAGTTGTCAATGTAAGTCCAAGACGACTGTCATATCACAATGTACAAAAAAATAACATTACTGAGTGCACCTAATGTTGTTTATGCACCTAATTTAAAAAGTAGCCTAGTGTATAAGTAAACTGAGCAGTTTAACATGCATGGAAATTTGCGCATATGTACTTGCGCCAGGTTTGGTGTTGAAGGTAGAACTGGTAGATTTTCCATGAGGTGTTAAAAGTGAACCTGCACAGGCATTACAGTCCCAAACACCACATCAGCCAAATATGTAGTAAAACACCACAGAGAGCACAACTCAACATGACTAACTGCTGACCAATCCCACACAGACATGCACAAAATGATTTACTCTCTTTGGATGATCAGGTGTTATCAACACACCTGATGACACATTTAACAAACCTTTACCCCTCGGGAACTGGGGAACAACGAGCAAGTGGAGGCACACAGAAGGTCAATGAAACAATTTTTTTTTATTATTCAGGTATTTTGTTTTCCCTGGTATCTTGTTACTACATTATTAACATTATTATATGTCAATGTATTTTATTAAACAAGGATGTTTTCTTTTCTGCTGTGCCTTTAAATGTCCTCTTGACATGAGATACATTGCTTTTTTGAGACATTACTCCAATTCTGTGCAAAGCACCAAACAAACGGTTAAGATTAAAGTAAAATGATCACAGACATTGTAAAATTAACTTCTCCTGCTCTTTCTAATGTTGGGATCCTTCTGTGGGATGTGCGGAGCGGCAGGTGCTACACATTTAACTGCGTTTAACTCCTATTGTTAGTTCGTCTGCTGTTTATCCTGCTTCCACAACAGCTTGGACTCACTGTTTAGGCAGGCATTTGTAGGAAACAAAAACTTTTTTGTACATTTGGGTAGATGCTGAAACATACAAAATGGACACAATAGACATACAAACAACATCTAGTATTAGTATTTAGATAAATGTAAAATATTTACGAATCATTTTATATCATAAAAATATATTTATATAGTTACATATATATTGTATTTTTAGATTCCTTAATCCTATCCTGTAAACCAAAAATAGGGAAAAAAACTATTTTCGATATCACTAATGTAAACCTTTGTCATAAAAACCTTTCTTGAGGTGGCAAATTTAGAATTTTAGGGATTTAAAAGTTTTTAGGAATTACTGAAGTAATGAAAATGCGAGTTGGCCTTGGCTTTAAACACTATGATACTGACATGGGATTACTTCGAGAAGATAATCTATCTTCTAGTATAAGTCCCTACCAAAATAAACTATAGAAAAAAGAAAGAAAAAAAAGAATGAAGATCATTGAATAAGGACTTGGATCTGCTCCTCACACAACATAATCATACAGATTCTAAAGATTTGTAATTACATTGATCATAAATGCAATACAATCAACCGATTCATTCATTGAATATTCATAGATTAAATAAGGATCCGTAAACATTTCTTCATCTGTAAGGTTGTTTTTAAGTAAATGATTTACGTTTAGATGCTGTCAACACATCAATATTGCACTATTTTTAGTGGCAAACGCAAGTAAATAAGTATATATGATCAAAGCACATTTCATTTGAATTGGATTTGACTTCCTTAACTCAAAAGATAAAGTAAAATTCATCATGATTTATGGAGGTACAACAAGAATGAAACCATAACACTCTTGGACTAACTGTCAACAACAAAAAACTTTTGTCTGAAAAGTTGACGACTGAGCCAGGCTGTCCACACATCTCTACATGATGCCGATTTGCTGATCCATTGGCTATTTCCCTTCATTCTCTTCAGCACTCCTCCCTTTCCTCCTATTGAAGACAAGGCTTATAGGGCTTGCCACAGAGTTCCCTTTCCTGTCCCCCAGCCTTCCTTCCCATCTGCACCAAAAGCAGACCAGCCACCACAATCCATGTGTACACACGACCTTCAGGGACACTGTACTATCACAGTCCTTGTATGTTTCCGCCCTGTGGACAGTTGACTGAACATGTTTAAAGAGGGATTCTCACTTTACAACAAATGATTGCTGTTCTGCAGACGCCTCAAGAGTGTGGTTACCAAAAGGCTCTAAGTGGTTAGTGTTTTGTGAAATCTAAAACCTCACGGTCTCTGGGCGACCTCCAAGTAATACAAAGACATCAGAGGTAGCCATCCTAATTTACCCAGAGTATATAAATCTTCAACCCAATTCATCCAGACATCCAGAAGGAAATATGGGTCTTTGAGTTACACACATCTCGGATTTCTAATAATTTAGAAGAAATAATTGCAGGCTATGTTTTTCACAATTTGTAGAAACTGTTATTTTTTGTTGGGAAAATGCACAGCTAAATTCTCAAAAGTTGAAATGGATTTTTCTATTTATCACTATTTTTAAGATGCAGAACAACACTATTAAAAAAGCACCTTTATCACTTAGCTGCTATTAACTTTTCCTTTACTATATCTTTTTCTCATGCAGCATTTTTACAAAATACATCAAATATGTTCCATCTTTGAATGTAAAAACACCCAGGCTGCTTACTTCAAAAGCTTTGAGATAAGCTTGAGTCAAACTTCATGTCTGCAATTAAGTTTTACCAGACAGTGTTTAAAGATCTGAAAAAAGGTTTTACATAAGTTGAGTTAATGTCAGATGTATCACTGAGCACAAACATCCTCCCCAACACTCACACAAACAGTTATGAACTCTACTTGACACCTTGTTTGCCACACACCTGAGGGGACCAGTGCCATGTCAAGACATTTTTAGCACTAATGGAAACTTTTTTAACTGTCTAGATGGCAGTGTTTGCTGGCAGGGGTGATGTCTGGGTTATACATCTAAGGAAATACATTTTTACTTTTGAGAAAATACTTTTGAGTCTTCACTTTTGTTGGGTCTGTTTCACTGCATGGGAGGAAGAAAAACAACTCAAGAACAGAATCTATAAACCTGTCAACAATTAGTTTATTGAAGAGCAGAATCTTCATGTTTAATGCTAGCAAGGAAATAATTTCTTATTTAAGTTATAGTATATAGGGTAGGCCTGTTGGAATAAATTCCGAAATTCAAATATAATTTGAATATTAAAAAAATCAATACTATTCGAATGCTGAAGTTACTATTCGAATATTGCTTTATGTATTTTTTTTAAAATTGATATGCAATCTTGCCTTTCTCGCCGCCTTAGCTTACACGCATGTGAAAATGAAATGCTTTTGTTTCATCTGATGAACAATAACGTTTTTGAAACACAAGTGTGCACGTAATCCACGCTGTATCATCATTACAATAATGTCAAAAATGGTAAATGTTTAATGACGTAAAAGCGCCCCCCAAAGCGCCCGTGAAGCGAAAAACACACATATCTCACAGGATTCTGCGAGCACCGGGCCCGTTTGAACCGTCTAGTCGAACTGAAAAGAACGATAAGTTTCAGAATTGTTGGAGGTGTTTTCGCGGAGATATTAGCCGAAAACCATCGGAGTGCTTCAGCCATATTCAGCACAAATAAATGTTTATTAGATGTCCCTCTAGTGGACAGAATGTGTAACAACAACCACACGCTATAGTGGCATTGGCGATCCATAAGCCTGTGTAATGTCGTAAATATTAATAATAGGATGAATTTGAGCATTTAATATTAAAATATTATTCGAATATTAAATAAAACAAGGAATGGAATTCGAACAGAATTATAGAGGAAGACTGACAGCCCTAATATAGGGGTTGAAAAAGGGGTTGGTTGATGTATAAAGATGCTGTGTAAAGAAAACATGCTTAATCTAAGAACTTGCTGGTCCAGAACCATAATTGAGAAAATACCAGATTGTAACAAGAAAACTGAACAAGACAGACATGTGAGTGATGACAACAAGGAAAACAACAAGACAGATGAACGCAACTCTGACAGAACACCACCTCCCAAAAAGGCGCGTCCTCGCACCGTATTACATCCATAGGGGTGGGGGGGTGGGCGCCGTGGAGGCTATTGAGGGCGTGGTCTACCCGGACCAGGAACCCTCTAGGGCGGAGCAGGCTGCCAGGGCGGATCTGGCAGATCAAGGGAACTTGGGCGGAGCAGGCTGTCAGGGTGGAACTGGCCGTTCGGGGGACCAGGACGGAGAGGACCCCTCGGGTAGCCAATAGTGGAGAGGACCCTTTGGGCGGCCATGGCGGAGACATATAGGCCCCCCCAAAAAAAAATTCTTGGGCGGAACCATGGGCTTAGGGACAGGTTCAGGGGGCGTGACGGCGGTCACCTTGGCCGAAGACGAGGGCTTGGTTGAGTCGGACATGACGTGGCGCGGAGGCTCGACAGGACTGACGTGAAGCTCAGGTTGGTCAGGCAAGACGTGAAGATCAGGCATGACGGACGTGAAGATGAGGCTGGCCAGGCATGACGGACGTGAAGATCAGGCTGGACAGGAATGACGGACGTGAAGATCAGGCATGACGAACGTGAAAATCAGGCTGGACTGGCATTACGGACGTGAAGATCAGGCATGACGAACGTGAAAATCAGGCTGGACAGGCATGACGGACGTGAAGATCAGGCATGACGAACGTGAAAATCAGGCTGGACAGACATGACGTGAAGATCTTCAGGCTCGGTAGTCATGATGTGAAGAGGCTCAGTGTCAAAGTCTATTAAGTTAATTTCCCCCAGACCTTGGACAAGGACAGGAACCAAGGACTCCTGAGGGACGATCTTGGCGGAATAAGATTCAGGACGGGTGGTCTCAGCAGAACGAGACCCTGGAATAGAGGTCTCGGCGGAACGAGACTTTGGACGGGTGGTCTCGGCGGGACGAGACTCTGGATGGGTGGTCTCGGCGGGACGAGACTCTGGACGGGGATCATGGAGTGCTGTGAACCGGGGTGACATAACGGTACTGACCATGTACGATGAGCCACACCATCTCAACACGGAGTCCAGATGCCGTTCAAGGGTCATGTTGGGATTTCCCAGTGGCATTCATGAGGTGAAGTGTGGGTCTAATCCACTCCAAAATAAGTCCATCAGCTGATCAATCTTATGGCCATTCTGATAAATTGAGCACAAGATCTGACCCACTTCGTCCATTTTGAATGGTGCTGTCTTGGTTCCTTCTTCTGTTATGGAACGTGTTGGTAGGAAGCACGAGGAAGATGATGAGGAACTGGAAACAGGAATTTAATAAGAACAAAACTCAGGAACCACAAAACACGCTATCAACAAGAACAGACCAAGAATGAGGGAGAACACAGGGTATAAATACAAGGCTGAACAAAGAAACATTAACTGGACACAGGTGAATGAAATGATGATGGATTAGACTGAACAAGGAAGACATGTGACTGATGACAAGATCGATGAACGCAACTCTGACACATTTGTGTACATAATCTTAGAATATAGATACATAAGACCTCATATTTGTGCGTATTTTTGCATGCCTGGGAAACCTGACAAGCCAAAAAAACTGTAGAAAGTTTAAAAAAATTGGTTGTCAATCGTGGATATTAATATGAGGGATGATAATCAACAATAATACTTTCACATGACAATAACTGCTTGCAATATTTACTACATAAGTTGTTACTTATTTTTTCACTTTTTATTTTGGAATTTTTGTTGATTTTTTTTTTTTTAATCTTGTAAATAAATGGATACATTTAAGGGCTTTTCAGATAATAAAATCAGACCACAAACTGAAAAATAACCAGGGTGAATGCTTCTTTTAAACTAAATACACAGTCCAAACCATTGTAAACATTCGAAATGAATCAATCATTTTGTCAGTTGGAATGTAGATTAGCTCATTCAAGTCAAAAAGTCTAAACTCAAATCTGCAAATACTAGACATATCACCACATTCCAAAACAAATTATTCAGTACCAGGCGGTGGAATGAGAAGAATTCCCCTTTGAGCCGAGTGCAGTAATATGGTTTGTTTTATGTTTGTATTATGTGTGACTGGAGGCCCAATCCCTCACAGTCTCACCCTTGAAAATATATTTTGTTGACACAGCCTTGGAGACGTACAAAGAGTCCAGAAAACTTCAGGTGGAATATAGGTACGTAAATGGCATGTCATAATTACCATAACGATTCTTAACTGTAAGAAGCCTTCACATGCTTGTAGAATGTGTAATTACAACGTGTAATCTTGTCATTTTCAGAGAGCTACGACTACAGATTTAAGGTGTGTTCAACTTAAAGCAGAGCTGTGCAGACCGATCAGTGTAAGACAGGATTCCTCAGATCCAGTCCAAAAAAGGGTAACTGCCCCTAGTTCCATTATCATAAAACCTAGCCAAAATTACAATTGAGTACGGCCCTGTTTACACATGGTATCAAGATGCGTTTTAGTTGATCGGATCCCAAGTGGACGACCCTAAATACAGGTGTAAATGAGGTCTAAAACTTTTTGAACTTTTTAAGCTTGTCCACTTCGACCGGATTGCTTTCGTAGTGTAGATGATGTGGTCAAACAGCCGCAAAAGACTGCCTACTCTCCGCTTACTGAATTAATGCGGAAACATTATAGGAAGCATGCTAGCCAAAAGGGATTTAAACTTTGTGCTTGGTAAGTTTTCCGTCTCAAGACAACAATGTTCTGTCACCATTCCTGATTTCTAACACACACTCAGTCACAGGCAATCGACGTCATCTTGCAGCTATCAGAGCAGAAACGAAAGCTGTGTATTTTTCCGTCATCTCTGTGCACGTGTACGTGTTCATTCCATCATCTCACGTCACATGTAAATTGCGCAAGCATATTTTGTCCATTGGATCGAAATATCTGAAAAAACACATACATTTACCTGCTTACAGACCCTCCCCTTAAAGAAATCAGGACAGAAGTAGTTGAAAGTGGACAAAAGAGACAGATTAAAACACCAGGTGTAAACGGGTATGTGTCTCCCTCGTCTACTTGTGATCCGATCGATCAATACACATCTTAATACCAGGTGTAAACAGAGCTTAAATCAGTTTGTTTTGCCAAGAAATTTGGGGTAATTTGGGGAGAATAGGAACATTCCACAGAGATAAAGCACAACTTTTCGTACTTCATCTCTGAATGATGGACAATCCAGTGGCAGGAAAGTTTTAACTTTAAACATTTTTCTCCTTCAAGTAGACGTCAAGATTTATGGGAATGTTAAAGCAAAGAATGGGTGAACCCTTCAGAACAAGGGGTTTGAAAGTAATAGCAACAAGTTTCCTTGTTCATGTTGTTTATGCAACAAGAAAATCCTCATCAAATGTGTTTTAGCATGGGAAAGAATTATTAGATTTAATGTATATTAGGTCACTGACCTCATTCAAAGCAGCTTTAAAGACTTTATAAAGCCTAGTTTTACAATAAATCTTACTGTAAATTCCAGATGTCAAATTTATTTGTCCAAGATTGGCAGATTTTAAAAAAGGAGAGTTTTTTTTCCTGACATGACAATGATTAAATGATACGTAAATCTATGTACGCATCTGGTTCAAGCAAGCTGGCATCTGTCAACTGGCAACTTTTCCCACACAAAATACTGCTACATATTTCAAGCATTACCAGGTTACTGCATAATTTATAATTCCTTACTGTGTGTGTCATTGAATAATATAATTTTAATATGCCAGCCTATTTCAGCTATTTAAAGTTGATCAAAGTGTCCTCATTTATACTCAATTGTATAACTTAAACACACAGCATAACTGATACAGAGACAAAATACCAGAAGGTTCCTACAATAATACTATATGAAAACAATAAATTGCAACACAAAACACACTAATGTACATTATTTTAATTAAAAAAAATTAAATGTGATGGTTCACTTAAGAGTTTCTGGGAAAGTATTGATTACTTTTTACTTATTATATATTATAAACGTATAAATAAATTATAACTATAAAATAAGCCTTATTGAATATAACTTTTCTTCATAAATTATATGGTAGCCTGCTTCATACTTTTTAACTTCTAAAACACTTTTTCTACAGTAAAATGCTTTGTCTTTTAAATAATACCATTTAATCATACATGGTAAGGTAATTTTTACCTTATCATTTTTACATTCTTCTTAAAGTTGCATGTTTACAATGTAGATCATTTAAGCAGATAAATAAACCTCACATGACAGTTGTGCATGGTGGGGAGTCTCAGTGCACACTGCAATTTGAATTTGCAAGTGCACCAAAAATCAAAATGGCATGTTCAATATGGAGAAGATATGATACTTCTCAAACCTTTGTAACTACACATCACTGTGTTGAAATACTTTACTGCAAAACACTGGTTCGCCCACAAAATCTTTCACAAAAAAAAAAAACAAAACTTGTCTGCTTCTTTCCCCTGGCTGTGCAGCAAGGGTCCCCGTGTGATGCCATTTGATCAGGCTTACCTATGCACTTGATCTCGAAGCCCCGCGGTGGTTTGAGGGCCCTCCGTGTCCATCCTTCCCTCAGGACCTCCAAATGATCCTCCTTGCCTTGAATGAGTAGAACATGTTCATCTATCCAGCCCAAGAAGAAGGTCTCGGATATGGCGTCTGTGACTTTCTTGTTCCAGAAGTGCTGCATGTTCTCCGCTTTGAAGTCGGCGAATATCTCATAGCCGGTGTGATGGTGCTGAAGCTTCTCCGTGACCGCGGCGGCTGCTTCATCTTCCGTGCTGACCCGTGACAGCACTATGGCCAAGGAATGGGGCGCTATCTGCAGGAACTTCTCCATTCTCCGGCGCGTTTCACACACAGGCCACGGCGTGGATTGCGACCCTGTCCGATGCTGTCCGGCACTCACACGGGGTTTTATTGCGCACCTTATTGAATTTCCAAAACGAACACATTGCACCGTATTTCAGTTTATTTCCAGGAGCCGAAGCGCTGCGCGTGACGGCGGAGGGTCCACCAGCATGATACGCGCGAGAGACGCAAATGTCATTTATTCATCAAACAAACGCTTGCAACGCCGCGTTCCGTACGGTGCGCCCATAGCCCGATGCCAGCCGTCCGTTGGGCAATATTAAACCAGGCACTGCACAGATGGGTAAAGCAGCTGAGCTGAATGATCAATGAGACTGTCTGTACTAATAGATCTCAACCTGCCTCTTTCCACACCTCTCCCGCGACATTCTGCGCATTCGGCCGAAAGCAAGCGAGACCGATTCCTCCACCATCGAGGCCTCTTGAGCGGCGGGTTGATCGATCACTGCATTCATCGGTGATGTTTGCTGGCCATAGAGAGCAGGAGATGACTTCATTCCTTCTTATTCATGTCTTCATTTGGTGCACTCTGAGGTTGCCTCCCAGTCGATCTATACACTATGTGGGGCGTTCATATAGACCGTAGGCTTTCTGGTGCCACGCTCGCAGCCGTTAACTCGTCTCGGAGGCGTCGGGCTCTTGTCCCTGACGCCGTGCGCTTCGTGTCTGTCCGGTGCGGCGGATTAGATTGGACGTGTCGACAGAGAGCGCGCGGATCACCAGATGTTTTCCTGACTCCACCTACAGGCGGCCTTCAAAACATCGCGAGTGTAGTGCACGAGCCTCGCAACAGGTGAACATGGGAAAAGCAGAACGAGAGCTGGCGGTCACAGATTAGCTCAATGAACTTTTAACACTTTACAAGAAAGAAAAATGATGGGGTGGACTTGAAATAGTTCATGAGAGGATAGGCTATGTTGTTTGTGTGTGTGTGTGTGTCCGTCCTGTGTTTTCTTCATATCCGGCTCCTTCCTTGTGTTCGGTGCCTTTATCTAGTTCTGAATACAGGCTATAGGCATAATGTTAACTTTCAACTGATTATAATTATGGGCTGATTAAAAGAGCAAATGCATTTTATTATATTAGGCAATGCCTATCTATTAAAATAGGCTCCAATTTAAATCACGTTGATTTAGGCCTATTAGACTATGATGGGTTTTTGATTCCACAAATAAATGTTTTTTTTTTGAGAGAGAGGGGGGGGGGGGGGGGTATATTCTCAAATAACCAGGCAGTAATGCCCCAATTACAACTAGATTATACCTTTTTTTCTTTCTTTCTTACCCCTTAAATTTCTTACAAAAAAATTATTTTCTTTTTTTGTGGGCAGTTTGAGTTTGTGGACTGTTATCTGAAAAGAATTTGGCCTTGTTTGCATTTGTGTGAGCTCTTCTCTCTAAGGCCTTGATCAATTATCTTGAACACAGAGAGCAAGGGCACCCAGGCATTGGTGTCAGCTTTCTGTTCCCAAGTTCCCAGGGTATTTCCTCTTGTTTAGTTATTTGAGTATCAGAACAAGACTGACTCTTTTAAAATCCTGACCCAGGGTTGCAATTGTTTAGATAAAATTTCTTTACACTCCCACAGGCCCATTTCACATTAGAAGGTAATCAGGATTACTAATTAACGGACAGCTGAGTTCATCGATTTTGAAAAGCTAACTTAACTAATCCTGCATTATAGAGTAACCATGATGACTGTGTAACCCAGAATAAATATACATTCACAACTAATGATCACCATTTGTAAAGCTTGAATGAGCTGCAGGTAACCAAACAGCACAATGCTTTGTTGAATTAAATATGCAGGATTTACTTTAAAAGTGTCTTCTAACAAAACGTGATCTCTTTTTTCAGACATTACTGAAAAATGAGCTGTTTTTGACCTGATTTTAAAGCATTTTTGTTGTTTTGAACTTCAAAAAAAGTGTTCTGAAACAAAACCAGCTGAGAACCAATGATGCGTTTATAGGGACATCTGCTGGCCGGACTTTTATTTATACTCTACAAAAAACTGAATTGCATGATTTGATGTAGTCTACGATTTGCTTCTATGTATTTTTTCTGCGGGCCGTTTCATACAATCCTTCTATTAAAATTATGAATGGTCTTTATGTGTCTATTTGCTGCACATATATCTTTTTTAGTCGATTTTCTCAAAATTGTTCAGACTAAATCCCAATAATTTAAATAGATATTTCTAAACACCTCATCCTAAACCTCCAAAAAACAAACAAACATTAACTTACCTCATCAGCACAGCAATAACTTGTAGTTGCAAGGACCTTTCATTAATATTTTCTTTACCAACAGCTCCTTTTTTTATTATTTAATTGGACTTTCACATCTAAGTTGAAAGATAAAAAACACAAGAAATGAGAAACAAATTCTACCGGTAGCATAATATCATTGTCTCTTCTATAGTGTTGGGTAAGTAACTAAAAAAAGTAAGTAATTACTAGCTAATTACATTTTCAACATAGATTATTGTACTAATTACCATCTAAAAATATTGCATTACATATTTCTAATTTTCTAAATCCCATATCAACCACCAGTTGAACCTTATAAGGATAGACATGAAACTGCTCTTTTAATTACTTTAAATAAACAATATAAAATTGCATCAAATGTTCGTAAAATGAACATTGTTTTTAAAGGGAGGTTACATTAAAAACATACATTTTGACATTAGACGTTAAATCTTGATGTTAAATCCAGTGTTTTATACAGAATTGCTCTATAATCTATACAGTATTTAATTAAATGACACCAGAAGCAACTATAATTAAATTACAGAAAAATTAAGAGTAACCCCTTACTTTACTTTTTCAAGGGAAAAGTAATTAAATTATAGTAATAATTACTTAGTAATGAGTTACACCCAACACTGCTCGTATATACATGTCAAAAACTTTGTCACACCTACTCACTCTTTATTCATAAGATTTTCCACATTTTAGAAGAATAGTAAAAACAAAATGATGAAATAACACAAATAAAATGTTAAATTCCTCTTCAAATTAATCACTCTGTCTAGATTCCAGCTTCTGTGATGCTTTCTTGTAATAGTTAAGAAGCTCCTGTATGCTGCACACTTCTCATTTAGTCAACAATATTTTTTTTATTGTTAAATTTTGGTTTTCGTTAAGAAATGTGAATGACTTATATTTCATGAACAAGCCTTTATATCAAAAGATTTTTTTGAAAGGACAAACAAATTCTAGAGTGCCCAAGCTTCTGCCTGGTAGTGTAGATTTTCTCTAATCGGGCAACTCATTGATATTATGCAGACCATATTGTCTATATATCTGAATTTTTTTATATTATCCATGTGACAAAAACAAGCAGATTAGAGACATAACAAGCACTGATTTATTTAAATAGAGGAAACTTAAAAAAGAGAGAATTTAACAAAAACATCACTCCAAAAACAGTAACAAAGAAAATGAATTTGTTCTCTCACTGGAAGACATTTCAGAGGTGTTTTTCATATATATTTTCTAAAATGTGGAA
This sequence comes from Semotilus atromaculatus, assembly GCA_031834385.1. Lineage (NCBI taxonomy): Eukaryota > Metazoa > Chordata > Actinopteri > Cypriniformes > Leuciscidae > Semotilus > Semotilus atromaculatus. The sequence continues at coordinate 9,782,961 of JAULUF010000038.1, read as the reverse complement.
CAAAAGAAGAAATGCAAAAGAAAGGTGTTGATAATGTTCATCAAACCCTGTGCATTGCTCACACTCCTCTTTTTTAACAACAAGTGTTACCCTGGACTGGGTGACCTCCAACATGTATAAAGTCTTGAGGCTTCCTGAAATCAACAATTAAGAGGAAAAAAGGCTTAGAAAAGAACTCTTCATTGTCCTAGGGACATTAGTGGCAGTATCTTAAACATCTGTGTTTCCAGGGTTAATAACATCTGTTGGTCATTTTCCAACCTAATGCAAAAGCAACAACAGCACCTGTTTGGAAACTTTTCAGCTAAGTGCATGAGGAGAACCTTTTAACATAAGTTAAACACAAAAATCGCCAATCCCCCACAGGCATATTTTCACTTAGACAATCTTCTGTAAGGCACTACCTGGATCTCCTATCCTTCTTGGCCCTATCTGCACTTTTTTCCATAGTCTTTTCACTGTCACCCCTGCATTTGGGGCAATACCATTTACCCTTGGGCTTGTAGGTGAGTCCAACACAGGAAAAATGGAACCACTCAATAGGACATTGCTCATTGTCGCAACCAATCATCTCCCCATAGGACACCTGTTCACAGAGGCAGTATGTGGGCTCGTTGGGATCGATGGTGAACTCTACCGGCGATGCCTCTCGCTCTTGCTTGGCCTTGGAGCGCTTCTTCTTCTTGGCCGACTTGGACTTTTTCTCACGGGGCTGCTGCGGAGGCTCTTCTCCCAGGTCCTCCATGGCACCATTGGCACAAGTTTCACGGCTCTCGCTGTTGCGCTGACGTCTGGGTCGCCGCGTCGAAGAGCGCTCAGGCAGAACATTTGTGGAGGTGCTAGCGGGGTCATGCCTCACCTTCTCCACTGGTCGCTCTGTGTCTGCCGGCTCCAAGAAGCAAGGCGAGTGGGCCTCGATCTGACGCGAGCGGTTTTCCACCACCTCCATCATCTGGGTGACCACATGGATTTTCTCATCTCCCAGCTCCTGACTGCTGATGAGCGCCCGCTGCAACTGAATCTGCAGCCGCTTGCGCTGCCCACTGTCACTCTCCTTTTTGTACTTATCATAGATCTCATCCACCTCCTTGAGGACCTCTGAGTGGCACAGGAAAAAAAAAAAGAGAGAAAGATTAAGTGAGGTGGTTTGTGCACACCGCATGCATTTTACAAAGCCATTCTTTATCATACTACGGTAAATCTTAATTATGAGATAAAACAGTTTCTCAACTAGTGGGTCTTCTCAGTGGGTTACGGAGAGTGCAGTCAAAGAAACAACAACAAACGTAATTCAATGTTTTTCTTAAGCAAGACTTTTATTTTGAAAAACATGTGTGAAAGCTATTGATACTTCTGTCAGACACAGTTTAAGTAAAGAGTGCCTGAGAAAAATGTGTTGTCCTGATTCAGTATCCACGGTCAGATGAGATGCTGTCAGGCTAGCCTATATGTCAGTGTCATTATTCTAACGTTATTTTCGAAATAAAAAGTCTCTCACCTCAGAAATGTGAACCTTCTTGCATATCACTTTTTTATAAATAAAGCTCAATAGAAATTATGTGCATGGCATGCAACGTCGTAGTTATGTCAATAAGTAAGTCATGAAATTACCAAAAAGTATCAATAAATTACATAACTGGTACTTTGTGTGTTAGCTGGGAAGGATTTGCATGTAGGTATGATGTTCATTCTATTAATTTTCATATGTTTCACGAACAGGTCATGTTAGTATTGTGTATTTATTTGAGTTTGTTCATGGTAACTTTTGTTTCCATAATAAGTGCCACTTTTTTCACTTAGTGTTATTGTGTCTATCTTTAAATGACTGTGGTGCCTCATACCAATTTACTAACTTTGTTGGATTAACAAAAACTAACTGCCATTTAATATCCTTACTGTATATTTATCAGTTTTAGTCATATTCTTACAATTATGTGTATGTTAAGTAAAACGAGACGGTACTTTGTGTGTGTCATTTTGTATAAATCATTATAATACACACATACATATATATGAATCAGTTAAAGTTGGGTCGCGGCTTAATGACCATGGGAAAATGTGGGTCCCACGGACAAACCAGTTGAGAACCACTGCCATAAAAAGTCATAAATATTTATGACAAATTCGATATTAAGGCATATTAAGTCGACAAGTTATGACATTTAGGACACTTAAAAAGTCAAAATATGACAAAGAAATTATGAGAAATTGACAAACTAATAGGCTAACGATTCTATTTAAAACAAAAAAAAATGACCAAGACAGTTTGTCATTACTTAGACTTTGATGACTTCCCACGTCATAGTATGTCCAAATTTAGACTTTTTATGTCATAATTATGAATTACAAAAGCATGTTTATTTTTCTTATGTGGCGGAAATGGGCTTCCACATAATACAGTCGATTGTTTGGTATTCGCGATGCATGTATGCCAGGGTTGTTCTAGTGCTTAATCTACCGCTGTGGAACAAAAACATACAACCAGTCTACCTGCCCAAGCACACAGTACGTGCACCTCGGTCTTACCAAAATATGAGGAACTACACGGTGCTTTGCAACGTGAATGAATCGTTTCCCGTTGCATATAAATAATTTTGCTCGGTAACCTTCATTTGCAAACTGTAAAGTAAAAACTCGAAGGCTTTACAAGGCGTCGGCATCGAGCTGTAGATGTTTCGGCAACATGCGAAGAAAACACACGCCACTGAAAGCACCATTACGTCGATACTATGGCAACTAAAGCGATGCGTTAAGAAGGAGCACTGCCAAACAACAGTACAGAGTATGCACTAGTCAAAATGGCTGATCACTGGTGGTAGCAGGATAGTGTTGCTGGAACAAACATAGTTGAATTTGCTAAAGACAAAACACAACTAAAACACAACGGGCGTGGACACCATTGGAAACACCGATAAAATGTTTAATAAAATGTATTTTATGTTACTGTGAAGAAATTAAACGAAGCCGGTCTACACAGGTTGAAGTGCACACGATGTAACGTTAAAATGTGCATAAATATACATCATACCGCACTGGCACCTTTCACAAATGTTTCGCTTACCTTGATACTTGGTGTCGATCTCTCGTAACAATGAAACATTCCTCTGTATATCCAAAGGAAGCGATTCGACACATTCCAAATAATCCTCCACGTAGTTGACAAGCTGCGATTTTTCCACGTTTGGATAATGCCCTAACATGATGATAGTAATGCATCAAGCAGCTATGCGCCTTTTCGTGAAGAACCGCGTCTTAAAATAGGTGCTTTTCACACATAGGTTCCTTTAAAAATGTATTAGTTGGCAATCTCGTAGGGAGCTACTCTTTCCGGACAAATACAGTCCAGTCTTCTCTGGCTACGAGAACTCCTTCAAACAAAACTATCAGATGTGCGCATGCGCAGGATCAACCCATAAAATGCCGCGGTTTGCATTTTCAGACGGTTTAGCCAATGAGAGGTGGCGTTGCTGAGATATGGGCGGATCCAGGATCAGCTGGGCGCGTCCAGACCAGAGTTCTAATGGAACACTGGAGGTTCGATTTCATTAAGAGCGAGATGGATCCATACGAGCACAGCGTTATGCTACGGTTAGCAAATATATTGTTTATATTTATAATGAGATGATGTAATGACAAAAAAACATCAGTTGAACTAGAGTCATAAATGAATTGGGGCTAGGGGCGAATATGCTATTGATAGTGACAAAAATGACCTGAAATTCAAATTGTGGAGACTACGATTTAAGATATTTTTGGTATCCCCTGAGTTCTGAAAAAAACTGACACAGAACAACATTATAAAAACACAATATTTACACAGACATAGCCTATAAATAAATATACAATGTATTAATAATATGTAAACTAAAGAGTTGTAAATTAATAGTAGACGTCGCAGTACAATAAGAAAATGAATAATAAAAACCAGAAGGACAGACACTAAGGCAATTTAAATAGTTAAACAGCTAAAATGTCCCGGTAATGAATTCCTCTTTTTAAACTTGTATCATTTGTTTATATATCCTAACATTGTATTGTTGGCCTAGTTATACAATAGTATAATTTGATAAATTACACATTCTCAAATAAAATATGAGTTCATGCTGATGTAATTTGGTAACCCAATTATAATTTATTTAAAATAATTTATTTAAAATTCAAATATTTAGAATAAATTAAATTAATTAACGCTCTCATAAAAATTCCCTTGAAAATCAGCTCTACAAGTACAAGGACAATACACGTATTGTCGTTTTATAGAAGTGAAATAACTGACTGGAATAGTGTCTATATTAATTGTCAATTTACCCTCATTTCAAGAATTTGAGATTCAAGACAGACCGTGTAAAATATTGCGCAAGCTGAGAATGAGCCCCGTTCTGTAGATGTACGCGTGTACTACACTTGTGTATCTATTTCATTGACAAACGGGGATTGCAAGCTCCACGCTCCGTCACTAGGACATCTTAGCTTTGATAGGCTGCGCAAACCGCCGCTCTGCACTATATGCAGGACATCTCTGCCCAGTGTCCGGGGACTTTCCCCCAAGCATTGATGGCGAAACCAGGTTCCCCGTAAGTAGCTTAGAGTACAAGTTTTCAGGCATGCGCATTACTGACTGTTGCGGCCCATGATATATATAGAGCGGAATTCAGCAATGCGTTTGCATGACGGTGACACGGTGGCTTTATTGCTTTGCATTCATTTCAATAGATTGTTTTACAGAAGACTGTGATATATCACTACAACAACATACGATGTATTGCGAAGCACGTATATTGCGATACATCGAATTACCTGGTCCTGAAGTGAGGACTAAGACGTCATGTAAATGAACCACATACGTCACGTCGAAAACGTCATGCGAGCGTCTCTCTCAATGGCTCTGGGTGAGCCTAAACAAGTACAAAAAGAAAACCTTTACGATAATATCTTAAATACTCAAAATATATAAGACTTTCATTAAACAAAAATTAAAGGTTGTTTTTCTTACACGGGTTAGTTAATCAAAAAAACGTTTTCCACAGCATATAACAACCTTTTTTTAAGCTACCTTGTCCTTTTCACTACTAAAAAAATGATGGAGGACAAACACGAAGAAAACAAATATATGTTATTATTTGTGAAATGGCCTTCATAGACCTATGTTTCATACGATTTCTTTGCGCAATGTGGGCAGACATGAAATTTGATCCGTAGAAGGAGTGCAAGCATTAGCCTATAATTGACTCAATTTTTGATGTTTACGCCCCTGAGTTATGCAAGTGTAAAACAACAACCTTTATTATTTCACGCGAAGGAACACCGATCGTGAAACACGTTTGTTATTTTAAAGTTCTTTTTTAAAACGTGACGTCAGGCGAGAGGTAAGTAGCTGTAGTAGATTCTGTGACTGTAACGTTATATCAGCATAACATAACCTAACGATATCTTTTTTGTTTTTGGCGATTAGCAACGACGAGGCGTATGGTATTGTTTAGGATATTTTAACATCTTAATGAATTAAGACCATTAAGGCGAGAGTGTATTTGGTAGCCTACACTCTTCTAACACTAAAAACTGTTTTTTTCATGCATCGGCCAATTTTGAGATATTTAAAAAAAAAAACATCCAAAATACACCTTTAAGTGTTACCTTTATTGCACTTTATCTAGAATGTAGAATTCAATTACAATACAAAGGATTTTCTTAAAATTATTATTTATTTATTTTTGAGTCAGAAATATCCAATTTAGCAGAACTTACATACCAAACTTTACTGTTTTATTCCTATTCATATTCTGAAGGTTTATACAGAGGGGTTTGCTCATATAGCTATATAATACGCCTGATTTTATACTTTTTTTCTGGCTGTTGAGTTGACAGTATTTTCAGATTTATGGAATGATAAAAACAGAAATCCCAAATCCCCTAATATGCCAACAAAATGAAACAAAAATTTTAATATATATATATATATATATATATATATATATATATATATATATATATATATATATATATATATATAGCCTATATGAAAATGTGTGTGTATTTAATTGGATAATGTCTCGTTGGCTCATTGTATAATTTGACTTTTTGATTTTCTAATTAAGGTGTTTTGCTATGCCACAGGGAAAAGAAGAAATGAAAAGCGTCTACATTTTGCCTCTTCTAGCATTCTTGCTCAATTACCATGTGGATGTTTGTGGGTCGCGCTCAGGTTTGGCATATGCTTCAAATCCAGTACCCCCAGCAGTGTACAGTGATTCCCATCAGGCCGTATGCAGAATACGCCCTAACACTCAACTAGCACCTGGCATGCCTCGTGTGTTTGGTCACATTCTTTTCATACAGTCTGGCCCAAACGACAAGCTGAGGGTGACTTTCAGGCTGTATGGTCTCCCTGTCTCCAGTCAGCAGCCCAGAGCGTTGCACATTCATGAGTACGGAGACTTAAGCAAGGGCTGCGGATCTACAGGTGGGCATTACAATCCCCTCAGCGTGAACCATCCACAACATCCAGGGGACTTTGGGAACTTTGTGCCTGTTAATGGGAAGATTCGTCACACCCAGGACTCCAATGCAACACTCTTTGGGACTCTCACAATACTTGGCCGGTCTGTTGTCATTCATGAGGGGGAGGATGATTTGGGCAGTGGTGGCAATGTGGCAAGCTTGCTGAATGGCAATGCTGGAGGGCGACTGGCATGCTGTGTTATTGGACTGGGCAACCCTCAAATTTAATAGAAAATAATATACAATTCATTTTTGAAGTATTTATCAATAGAATATCTGATACACTCTAAAAAATGGAATTGTAGAATTGCATTAATTGGTCAAAATGTCTGGTTGCTATTATATCTTCAACACTAAATAACCATTAAACTGAATTAATTGGCTTTTTAGATGTCTTCATTCTTTAAAATATATCTCTGTTAAGTATTTTTTTACGCTTAATTTAGTGACATAACTAATGCAACAAAAGCAAAGAATAGATCCAAAAAAAATATATATATATATACACAGTGAGGAAAATAAGTATTTGAACACCCTGCTATTTTGCAAGTTCTCCCACTTGGAAATCATGGAGGGGTCTGAAATTGTCATCGTAGGTGCATGTCCACTGTGAGAGACATAATCTAAAAAAAAAGTCCAGAAATCACAATATATGATTTTTTAACTATTTATTTTTATGATACAGCTGCAAATAAGTATTTGAACACCTGTCTATCAGCTAGAATTCTGACCCTCAAAGACCTGTTAGTCTGCCTTTAAAATGTCCACCTCCACTCCATTTATTATCCTAAATTAGATGCACCTGTTTGAGGTCGTTAGCTGCATAAAGACACCTGTCCACCCCATACAATCAGTAAGAATCCAACTACTAACATGGCCAAGACCAAAGAGCTGTCCAAAGACACTAGAGACAAAATTGTACACCTCCACAAGGCTGGAAAGGGCTACGCGGAAATTGCCAAGCAGCTTGGTGAAAAAAGGTCCACTGTTGGAGCAATCATTAGAAAATGGAAGAAGCTAAACATGACTGTCAATCTCCCTCGGACTGGGGCTCAATGATCCTAAGAAAGGTGAGAAATCAGCCCAGAACTACATGGGAGGAGCTGGTCAATGACCTGAAAAGAGCTGGGACCACCGTTTCCAAGGTTACTGTTGGTAATACACTAAGACGTCATGGTTTGAAATCATGCATGGCACGGAAGGTTCCCCTGCTTAAACCAGCACATGTCAAGGCCCGTCTTAAGTTTGCCAATGACCATTTGGATGATCCAGAGGAGTCATGGGAGAAAGTCACGTGGTCAGATGAGACCAAAATAGAACATTTTGGTCATAATTCCACTAACCGTGTTTGGAGGAAGAAGAATGATGAGTACCATCCCAAGAACACCATCCCTACTGTGAAGCATGGGGGTGGTAGCATCATGCTTTGGGGGTGTTTTTCTGCACATGGGACAGGGCGACTGCACTGTATTAAGGAGAGGATGACTGGGGCCATGTATTGCGAGATTTTGGGGAACAACCTCCTTCCCTCAGTTAGAGCATTGAAGATGGGTCGAGGCTGGGTCTTCCAACATGACAATGACCCGAAGCACACAGCCAGGATAACCAAGGAGTAGCTCTGTAAGAAGCATATCAAGGTTCTGGCGTGGCCTAGCCAGTCTCCAGACCTAAACCCAATAGAGAATCTTTGGAGGGAGCTCAAACTCCGTGTTTCTCAGCGACAGGCCAGAAACCTGACTGATCTAGAGAAGATCTGTGTGGAGGAGTGGGCCAAAATCCCTCCTGCAGTGTGTGCAAACCTGGTGAAAAACAACAGGAAACGTTTGACCTCTGTAATTGCAAACAAAGGCTACTGTACCAAATATTAACATTGATTTTCTCAGGTGTTCAAATACTTATTTGCAGCTGTATCTTACAAATAAATAGTGAAAAAAATCATACATTGTGATTCCTGGATTTTTTTTTTTTAGATTATGTCTCTCACAGTGGACATGCACCTACGATGACAATTTCAGACCCCACCATGATTTCTAAGTGGGAGAACTTGCAAAATAGCAGGGTGTTCAAATATTTATTTTCCTCACTGTATATACAATAATAAAAATTAATTATATATATATTTTAATTAATTAAATAAAAACAGAATTAAAGAACTATAGGTGTATTGAAGTCTAACTAACATCAATAATTACAAAACAAGCACAAAAGACTAAAGTGGAAAGAAAACAATATATATATTATTATTATTATTATTTATTTTTTCTTTTTTTGCTGTGGTGCTTCTTACGCCGTCCGATGCTTAGATATAGGCCTACTGATAAAGCTCAAATTTTGGCCATCAACATTTCTTTTTGACCAACAACATTTATGAATATGATGTTTACCTAAAATAATAAATAAATTACGAACAGAACAAATGTTATTTTCTAAAGGTTTGTCATGCATATTCTAGATATTTAAAACATAAAACACATTTATCTAACAAAAAAAATCATCTCCAGAAGAACAATTCAGTGCAAATAGTCAAAGAAAAGATGATAAATACTCTCAGCATTCAAATTACAAAACACATGTCAAATCAATATCTTATTTTTTTTAAAGAAAGTGTGACTTAGCTGTTTAATGTGAACCTTGTAGTTTCGCTGCTACACAGCAGCGCCATCTAGTCTCAACAGAGTGACACTATTCTTCTACATCTTCAAGAAGAATGGAGGAACTTACTATTAAGCTCATAGCGGATGGCATTCAGAAAAAAGTAATCTCTCCCGGAAAAGGAGAGCTTTCAACGTTTCCTAATGGAACAAAGGTAATGTAACGGTCAGGACACATTGTACAGTAATGAAATGTCGAGACAGAGAACAAATGTACGTTAGCTATTATTTTAACGTGTCGAACTCCACAGATAGCGAGCTAACGTTAGCTATATTCACCAGTTTTGACGTGTAATGGGCTTGAATTCGCCCGAAAATAGCCCAGAAGTCGTGCAGTGGGTTATGTTAAGTATATATCGTATTAGTACTGTGAGAATTTTTACTATTTCATGAGCTGTTTTTACAAGGAGGCCCAATGTATTCAGATTTAGCCTTTAGCGAAACATCGGGATGGATAGCTACCTGATGTTACAGACCACCATCAAGGAGGACTCGCAGACAATATGCGTGTCTTTCGGTTTGCATTTTTGGCTCTGAGAGGGGAAAATGTTCCTCCCTTCTGAATGACATCTGAAAGCTATACGTAACGTTAGCCCTTAACAGCAGCGTTTTAACTGCAATATCATGTAACTTTTAGCCACTGGCTAAGTTAACGTTACATTATATTAAATATCAATAATACTTAACCTGTAAACCAGGTTAATAATAGTCTGAAATAATAGTCAGAAAAATTAAATGGAATTAAATTTTTTAAATGGAAATAAAGAAAAAAGGTTTGCATATGTTGGCAATAGTAAGTAAAAAATAAAATGTAAACAGCAGAGATGTCTTATGTTTTTGCACTGCTTGTTGGGCTCAAAATTTTGAAATAATATTATTTAATAAAACAAATTTGTATCTCTTGAAAGGTCAAGTTTCATTACCGCACTAGTCTTTGTGATGGCACTGTGTTGGATGACTCCAGGACAATGGGAGGTCAGAGTAAACCTATGGAGCTCATACTGGGGAAGAAGTTCAAGCTTCCTGTGTGGGAGCAAGTGGTTACCACAATGAGAGAGGGTGAAATTGCTGATTTCACCTGTGATGTAGAGGTTAGTGACCTGTATGTAAATATTTATGAATAACTACGCGTTTAGCATTATTTTTTTAGATTCTTCGGCTCAGTATTGATTTGTTTTTGTTTCCACTTTAATAGCACACAGCTCTCTACCCCATGGTTTCTCTGTCACTACGCAACATCAGCCAAGGAAAAGACCCTCTGGAAGGACAGAGACACTGCTGTGGAGTAGCTCAGGTTCACTCACATCATTCCATAGGTCACCACGATCTGGATAAGTTGCAGGCCCATCCTCAGCCTCTAGTTTTTACTCTGGAAATGCTACAGGTGAGAAACAGTAGCATGATATCCTTTTTAGAGATGTTAACTGAGCTATATCATAATAAAACTGCCTAATATTTAACAACAAAAATACATGAATTACGAATCGTCTGTTTCATGATTCTCTGTGTATGTAATCATCTCCCCAAGGTATTGCCCCCCGGCTCCTTTCAGTTGGAAATATGGGCAATGACAGATGATGAGAAACTGGAGGCCATACCGCAGATCCACGAAGAGGGAAACGCGCTATTCAAGAGTGGAGATATTGCAGCAGCTGCTGAGAAGTACTACAATGCTATAGCCTGTCTGAAGAGCTTACAGATGAAGGTTAGTCTTAATAGTTGCAAAGCATTGAGGTGTCATGAAACCGGTTTTATTACTGGTCGATCACTCCTCAGATTTGAAAAAGATTAAGGAAATGGGCATGCAGAGCTGTGGAAAAGTGGGAGTGTAGAGGGTGGGAAGAAGGGAGAAAACAACCAATATAACACAGACCTACAACACACTCATTAAACAGACAAATGCATATTAAAATATGAGCGGAGAAAGAAAAGCACAACAGAGTTGGGGACACCTTGATCTATTTTAAATAATATGAACTTATGACAACAAACTCACAAAAGTCTTATCATGAACAATATCATTATCATTCCTAACAACAACTATCATGAACAAATCAAATATGTTTTGATAAATTATTCTTAGCAATATTAACAAATCAGCATTATAACTTTGCAGAGCTATTGGTCTATATGGAAAATGAGGTAGAACATTAAAAAGATCTAATAATATTTTCATTATGTATACGGGCACTACAATATTTTTTAAATGACACACATCAGTTTAATACAGAAAGAATAAAAGTATAGTTAATTTTTTTGTCCATTCCTCTTTGACTTTTCGGCTTAAAGTTTCTTCAGTGTATAAGAATTAGTTCATGATCAGAAGTACCACTGCATCAGTGTCTTTATTTACATATATTTTAAGTGGATCAAAACCTTTCATCAAAGTTATACATGAATTTTACAATATTGAACAATACCCGTTCTTGTCTTAGGACAACTTTGATTACATTTTTTGATCCACTTCAAATGTTGACTACTGTATTAGAAGAGACATTATGAAATACGTGCATAGCAACTTGAAACACGCTTGCTCTGGTTCGGATATGAACTGTGATCCGTGTTGCGTGTGTTGTTACATGTTAAATATCGTTACAGTCATATTTTTTCATGTGTTGGAAGTCAAACTCCAGCTCTGACTGCATTGTGGGAAAAATACAAACAACACTTTTGTGTTGCTGTACAGTGAAAACAAACCCTTGTGTCCGAACTTGAAAAGGCTACATGAATGAACAGCTCTGAAACTCTCTTTTGTAACATTTGAATTTTCCGCTGTAATGCGATCTCATGCATAATACTGCGCAGTGATTGGATTAAGAGTTTATATGCATGGATAAATGCAGAGAAAAACTCTGCAGCCAATCCCCACTCCCAATTAATGCATATACCTCACTTATGTTGTTGGTTCAAGTTTGCTTTTTAAACTAGAGGAACAAAATAGTTCCAAAAAATGAAAAATAATCACTTTTCCCTTAACAATAATTTAAGCATGTATTGTGTGCTTTTGTTGTTTTCAAGTGCAACTGTACATATGTTAACATCTCAAAAAATGTTGTAGGGTTTCATGACCCTTTAAAACTTGCACTTACCTTGTTGAAGAATAAATGTATCCTTGAAGCATTGCATGCAAGATATCAGGGGTGGTTTTTGCACAGAAGGAAGAAACAGTTTGAAACCAACACTTCGGCTGCACGTTTAATGGAATTTGATCACAAATTGTTATTCTCAAACTGATTAAGCAAAATAATCTGAGATATTGGCCCGCTGCTTATTTATCCAAAAAAACTTTTTGACATTTGTTATCTCACATTATCGCCACCCAGTGCTAGATTTCAAGAGATTTAAGTCCCTCGATTAGCTTTTCTCTTAAATTGATACATTTTCTACATTTTCCTCTCAGTATTTTTCTTAATTTAACATGCTTTTTCTGCACTGCAAAAAAGCACTGATGATGTGAAAACATCTTCATGAGCATCACTTGTGACTAAATCTGCAAGAGAACCTTCTCAGGGACGAACCAAACATGAATCTCACAAGTTGTTTGCGATTGCTAAATATATGCACGTGCACAACCTCTGTGCTACAATACAAAGTCTTTGTTGTTGTTTTAATAGATAAACATTAATATATTTTGTAATTATTTCACTGTTTTAGCTTTTGAGAGAAGCTTCTTAACATTTTACACATTTTTATAATGAAGACAGTGTTAATGTATATGATAAATATAATCGAAGGGTAAGATATACCCTGTGTAGTTGATATTCTCTCGATTTGTGCTTTCTCAAACGAGATTTAATAATCGTGATTATCATTTTTGAGCCAAATAATTATCACGAGTTTAACCATTGTCGTGTAGCACCAGCCAACAGTGTATTATATTCCTGAAAGGGATAGTTCTCCCAAAAATAAATTCAATAATTTACTCACCCTCATGTCATTTCAAACCTGTAAGACTTTCGTTCATTTTCTAAATACAAATTAAGATCTTTTTGATTAAATCTGAGAGCTTTCTGTCCCTCCGTTGACAGATACGCAACTAGTACCACTATCTTCATTTGTGTTCTGAAGACTAACGAAAGTCTTACCAGTTTGGAACGACATGAGGGGGAGGGTAACTAATAACAGATTTGTCATTTTTGGGTGAATTATACCTTTAAGATTCAACTTTTACTTAAAACATATTCCCTGTTCAAAGGAGCGTCCGGGTGATGAGCAATGGATCAAACTAGATCTCATGATAACCCCTCTCCTCCTCAACTACTGTCAGTGCAAGCTTCTGCTGGGCCAATACTATGAGGTTTTGGACCACTGCTCTTCTATCATCAACAAGTACGAGGGTAAATATCAAAACAAGTCCAATCACATGTACTTTGTATTTACAGCTAGGCATCTCAAAGAAGCACCTTTTCCCCACTTTAAGGGTAGTGTTCATTTCTTTGTCCTAAATCTTTGAGGGAATTAAAAGCTGCACTAATATTATGTTCTTTACAAACAAGCTAGTTAAATTGAGTATCATGAGAAATGTTGTATTGCATTTCAGATGCCCATACTCGTCTTTTCTTTTTCACAGATAATGTGAAGGCATATTTCAAACGAGGGAAAGCTCATGCAGCGGTATGGAATGCAGCAGAGGCAAAAGCTGACTTTGCCAAAGTGATTACATTGGAACCATCACTTGAAACTTCAGTTGTAAAGGAGTTGAGAGCAATGGAGGAACGCATTCGGGAAAAACAGAAAGAGGAGAAGGGACGCTACAAAAACCTGTTCAACTACAGCGACAAAGCCTCTGCTGCAGCTACCACGGTTAGTTTCATCTCAAATGCGACCTATGAAGAATCTAAATTAGGGTGTATGATACTGTTAAACAGCAAAAGTAACCTGTGCTATTTTCCTCTTTTCAGGGCTGAAACAAAGATGAATGTCATATTTTCCATTTATAAGGAGATATGCACTGTTAAATTTGAGCATATGCACTCTGATAAATGTATCCCTCACAAGTTTATTTAACCCATCATCCCCAAAGCATCACCCCCTTATTGTTTGTCATGTTTTATTGGTAAATTGACATACAAATGAAGAGTGCATCCAGTGCATAGCTTTGAATGATGTGGCCATCCATTTATCCCTGAGAGTTACCCATCATTTGTTGAAGAATGCTCATTTTCATTATCAATGGGGTCTGCAACTCCTGTGAACCAGGAATGGGTAAATACCAGCCTTGTATATTCACTTTTTGGATATAGCTGATGGAAACTTCACAACCCAGTGTATTATGGTCAGTGCTCTTTAACAAGGGCAGTCTGAAAGAAACAAAGTTGAAAGACAATCTGATGATGATAAAATGGGATTGCTATGACTATATATCCCCCCCATCCCCATCCCCATCCCAATCCCATTTTTGCATTATTCTTTTGTATTTATCATGATTAATTGTATTGCTATTACCCTTATTGTCTTTGTATGTATACTACATTTTAATCTTGAAAGATAAAGGAAATAAATATGAAATGTCAGGCATTAGAAGGCCTGTGAAATATATAAGTGAAAGACACATTGTTAACACTGTGTTAGCACAATGTAAAAGAATATACTTCCCCCATCAGTGAAACAGAACACGTATACTCGTTCACATGTGTAGTTAATAATTGTCACAGTTAAACCTATATATGTCACAAATAAAAAGATATTTTTAAAGTGCTTTTTAAATACACGTTGCTGCATCTAGTCTACATTTATGTTGTGACCGAAGCCAAATAAAATTCTTCACCCAATTTTTTAAACAAGCACTTCTTGCATGCAGTGGAATTAAAAATCTGGGAAATTGATTGATTGTTTTTTAAAATTTATTTAAATACAGAATTGCAAAAATTGGGCGTAAAAAATTTATATGCTAATCGCAGTGACACTACATGAGGTGTACATCTGGGGGATAGCTATGCATGGACAAATATCGATAAGAAAGAGATGGTGTTGTAAATAGCTTGGCAAAGAGAAGGGGCATGTCTGTGAGAAACAGAACAATGAGGAGACAAGTACCGGTGGAAGGGAGGGTGGGTGTGTGTGTGTGTGTTATGTGCGAGCACTTCGCTCTGTCTCCGCTAGACACTCCCTGACAAGAGCACGTGCATGGATGATACCTAAAGAAAGACAGAAACGCATATCAGCCATTTCAAAGGTAAATGTTTTAAAGCATGACAGACCTTTGTCTAATGAACCAAGCAGCAGATTGTATGCATAGTAATTTATCCTTGAAAGAATTTTTATATTATTAAATATACAAAATTACTACATGTCAGACACTAGATGGCAACTTTTATATGTAATGCAACGTCAATAATTAAACTGAACAAAAGAAACGTTTAAAGTCTGATCCCATGTGAAGAACTGAAAAATCGAGTGAATGAGTGAAATCATGACTACTCTTAGTCTTACATTCCTCCAGGGGGCTACACGTCAATTACTGTTACAAATGTGCAGCATGCACTTTATTCAGAAGGGTGTGGTGTACCTCTCTTCAGTCTTTCCATGGCACTTTTGCTGCCAGCGTAGGTAGGACGAATTTCACGGCTCATCTCCTCAATGACGGAGAGCAGCTCACTATACGTAGATCCCTGGGACACTTTAACTGGCTGCAAAAAACAAGACAGGGCTCGACATTAAAGCTTGTCCGGGAATAGTGGGGAAGTCAGAAGTAACAAGTGAAAGAGAATTTGACTTGACAGACCGGACGAGTAGCCTGATTAAAACGTCAAAAACAAAATAAAACGTGGGAATCACCAAAACGCTAGAATAATTCTGATTTTATTTAATTTAGTGGCGATTGATAGTGGATAATAATAATGTACTGACTGACTTTAACATGGCGCACTGTTGAGGCTCGTGCAGCTTCTCAGAGAAAAAAAAAAGCGAAGAAACTTAGTTAAAGGGATAGTTCTTCCAAAAATGTAAATTCTGCCATAATTTACTCACCCTCATGTTGTTCCGAAACCTGTATGAATTTATTTTATGGGGGCCCATTGACTTCCATAGTATTTTTTTTCCATACTATGGAAGTCAATGGGGCCCCACAACTGTTTGGTTACAAACATTCTTCAAAATATCTTCCTTTGTGTTTAACAGAAGAAATTCATACAGGTTTGGAAGAACTTGAGGGTGAGTAAATGACAGAATTTACATTTTCGAAAAAATTCAAAATGTTGAGTTTTTATATTTGTAACATGATATAGTTAAGCAACATCACACAATCAAGAGTGCAGTTTTCCTGAATACCATCACGATTGAAAATGTGACACTGATTTCATACGGTCAATAAACAAATAGCCTAGTTAAAATTAAGTCACTTACATTTTACACACAATATTGTCTGTTTTTGTTCTGTTTCAGCAGCAAAAAAAATTCCAAACAAAGATCACAGCAGAACCATAGCACATCTCACAGTAACACTCAACCGTGTTTTCATTACTGATCCAGCATTTTGAACAAATCGATTGAGTCAAAGATTCAATGACCCATTCTTGAACAAATCACCCGTTTGAATGAATGACTCAATGACTCACTCATTAAAACCGCCACCTGTCGCCACCTACTGGCTGTTTAGTTAATTTCTTATTTGTATATGAAAAATATTATTTTTAAAACAATCTCATAACATTATATAATGCAATTGTAATTTTTCCATGTAAATTATTTAATTTGATTGGTTACAGTCCTATAATGTCATTATTTTAATTCAATTTATTGATCAAATTTAAGAATTTAAAATGAAAGATAAAGAATACATTTAATAAGATAAAGGGGGGAAATGCCCTCAGGGTAAATATCACAAATATGCAGATTTAAATATGTCAAAAGCTGATCGAACACTGAGAATATTGCTTCAGAAAAAATATTATTTACTACACAAAATCCTATTTTTTCCAGACAAGCAACGTTTTTACTTGGACACGTTAATGACCGATTTACAAGCACATGACAAGACTTAATTTCGAGCCCTGCAAGATAGTTTTGCAGAAGTCTGAGCGATACCCTCTTTACTAAAAGGTAAAGAAGTATCTTTTTGAAAGAAGTATCTTATGCACACTGTTTATTTGTATCATCAATACTATAAGTTTTTGCTGCTTAATATTTTTGTGGAAACCATGATACACTACCAAAGTTTGGAGTAAGATTAAAAAAAACCAGAAAATAATATTTTATTGATCAAGGATGCATTAAATTGCTCAAAATGGGTTGATTGGGCTCAATTCTGGAATGTTACAGAAGTTTTTTTTTTTTATGAAACCTGTTCCCTTAAACTTTCTATAAAACAATCCTAAACTTTTTTTTAGCACCGTTCACACAAAAATATCAAGCAGCAAGCTGTTTAACGTTAATAATAAAACTCATTATTAATATGTAATTGAGCACTAATAATAATTTTAAATGATTTGGTGCTGAATTCTCATCATGTGATACTGAAGACTGGCTGTTGAAAATTCAGGAATAAAGTAAATTTAAATATATTAAAATCTATTACAATAGAATTTATCTTTTAAATTGTAATAATATTTCACAATATTGTTTATACTGCATTTTCCCTCAAATAAATGCAGTTTTAATAACATTAAAAAAAAAAAAGTTAATTATTGACCAGTACTTTTACTTTTTTAATAAAATACTTTTGACCGGTAGGGTTCATGTATATAAGTGTACCCACAATTACCCACAACCCAACAATTCCACTGTTATCATAAACTTAACTTACTTGTACAAAGCCCATTGATGGTGGACCAAAGTCACTAAATGCTGGTCTAAAGTTAGAAGAGGAGGCCAGAGATGGAGATGAGCCACATGATCCTAAAACCAGAAAGCAATAGGAAGACCAATCACAAACCATGATAATGTCAAAAGGCCAATTTCAACCAATGACATCTCGCCACCCAGTGTGAGTATGGAAGGAAGTGAGGAAAGATACAGCAAAGATCGGATGCATTGATGTGATGGTGGCACACTCACATATGGGTAAGACAACACTTAGCTTTTAAGCATAAACGCGGTAAGGTGCGGTTAGCAGCACACTATTCCACATTTATGTAATGAGCAAGACAGATGGCTATGGCTCCTTTAACTCCTCCCCCTTTATCTGTGCCTCTGACCTCTTTTACAGTAGGTTCACTGACCCCTTTCCCCGGGATTAAAACCGGTGCATTTGAAAACGTGATAGACACAAATTACCCCAGATGCGAATAAAATGTATGTAAAAAAAAACATGAATGAAAGGAGCACAATGAAACTCACCTGGTGGAGTGTGGTTGGAGCCGGTGGGTGCGGGGGCGATCGGCTTGTAACTCATATTTACACCGCCGTCGACTGTAGCCTCGCTTGATGAAAAGTTTCTTCTAATCTTCTGAATGCAATCTCGATGGGCTTTGGTATCTGAAGCAGGGACGATGCTGACCAATTGTTAACACAAAGAGCAGATATACAGATAAGTATAAGAGGTGGGAGACATGGTAAAGGCTAGCGGACAGAAAAGACGGTCCCCTCTTAACTTCACCGGCTTCAAGCCCTGATTCTATTTAAATCGTCTGCCATTGATAGACTTTTCCACTATTTTCTGCTAGGGTAGAACAACGGCCACTTTCAAATAAGTGCGAACATTTCTGCGTAATAAAGAGTAGAGGATGTCTGTAGTGGTAGGCTATGAAAGGTAAATTTAACTATACCCACCTCTTCCGCGAAATCGCTCGACAGCGACACGCGCTAAGTATCCAACAAGCCGACAAATGAAACAACAACCGTAAACACTTCGCGATATGTTTGACAGTTAAAGATGGTTTCTGGTCGCCGGCTTACACTTGTTCGAGGAGGTAAGTGGTGAATATAACGCACGGGAATAGTTTCTCTACGCGGAGTTGTCGGTTCTTCTCCTCTCTTCCTGCGCGTGCTAGCCTGCTATGTTATTTTCCCATGATACTCGGCAAAAAAGAGTGACTGCGTCATCAGGCACGCGCCTTTGCCCTCTCTTTCTTCCACAATGAAGATTCCATTCTGGAATTTTCTTGTTGAGGTGTTTGGAGAGAGTGTGCTACAGTAAGCCGGGGAAGCGTTTGAAAAATACCTGACCCGTTGTATGATAATATTTTTGTTTTGTTATTTTAGAGTAAAATATAGCCTAATAGAATGCATAGTGTTGAGGCTGCTACCTGACTGCCTAAAACTAACTCCACCCACACACCTAATCCTTAACCTACCCATACTGGGTAATAATCTGGCAGGGGGTCAGAATGTGGCACAACACCTATATACTGTCTGCAAGCATGTACAATAGGCTACACTGCATTAAACAATGCAATGTGCCATGTAGGCTACATTTAAAAAGTTAGTTGAAATATTAGAATACGGTTATTTTAAGGAGATGTATTGAGTAGGCCTACTCTGACAGCTGTTTGAAAGAAACTGTTCTTTATTGATGGATGTTTTAGCTGTTAATGATCTCCAGCTTCTGTCTGAGGGGAGTTGCTGTTATGTGCCGAGTTAGATGGATCCATGCCATGGTCATCTTTTTTATGTGTATTGGTGTGTTAGATTATGTGCTGGGGGAGATCTGTACCCATGATCTTTAAAGCTTTAGTGACAATGTGTTAAAGTATTTTCTTTGCCGTACTAGACAATGCCTGAATGATGTTTTAAAACAGACTAAGGTGCTGACATGGTTTCCAAATTTCCTTAGTTGTCTGACTAAGAGTTTTTCTAATGAGGTGGTATTGATTTGTCTGCAAATATACCTATGCATTTGCAGTCTGTTATGGTGACTGATTTGATGGACATTGATGCATTGGGAGTTTGGTCTGCAGGTGAAGCAGTTGAGAACCACTAATACCTACTTCATAAGTGCCAGATTGCAGAAGTCTCTGTCATTAAGCTCCTCCCCTAGTCACATATAGATAGAAAGCACTTACATGCTGAAATCAGATCTGCTTCTAAATGATTAATGGTATGCATAGCCTACTGTAGAGTCCATTATTTGCTGTAATATTGAAGTTTATTACTGGTTGCCAGAGAAATGGTTGTAACTTATGCTATGCATCATCTAGTTTAATCTGTAGGGAAATAGAGGACACAAATACAGCTTGAGCTTATCTTAATGTAAAGTAATGACCAATGTCGGTGAAGCTTGTCTATAACCCAAGACACAGAAGCCATTCATTCAAAGAATTGCTGTGTCATTGCCACATATTCCACTTTACCCACATGTTTTCATTGCAGAGATCATCTGTGCATTTTCAAACTTGCTCTATGCAGATAAAGCACACTTTTGCTGATATGACATTTAATTTAGGCCTATATAAGTTAATAGCCTGTAGCAATGAAAACAGGAAGTGTGATTAATTATTATTATTATTATTATTTTTTTTGTTGCAATAATTAGCACATTTTTAAAATCATCTTAAGGCAAGCACAAACACAAACAAACAGTAGTGGTATGATCTAATGGTTACAGGCTACTTTTAGTCGTTTTATTGAATTTGTGAGGCCTCCAATGGGACAGTCTAAAGCACAGCTGCATCAGAGCTGCTGATTCTGGAGTCAGTCCTTCGTGCTGCAGTTCACTGTGCGGGACAGGGGAGCGTTTAGATTTTCGTCTCCGCATACAGCCATGGATCTTACAAACGATAGATTTACTTCCATCCGGAAGTGTCTTTTGGTAACACTACTATTAATTTGTTCATTTCAACTGGTTCGATCAAAGCGAATAATCAAATGTCCTTCAGGATGCACTTGCACGACAGATTCAGTCATTTGTGTCGGTTCTTCTCTCATCCCCCGGACTATACCGAGTGACATCAACTCTCTGTAAGTGCAATATTATGTTCTCGTAACAATTTTCTGAGCGAAAATCCTTATAATTATACAGTATCAAACAGAAAGATGGTGCGACATCCAAGCCTATAAAATATTTGTTTTTGAAACTGAACGCGCATGTCGTGTTAAAAATTTTTTGAAAGTGCAATATTTATTAATCTGTTATTATTATTTTTTTAGGAGTATTGTTAATTGCAGTTTCCCAGACATCAAGGAGGCTATGTTCTCGCTCATGCCCTCACTGCAGTTAATGTAAGTGACTGCTGCATCACTTTATTAAATGTAGCCTACCTGTTTATCTGCATTAGAATACACTATGTATTAGATTCAAGGAAAATGTTGGTCATTTCTGTACTATGGGACCGGGTATTAATTGTGATAGTTTATGCATCATGGTAGGCTATTTCCTATCTTTTTTTCTCTCTTCTCAGTCTCCTTAGTTCTAATTCATTTTCTGAAATAAAGGAGGATGCATTCTCAGGGCTTCCTCATCTTGAGTATTTGTAAGTATTTGGACAGCATTTCTGCAGTTACATTTATGATCAAAAGTGATCACTTCTTTACATTATATATTACTGACTAACTAAGATCCACATATTTGCTGGATATCTGGATCATTATACCTGCAGAATGACTGACTAAAATTCTTGGCGATGTATATTTTTTCTCATTTTAATTCTCCAACTAGATTTATTGAGGGCAACAAAATTGAAGAGATAAACAAACATGCCTTCAGAGGACTTCGGGATGTTACACATCTGTGAGTATATAACATGCAGCAAGGAATGGCTAAGACATTGCAGAATTCATATTAATTTAGATTACATAGATTTATGGTTGGCATAATATATAATATTTAATTAAGTGGGTCATATATATATATATATATATATATATATATATATTTCACTACATAGTGTGATACAGAATGCACATGCATAATGCATTTTCCTAGTTTTTATAATAAACCTGGCACGATTGTTGGCTCTTTGATGAATGCTTTGTTCCTCTTTTGTAAGTCACTTTGGATAAAAGTGTCTGGTTAATGCATAAATGTAAATGATACACTGCTGACTGCTATTGTCTTGAGTATTATTAATTATAAGGTACATTGGTGCTTAATCCTGATTTATCTCACATACACAAGTATAAACTATATTTAACGTTTTTTTGCCTGTGTGTATTGATTCATTTCCTCTGTTTTTACAGATCATTAGCAAACAACAATATAAAAACATTGCCCAGAGGTCTCTTTTCTGATCTGCGCTCTTTGATTGAACTGTGAGTTCTTCAGTTCACTATTTGCAAATGTGCACATGTTATCAACCACTTTTGCCAAGCAGATAACTTGTGTATTTATTATTTCATGTCTAATAAACAGAGACCTGCGAGGGAACATGTTCCAGTGCGACTGTGATTCCATGTGGCTGATGCTGTGGTTGAAGCGATCCAATGCCACAATCTCAGATGTTTACTGTGCCAGTCCATCTGCCATGAAGGGTGTCCTGTTAAAGCATGTCCCAGAAAAACACAGCAAGTGTGTCTCCACAGGTAACTCAATTTCTGCTGCTCAGATATCTCAGATTTATTTCTGTTGGACTGTTGTGGTCTACCATTGCTGTGATGTCATGTGAGTGACAGGTGTCCCGCCCTCTCACCAGTAAACATGTCATCAGAGAAGAGAAGAGTCTCTGCAAGAGGAAGGGGAATTTATTTTGATTAAAGATTACGAAGGCACATGGATTTTTTTTTTTTTAAATGATGATGTGCACAGATAAATCATTCATAATAAATGCTGCAATATTACTTAAAAAACAAGAATTGTCCATTTTAATTTCATGGTGACTTTAAAGAAAATGCGATTTATTCACACTTGTTTAATGACAATGAATGAATGTGCTACACTCTGTCTGTTTCTTTTCCCTTCAGATTTTGTTCAGCATCAGATAGTGAATACTCAATCCATGTCAGCAGACATCTTCTTTCACAAAGATGATATATATGTTGCTATGGCAGTTCCAAATTCAGACAGCTGCATAATCATGGAATGGGATCACATTGAGACAAATTTCAGGCCTTTTGATGAAATCACAGGTTTGACAGTGTTAACTCCTTAATCATTTGTCATATGTTATAACTATGAAAGAGTATGGAAGTTTAATTTATTTTTTAAATATATTATATTTCAGGACGGTCTGTTGTTGGGTGCAGGTCTGTTCTGATCAACGAGCAGGCACTTGTCATTGTCTCCCAGCTCTTCGATGGCTCCCTTGTCTACAAATATGACCAAGCACAGAATAAGTTCACCAAGTTTCAAGCAGTTGAAATGCTTAATGTGTCCAAGCCAAATGACATTGAAGTCTTCCAGATCGGAGATGACTGGTTCTTCCTTATGGTAGACAGTTCCAAAGCTGGAATGACAACTCTGTTTAAATGGAACGAAACTGGTTTCTACCCATATCAGTTCCTTCATGAGTGGTTTCGTGATACCGATGCAGAGTTTATTGATTTAGATGGCAAATCTGTTCTCATACTAGTGAGCCGCTCCCAGGTTCCTGTTATCTATCAATGGAACAAGAGCACCCAAAAGTTTGTTTTACATGATGAGATAGCAAATATGGATGACATTGTCAGCGTGAAGGCCTTTAGGATTAAGGACGTTCTCTACCTTGCCCTCGCCTGCTACATTGGTGACTCAAAAGTCATGAAGTGGACCGGCAAACACTTTGAAGAAGTACAGGGCTTCCCTTCACGTGGTGCCACGGTATTACAGCCCATCAAGTTCAAAGACCAGCACTATTTGATTCTGAGCAGTGATTATTCTTTCTCCCAGATCTTCAGATGGGATGAGGAAAACCAGAGTTTTATCAAGTTCAGGGATGTGTATGTTCAATGGCCACGCTCATTCACAGCACTGTCAACAGACCAGCGTGATTTTGTGCTGGCCACCAGTTTCAAAGGCAAAACCAAGGTTTTTGAACATATTTCAGTGGATTATAGCAAATGATGCATGTGCTGTTATTTGTTCCATCTGGTCAGATGCTAAACCAAAACTCTATTCCTCAATATATGCATACATTTAACCTTGATATTTATGAATGTAATGTTTTGTCAACAAGGCTGAAACCCAGTGCACATCTCTATTCTCTAGTCTTGCAAAAGCTATTTATGCAACATTTTTGTATTAAAGTTTGAATAAATAATGCACTGCAGCTTAATTTATTCAGATGTTGAAAATACCTGAATGTTTGATCATATCAGGGCCCTTTTAAATAATTTAATTTTTGAAATATTAGGTTCACTAAAGGTAGGGACTCAGACTTCAATCCAAAAGACTGTGGACTTAAGATCAGCTTCAAGCTAATTTAACCTAATGAGCTGGCTTGACTGTATGCAAGCATGTTATTGGTGCTGACTAGTGTTATTATTCAGTAGAGACCCTCAATGTATTTGCCTTTGATGAATGAAAGCCTTATGTTTATTTATTTATTTATTTTACTAAATCTTTTTGTCAGTTTTATAACTGTAGCTGGCCGAGCAATATTACTGAATGTAGATTTGAAAATATATTAATGATAATAAATAAAACAGCATCTTCTATTGATCTGCTCACTCATTCTTGTTGGTTCTCATTCACATGTATGCTTTTTCAGTTTCTCACAAAGAAGCCAACTACATAAATGCTTAGCAGCTTGTCACGAATGCATCACTGTTCCATACTGTCAATATAAACAGAACATAAAAAGAAATAAGTACATTAAAATGGACATTCCAGGTGACACTTTACTCCTTGAGAGTGAGAAACTGCTTGTGTCTACAAGGATCATTTTACCAGCCAGTCAGCAGCATCATTATTTGTGACAGAGACCTTAGGTGTGATAAATAAGACTGCATCAGAATGTCACAGATGTAAGCATGCGTAATGTAAGTATTACATTTCTATATCAACAGTATATGATATTGTCTGCTGTGCATTATGTGCACATTAGTATTATTATATAGGCCTAGAGATAGCCTATAGTTTAACCTTAATATAGTGTAAATCTTAAGGGGATAGTTCACCCAAAAATTTACATACTGTCATTAATTACTCACCTTCATGTCGTTCCAAACCAGTAAGACTTGTGTTCATCTTCGGAAAAACAAACAAAGATCTTTTTGATGAAATCTGAGAGCTTTCTGTTCCTCCATTGACAGCTATGCAACTACCACTTTGATGCTTCAAAAAGTTCATAAAGAGATTGTAAAACTAATCCATATTTGAGCGGTTTAGTCCAATTCTTCTAAAGAGACTCGGCCACTTTAATGGACAGATTTAATTTAGGGTTTTATTCACATAAACATTGATCAGCAAACATAAACAGAAGCTCAACCGAACCTGCTTGACACGCAAGAACAAACCTCATTGGTTCTTCCGGAATCTCAAACATGCTGTTACACACGAGAATGAGGCGTGATGTGTGAGTTGACGAATGTCGTCTCATCAAAAAAAATCTGACTAAACCACTCAATTGGATTAGTTTTAGCATCTCTTTATGAATTTAGTATAGGCAGTCAACGGAGAAAGGTCTCAGATTTCATCAAATATATCTTAATTTCTGTGCGGAAGTCTTTTGAACGACAAGGGTGAGTAGCCTAATTAATGATGGAATATAAATTTTTGGGTGAATCAATTTAAGGGTGTTTCTGCAACAACTAGGCCTACAGGCACTTTTGACTATCCCAATATAAAAACAATCAACCTCTATGAATTTCAGTTTTAACCATCACGGTCTGTAACACATATAAAAATTTACACAAAATAGAATGTAGTCATTAAGATTTTAATCTGGAACATGTTTATTTTTTATGTTTTTCGGGTCATCTTCTTAAAAAGTGTCCTTACTGCAACATTACAATAACGTTTATTTTATAAATTTTTCTTTAGTAATTAAAAAAAATAAAATAATATATTTAAATAGCTTTTTCAAATTTGAAGCAGTTTTGTAAATACTGATATAAAAAAAATACAAAATAGGGAATTTCATGTTTTTTTCTATGCCATGTAAAAAATTTACAGTAACCTTAGATGTCAATTGTTTCCATACACACAAAATATAACATATTAAATTTTTTATGACAGATGTTGCAATTTCAATGTGTTAATCATCTCACCTTAAGTGTAAAAATATTTTTTTGCAAATGAAAATGTGAAAAAAGTGAAAATGGAGCAGTGCTGCGGTAATGACATCTTGTGTCGGTGAGGACACAATGTTAAACTGCCACGAAATAAAAAAATATTATAATCAATATATACTAATATATACTTCAGTACTAATAATATACTGAATATTTGTAATTTAATACAGTAAACCTTGAATTAGTCTCTACTGCAACACACGGTCTTTACTGCAACACCTAAATTTGCTGCGGTAAAGACATGTTGCGGAAATGACATTTTTGCTCATATTTTAGCTAATTGGCAGCTAGCAGGCCTACCACATTAGTTTTGACTCTTAGCATCTTAAAGGCATACTATGCAGGAATTTTACCTTAATATAACAGCTTCAAAGTAATTTCGGTGGTAAACAAACTCATAATAGGGCGATTCATCCTGGTAGTAAAGCTTGGGGGGGGGGTCGCCGCTGGAAATACCAGCAATGCAAGTCTGAGAGGGGCGCCCCTGACAAATCTCGCGAGAATCGCGACTTGCTTTACGGCAACGACGTCACACACAACAACAACATATGAAGCACGAAGACACTTGCGCTCATTTCAGATGATGGAAAAAGCAAAGAAAACGCGGTAGGAAGAAAGTAGGAAAAGGAAGGCTTTCACTCTTTGGCGCAAGTTAAAAAGTAGCACTGGATGCAACAGCGATGCTGACCTGGCGATCTTGCTGATGGACTAGTAAGTAAATATCTTACTTGTAAACTTGTTTGCGTCATATGTTGTATTGCGCAACTTGCGCTTGCTTGTAGTATGCCATTGTTTTTATGATGCTGTTCATTCATTCATTGGTGATAATTAGACCAGTCCAATAATTTCCACATATGTTTAGCTAGATTTCGATTATCTAATTATCTAGTGTAAACGAGCACAATTTGCAAACTATTATGATAAATTGCAATAATCATGTCTAATAACATCATAACGGCCAATGTTATGAAATAATGCGACGTACATTTAACTTTATTGATGTCATCAGGCATTTTGTAATGTTTACATTACAATCAAAAAACATAAATTAAATTATACATTAGGCCTAGACTATAGGCTATTTACTTGTGATTTAGCTGCAATCATGTAAAAACGTTATAAGCTGCCAAACGCGATAGGCTACTTTATTATTATAAAGTAGTCTAACACTTATATTATATTATAAGACATATTATCCGATTTTGAACATCATTAGTTCAGTAGACTATGCAGTATATGCAATAGCCCAATATTTTTATGAAATCGTGAAACATTACCTGGTCAATATCTTCGGTGTCTTGTGCGTGTTCCATGACCAACGCTACTATCCTACCGAACAGGGATGGAAATTAGCACCCGCCACCAGCCACCACCAGCACTCACCTACCGGCCACCGTGGCGGGTAAATAAAAATAACATCATGCAACGTTCGTCTGTTAGGACAAATTAGTTTGAATAAACGAGCAGACACTGATTAGCAAGACAACTAGCAGTGAATGTGCTTTCCATTAAATTAATCACACACACAGTAAACAAATCCTTAACAAAAAATAAACAAAAAAACAGGGCTATTCTGGTGGGTGCGGTGATGCTGTGGTAACGCGTTCATGTCCTAAGGGTGGCGCTGCCAAGAAAGCTCCTAAAATCTGTCACAAATAACAGGCAAAAGTAATGATTATGAATATGTAAACTATAGCAAGGAGATATTTTAATTATTTATTAATAAACAAGTATTTTCTTTGTCCGTGTCAGTTGCAAAGATGAAGTTGACGATGCTGATCGTGATCTTCGCAGTAGTGAACGCGCAAGAGAGAAATGCACATTTCATATGAATTGCATAAGCAGAGAGCAGTCTGTGTCTGTTTTCTTTCGTTTTTAATAGTTCTGTTTAAAAGTAGACATGTCTGTCTGTGAGGCTATACCTTATACGCTGAGTTTCGGTTCATTTATGAGAGGAGCTCCAGTTCACGCGCCGTCGCCTCCGTTTCGTGATTATCTACCGTCTGCTATATTTAATTATTATTGATTAAATCCAGGCAATTGGTTGATGAAACATTGATTAAAATTAAGATACAATTAATACAAAACGAAATTCACTTTAAAGAAAGGTTTTGTGCTTTCTGTCTCTGTGAAAGTTTTAAGCATCTTTTAGTGCCGCTTTCACAGTGGTCACGTCTGTAACATAGTTTTTTCCTCATATGGGAACTGAAATGAATATCAGTTCATGGTTTGTGTGTGTAGGCTATAAGAGAGAAAGAGAAAATGCCAGTATTTCATTGAGACTTGAGATTAAATAAAATGCTTAAGAATTGTAGATCTCGTATTAATTTTCACATGCAGTTACACATTGTCGTTAAAAATAAGAAAGTGGCTGGTAAAAACATTGAGTGGCTGGTAGATTTTGAAATCCACCAGTCACAGTGGCCGGTGGACAAAAAAGTTAATTTCCATCCCTGCTACCGAACAGGTACCGGTGTACAGGCTGGGGGGTGTATTTACGACAGTGCAAGTATTGCACAGCGACTCTGGGGGTCGCTGTTTGACAAAAACACAATTTCTGCATAGTATACCTTTAATATACATGAATTCAAAAAGTAATATACATTTATTTTTTAAATGTAGTTCAAAATACACAATTATTAACCTGAATGGTATAAGGACGCACAATAAATACTAGAGCAGAAAATATTATATTTACCATATTTTTTTGGTATCTGTGAGGTAGTGTGGTGGCCCAGTCTGTCAGCAATGTGCTCAAGGGATAATTTCTGTTTCCATAGAAACTAGACTTGTTTGTGTTCGATAAAATTTAATAATAAAAGCTTTTTTTCATTGTTGCGGTAAGGACTCAAAAGTGTGGGACAGGCACATTTAGTTAAAAAAATCATAAAAATGATCAGTAAATACAAGAATTTTAAGATGCTAAATTAATCTGTATATTAAACAGTTTGAAATAATGTCAAATTGTAATTAAATTAGCTTATTTTGTATCTCAACATTGACAGGTGGGACAAACAAAAATTATGTTTTGAGCTATATGCTTCATAATATTATATTTAATCACATTAATTAATAATATTTTTTGTCATTGTGTGTAATGGCACTGTGAATATATTTATGAAACATCAAATGACAAATTTTAACATAAATCTAAAATTTCACTGCTGGGACTTAAAGTGCCCGTAGTTGCACCCGACCGACGAAGTATGAGTATGAGTATTCTCATTTTTCTATTTAAAATTTCAACTATCCCTAAGAGCAGACTTATCAATATCAAATTTGGCCATCGCAAAACAATACAATAGAAAGAACAAATTAATATGGCTTAGATAATTATAATAATTTACAAGTTACAACATTATGTGAAATTCGTTATGTAAAAACAAGTTTACAGGGGTGCTTATTGCAGCAAAACAAATGCATTCGCAACGGTAATTATTGTTTGAGGCCATAGAAGCATTATGATCACATAACTAAACGTAAAATCTACATTACCCATGGTAGGCTATATTCTTTGGCTTTTGCAGCAGCCACTTCACCATAGACTGCACTTCACATGAATCGAGTCCTTTAAAGGGACACGCTGCCATACTGTTGGACATCATCCCAGCCGGAAATGATGTACGTGATATCGATGAAAGCTGAAACATGTAATCGTGTCATCCTTGTCGCAATAGATGCTTAGGACGTGACAGTTGTTGTTATTGACAGATTTTTTTAGAAGAATATTCTCTGACCGAAAATGAATCCTTCCAGAAGAAGCGAAAGTGATTGGCAGGGACTGGTGAATGAGGTAGGAAACGCAGACATATTGATGCCTCACGCTCCTCTGCACTCTATGAATCATACTATCATCAGCATTGCACTGTATAGAGGATGCTTACATTGACCATATAACATGGTTTTCAATTAATGTACCGACTTGACGTGTGTAAAACATAATGGCATGATTTTCTAAATACGATTTGCTGATGTACAGAGACATAAAAGCCTCGGTCCGTGTTCTCATATTTTCTTATGACCGCTTGTTCCTCTTATCGAATAGTAAGTAGGATATTTCTCATTACATCTTTAAACGTCTTGCATAATAATAAATCAAATACGTAAGGTCGACACGACATGATCAGCCGAGGGATTAACTTAAATCTTTATCCTCTTTCCTCTTCTCGTCAAGATCCATGAACTGCGCTGAATTCAGGGTAGGCTATAGCTGACATGCAAATGAAGCAAATCTTGAAAGTAATGATTTTCAAACTGCAATGTTGCACTATTACAGGATGATATAAAATCTCCTTAGGCTACACAAATCATCATACACGCAAACAATTTAGGAGAGGTTGCTTTCTAATAGTTTGAACGTAAATATGTAACTGTGATACACACAAAAAAAAGTTGGTTCTTCAGCGGTTCTTTGGGCTGGTTGAGGTGCTATATAGCACCACTACCATAAAAAGAACCAGTTCAGCCCAGTATGGTTCTTTAGTGGTTCTTTGGTGGTTCTTTGTATAGTTGAGGTGCTATATAGCACCTCAAAGAACCTGTTAAGGCCCTGTACCCAGATAGCACACGTAGCCTACGTCTGGCCGACATCGGCCCAACATCGAGCGTCGGCCTCCCTCCCTAACATCGCAGATTCGTTGGCCAGGCATAGGCAGATCTCCTGTCAGTCAATGCTCTATTTCCCAGCTCCGTAGGCCTATACGTCGGCTTTGTGTCGGCCCAGGGAGGCCGATGTCGCGTTATTCGTGTTCATCTCTTTAGCATCCAAACAACAAAATGTATTTTTATAATTAACCATTTTGATAAAGGATGTGATAACAATCTGAGAAATGGCTGGTCTTTTTAGACGTGTAGTAGGCTAGCTAGCCTACATGCCTAAGAGGCAGAGCTGTAGCCTGTGGGCTGCATTTAAAACTCTCCGTCTCAGACATCAGCAAATATCGTTCGTTTTTAAAGGGATGAAATGGCTGCACGCGATGAATTAAACTGACAGCGAATGGTTCGTGGTCAAAATTAACACAGATTGACACGAAAATTATCTCACCATAAATGCATTTAATTAAATTAAACTATTTTTCACAGACATCTTTTTACTTTAAGCCTGGGGTAAAAGCATTTAACATTACCAGGAGTAGGCCTACTTTAGAAAAAATAACTAATAGCCTAATGCGGACAAAAGTTTTTATTTTATTTTTATTTTGTGACCGCAGTATATTATGTGTGAGAATTGGCCATTACACCTATGAACAAGTCATAGATCTCCAAAATCAGTTTTGAAATTAATTTAATATGAATTCGATTTTTAAGTGCTGCATCTCTATGCGTGATTTTGACGTGGTTCAATCAATGGCCGTGCGCGTGAACTTTCTCAAACACTGGAGCGGCCGCGGCGCGGAGTTGCCATGGAAACGGCGCAAGACCACTGCTACTGGCAAGCAGCAAAACTCCCTCTCTCGCTGTTGTTTTCACTGCTTTCAGGTGAGATTAGTCTCTAAAAGCACACGAATAATACACACAACTGTTTTTTACATTTTTCTTACTTGTAATTGACACGCTTCTGTTGAATATATTTACTTTATATACATGATTTAGCATCTCAACCGTTTTCAGAAGAGGTAATGTTAGCTGCTAAGCTAACGGTAACTCGGTTGAGCTTTTATTTATGAAAGTTTGGGCTTTTTAATCACCTTTTATGTGTATATGAGAGGTTTTGTAAAGGTTTTACTTGGAAGTGAGCTAATTTATTTAACACAAACGTAAACATAAACATATGTAATCGGTAATGTTAACGTTAACGTTACTTAAGTTACACGGAGCGAGAAAATTGGCTAAAACTAGCTCAATGGTAAACAAATATTGATAAAAAAAATGTTATGTGATTCCAGTAGTAACAAAATAACTGTTACCAATAGGAGACAACTCCACGACTTCAACATTTCTGAAGAAAGCTGCTGCAGGAGAAGTAAGTTAACGCTAGGAAACACAGGTAAACCAAGGAAGCTCATTAAATAACGTCATATCCATTTTATCACAATATGTTTCACCTATATCTCCATGCATCTTTTTTTTTCTTCTCAAATTTACATGTTTTATTTGTTTAATTTATTTAAAGAAGGTTTTGACATCCAAACGTAAGTTACACTGTATGAGCAATATTAAATGAATAAGTAAACCCAAAAACAAATTCTGTTATCTTAATTAAGAAATAATTTTCTGTATATTCTTTCTCTTTTCTGCATTTCACCTCTGCTGTAGCTTCTTCTTTTCTTTTAATAAACCTGGCATTGTATAATAATATTGTTGGCTCTGTGTGACAAATGGTTTGTTGTTTTCCTAGATCCTTCAATGCTGATGCCCTGCACCGTAGCAGAGTTGAGCTGATCATCATCTCTAAAGCACTATTGATGAACCATAGTAAGTAAAACGTCAAACATACACTAATTGTGTTGGTACAAATGTTTGTCTCTTATGTAGTACAGTGTAAACTACTGTTTATATGTTTGGGGTCTTTTTAACAATGAGTCCTGGAGGGGTAAAAAATAGTTTAAACTGTTACAATGGTTTAGACAGCATTAAAAACAATAATATTGTGGAATAGTATACAAAATTTTAAATAACTGTTTTCTATGTGAATATATTGTAAAAATTTATTTAATTCCTGTGATCAAAGCTGAATTTTCAGCTTCACATCATCCTTCAAAAATCATTCTAATATGATAATTTGATGCTCAAGAAACATTTATGATTATTATCAGTGTTGAAAACAGTTGTGCTGCTTCATGTTTTTGTGTTTTTCAGGATTATTTGATGAATAGAAAGTAAAAAAAAAAAACACCATTTATTTGAAACAGAAATCCTTACTCTCTCTTTGGGTCAATTTAATGCATCCTTGCAGAGTAAAAATATGAATTTATTTTTCTTTTTTTTCTTTTTTAAATCTTATTGACCCTAAATGTTTGAACATGAGTGTAAACTACTGTTTATATGTTTGGGGTCTTTTTAACAATGAGTCCTGGAGGGGGAAAAAATAATTTAAACTGTTACAATGGTTTACACAAACACATTAATCAGCACAACTGTTTTCAACATTGATACTTGATTCGATAGATAGTAGGGCTGCACGTTTTCAAGTTTTTCATTAACCATTAACCGAGGGCCTTAGCGGTTAATACTCGGTTAACCAAATAAATAAATAAAACGTATTATTATTAACCATAGTGTGCGCCAGGGATGGAAATTAACTCACCCTAACCAACCAATGCGTATCCTATGCACGTAAAAACTCAATTTAGCGTATATAAATTACACGACAATGCACATGCGTGCAATATAGACGCATTTAGTGAGATCGGGTTGGAAAATTAATACTACAAGATCTACAACAATACTTAAGCAGTTTATTTAATCTCAAGTCTCAATGAAATAGGCTACTGGCATTTTCTCTTTCTCTCTTATAGCCTACACACACAAACCATGAACTTATATTCATTTCAGTTCGCATTTATGAGGAAAACACAATGTGGACGTGAGCGCTGTGAAAGCGGCACTAAAATATGCTTTAAAACTTTCATCAAACAGAAAGCACAAAACCCTTTCTTTAAAGTGAATTTCGTTTTGTATTAATTGTATCTTAATTTTAATCAATGTTTCATCAACCAATTGCCTGGATTTAATAAGTAAGAATTAAATATAGCAGACGATAGGCCTATATAATCACGAAGCGGAGGCGCCGGCGCGTGAACTGGAGCTCGTCTCATAAATGAACCGAAACTCAGTATAAGGTAGCCTACTCGCCTCACAGACATGTCTAACAGAATAATTCAAAACGAAAGAAAACAGACACAGACTGCTGCTCTCTGCTTGTAATCCGTATGAAATGTGCATTTGTCTCTGGCGCGTTCACTACTGCGAAGATCACGATCAGCATCGTCAACTTCATCTTTGCAACTGACACGGACAAAGAAAATACTTGTTTATTAATAAATAATTAAAATATCTCCTTGCTATATTTTACATATTCATAACTTTTGCCGGTTCTTTGTGACAGATTTTAGGAGCTTTATTGGCAGCGCCACCCTTACATGAGCGCATCACCGCACCCACCAGAATAGCCGTTTTTTGTTTTGTTTTTTTGTTAAGGATTTGTTTACTGTGTGTGTGATTTATTTAATGGAAAGCACATTCACTGAGTTGTCTAGCTAATCAGTGTATGCTCGTTTATTCAAACTAATTTGTCCTATAACAGACGAACGTCGCATGATGCTATTTTTATTTACCCGCCACGGTGGCCGTAGGTGAAGCGAGTTTACCCGCAACAACAAAATCACCCGCATCTGGCTGGTGGCGCGCCTGCTAATTTCCATCCCTGGTGTGCGCGCCGCAACCCCGAGATACAGACACACGAGAAAGGGGTAGTTTATTTTTAACACCTTTAATAACTGGTTGGACCACATTTGAAACGAAATTAATTTATAGAAATAAAATGCAGTGGTAAGGACAGAGCAGTTAAAGTAGGTCACTGACTTTTGCGTTCGCGGCCTGTGAACAAGGCCCTAGAATTTAATGCGGTCATATTATAGCACACTTTTTTTTAGAAACTTTGTGCAAAGAAACAGTCAAATAAATGGCGGTCTCTGGTGGTGCAAAAATTTTTATAACTAAATGCAATGCACGCCATTGACGCCAATTAACCGAGCAAACTGTTTCACTCGGTTAAGCAATTTTTAACGGTTAATCGGTTAATCGATTAACCATGGACACCCCTAATAGATAGATAGATAGACATACATACATACATACAGATAGATAGATAGATCAGACAGACAGATAGATAGATAGATAGATCAGACAGACAGATAGATAGATAGACAGACAGACAGACAGACAGACAGACAGATAGACAGATAGATAGATAGATAGATAGATAGATAGATAGATAGATAGATAGATCAGACAGACAGACAGACAGAGACTGGCAGTATGGACACACACACACACACCACGGCCGGCGAAAGCGCTGGGCAGACAGAACAGCTGTATACAGGTTATATTTTGTACCCAAATAATACATTAGTAATCGAATTGACTGCTCAATCACACCTTAATCGATCCGAAATTTCGATCTGATTGAAAGGGGTGGTTTATTCCTTTTCTAATCCGATCAAGAGATTCGATTTCGAATCGAATTGAAAACTGAAACGGGAAGGACTGCGCATATGCAATGATGTGTGGAACGAGCTGTTCCCAAGCTGTTCAGCAATCATCTGCCACAATCTGTCTTCAACTGTAACCGAAGTGTATCAACTTGTCAGACGCCATTCTGGATTTTGCCGTTCGCTTGTATGGTGGCTCTGAATTGTCAAAAAAACTGTTGTGTTTGCAGTCCAGTGCTGGTTGTTGTCCATGTTACCTGTTCCCTGCCTGTATTCATTCTTGGTTTCCCCCACGAGGGAGTTTGTTTTGTTGTTTAAATTATTTTCTGTTTTCTGCATTTGAATCCTCACTCTAATTTCTACCCTCCCGTGACATAACGATCCAGCCCTGATGAGGACTCAGCGGAAAACTTCGTGTCAACCACCAGTCGTGCCTATTGACTGCCTACACTATGACCGGATCATGAAAGTCTCTGCATTGGTTTCCCTTCACCAGGAGGGGAGGAACGTGAGAGACTTTGGCCGGGAATTTTTCTCTGCCAGTGAGGGTCTGGAGTTGGGAAAGACGGCTTTTAAGGACCTCTTTAATTATGCCCTGGATAAGCCATTTGATGCTTTTATTAACGTTCTAGACCCACAAAAAAAGAAACCTCTGGTGTGGCAACATGCAGCACCTCCGGAGGCAGTTCATCCCACTCCATCACAGCCGAGTCTGCTGCGGAGGGAGCTGTCCCTGTGAACACTGGAGGAAGCTGTCCCTGAGAATGCTGCGGAGGAAGCTGTCCCTGAGAATGCTGCGGAGGAAGCTGTCCCTGAGTCTGCTGCGGAGGAAGCTGTCCCTGAGTCTGCTGCGGAGGAAGCTGTCCCTGAGTCTGCTGCCGAGGAAGCTGTCCCTGAGTCTGCTGCCGAGGAAGCTGTCCCTGAGTCTGCTGCCGAGGAAGCTGTCCCTGAGTCTGCTGCCGAGGAAGCTGTCCCTGAGTCTGCTGCCGAGGAAGCTGTCCCTGAGTCTGCTGCCGAGGAAGCTGTCCCTGAGTCTGCTGCCGAGGAAGCTGTCCCTGAGTCTGCTGCCGAGGAAGCTGTCCCTGAGACTGCTGCCGAGGAAGCTGTCCCTGAGTCTGCTGCCGAGGAAGCTGTCCCTGAGTCTGCTGCCGAGGAAGCTGTCCCTGAGTCTGCTGCCGAGGAAGCTGTCCCTGAGTCTGCTGCCGAGGAAGCTGTCCCTGAGTCTGCTGCCGAGGAAGCTGTCCCTGAGTCTGCTGCCGAGGAAGCTGTCCCTGAGTCTGCTGCCGAGGAAGCTGTCCCTGAGTCTGCTGCCGAGGAAGCTGTCCCTGAGTCTGCTGCGGAGAAAGCTGTCCCTGAGTCTGCTGCCGAGGAAGCTGTCCCTGAGTCTGCTGCCGAGGAAGCTGTCCCTGAGTCTGCTGCCGAGGAAGCTGTCCCTGAGTCTGCTGCCGAGGAAGCTGTCCCTGAGTCTGCTGCCGAGGAAGCTGTCCCTGAGTCTGCTGCGGAGGAAGCTGTCCCTGAGTCTGCTGCCGAGGAAGCTGTCCCTGAGTCTGCTGCCGAGGAAGCTGTCCCTGAGTCTGCTGCCGAGGAAGCTGTCCCTGAGTCTGCTGCCGAGGAAGCTGTCCCTGAGTCTGCTGCCGAGGAAGCTGTCCCTGAGTCTGCTGCCGAGGAAGCTGTCCCTGAGTCTGCTGCCGAGGAAGCTGTCCCTGAGTCTGCTGCCGAGGAAGCTGTCCCTGAGTCTGGCCACCCGAAGGATCTACTCCACACTGGTCGTCTTCGCCATGGCCGCCCGAAGGAATTGCTCCGCCCGGCCCGTCTGCACACCTGCTCCGCCCTGGTCGGCTGCACTACCTGGCTCAATCCCTCCCTTCCCTCCCTGTGTAGCGTTTTGAACTGTCTGTCTGCTTTGTTGCTGTGTTCTGTTTGGTGCCCCTGATTTGGGGATGCCAGGTGACGTCCCCTTAGGGGGGTGGGGGGGGGGGGGTAATGTCAGGGTTCTGTCACGTCTATTTTGGATAGTAGTTCTCTGACATTCCTAGTTTGTCCCGTATATCTGTTAGTCTAGTTTAATGTGAGCACATGGCTTCTGTGTATTCCTGGGCCATGTGCTTTTCTGTCTAATTGTCAGCCCCTCCCATCTCATTATCTGTTTAGTGATTAACCTTCCTCACCTGGTTTGTCTCGTTAGTCTCCTGTGTTTGTTTCCTATATAGTCTCCTTTGTGTTTGCAGTCCAGTGCTGGTTGTTGTCCATGTTACCTGTTCCTAGTGTTTTGTTCCCTGCCTGTATTCATTCTTGTTTTCCCCCACGAGGGAGTTTGTTTTGTAGTTTTGTTGTTTAATTAAATTCTTTTCTGTTTTCTGCATTTGAGTCCTCACTCTAATTTCTACCCTCCCGTGACAGGATGCGAAAAACTCAGAAAATCGAACCCGATCCGATTTTTTTTATTATGGACGAAAGTTTCGTAGACAGTGTGCAAGTGTGATTGACATAACGTGAGGTTGTTTTTTTGTTTTGTTTTTTTACATGCGAAAATTTCAGATGCGAATTTCGGACTCAGTGTGCAATGGCCTTTACAGACCTAATTTCTACGCAGACATTAGGTTTTTGTTTGTTGCTCTCCACAAACTATGCTGTCAAAGAAAATTACATTTATTTTCAGTTAATGGACAAAAGTATTTGAGCAGTTGTATGACGGTAGTTACATTAATTTGTTTACTCATAACAGGTTTGCCTTCAAAAGTTCAAATAAATGTGAGAGAAGATGGTTAATGCTTGTGTCCTCTCTTCCCCAGGGCCATGCTCAGACCAGCACTCCTGGCATCTCAACACCCACGATGGTGCTTAAAGGCTGCAGGGAAGGTCATCCTATGCAGTATGACCACATTGTGCTCACTATGGATGGGCAGGTAATCACAGAAGAGAGCGAGGACATCTCGATGCCATTGGGTCTCCTCCTGTGTGTTTATTTTGTGTTTGGGATCCAGTATCCTAAAGGACTCAAGAAGACACTGACCTTTTTGGAGTGTTATATTGAACCTGAAAGATGCAGCCGGACTTCCTGTCACAATAAAAAGAGTCTACAACTCAATCTCTGAGTAGACTGTAGGACTCAATAATCTCTTTCTGCATGGCCAGTTCAAGAGAACAAGGACTTTTACACTGAACTGGGCCTCTTCTAGTTCTAGTTCCACTTTCTTTTGTTTTTGAAATCCTTATAAACATCTTATTGTGCTGTTGACTGAACAATACTTGAGGACGTCAACTGTATTAGCCAGTTTCACTTCTTTCATTAACTCGCTAATTTAATGTTAAAGAAATATAGATTTTTACAAATAATATATATATAGTTAAGAAGTAGGCTTATGCCTGAATAAGCCACAAAGAGATCAGCTTACTGGGCTACAGTATAAGGTTTATTAACATATTTAAAATGTATACATATTACATATCTTGTTGGATTAATTTGTGTCTATAAAAGGGAAGTATATTGTGATTGTTTTTATACACTCACCTAAAGGATTATTAGGAACACCATACTAATACTGTGTTTGACCCCCTTTCGCCTTCAGAACTGCCTTAATTCTACGTGGCATTGGTTCAACAAGGTGCTGAAAGCATTCTTTAGAAATGTTGGCCCATATTGATAGGATCGCATCTTGAAGTCGATGGAGATTTGTGGGATGCACATCCAGGGCACGAAGCTCCCGTTCCACCACATCCCAAAGATACTCTATTGGGTTGAGATCTGGTGACTGTGGGGGCCATTTTAGTACAGTGAACTCATTGTCATGTTCAAGAAACCAATTTTAAATGATTCGAGCTTTGTGACATGGTGCATTATCCTGCTGGAAGTAGCCATCAGAGGATGGGTACATGGTGGCCATAAAGGGATGGACATGGTCAGAAACAATGCTCAGGTAGACCGTGGCATTTAAACGATGCCCAATTGGCACTAAGGGGCCTAAAGTGTGCCAATAAAACATCCTCCCACACCATTACACCACCACCACCAGCCTGCACAGTGGTAACAAGGCATGATGGATCCATGTTCTCATTCTGTTTCAATTTTGGTGAGCTCTTGCAAATTGTAGCCTCTTTTTCCTATTTGTAGTGGAGATGAGTGGTACCCGGTGGGGTCTTCTGCTGTTGTAGCCCATCCGCCTCAAGGTTGTGCGTGTTGTGGCTTCACAAATGCTTTGCTGCATACCTCGGTTGTAACAAGTAGTTATTTCAGTCAAAGTTGCTCTTCTATCAGCTTGAATCAGTCGGCCCATTCTCCTCTGACCTCTAGCATCAACAAGGCATTTTCGCCCACAGGACTGCCGCATACTGGATGTTTTTCCCTTTTCACACCATTCTTTGTAAACCCTAGAAATGGTTGTGCGTGAAAATCCCAGTAACTGAGCAGATTGTGAAATACTCAGACCGGCCCATCTGGCACTAACAACCATGCCACGCTCAAAATTGCTTAAATCACCTTTCTTTCCCATTCTGACATTCAGTTTGGAGTTCAGGAGATTGTCTTGACCAGGACCACACCCCTAAATGCATTGAAGCAACTGCCATGTGATTGGTTGATTAGATAATTGCATTAATGAGAAATTGAACAGGTGTTCCTAATAATCCTTTAGGTGAGTGTATATAGATAGATGTGTGTATATATATATATATATATATATATATATAATGTTTGTATATTATATAAATGTTTTTTCTCTGACTTGTCAGCTCAGAATTTACTTGCTGTGGAAAAAATGAATAAAAAAGTTTTGTAAGGGTAATGCATCTTGTTTCTTTTAAGTATTTAGTACATGATTTAGATTTTTTTTTGAGCCACTGTGTGGTAACAAATGACTATTATTCACTTTTTAAGTAATTGCAGTTGCCATTTAGAAGCATATTAACTTGTCTATAGGATCTGCCATGATTTAAGAGTCCTACTAGGACAAAATGCAAAAACAATATATGGCACGTAATGGTTCTATAAAGTCCATTTGAAAAAGCTCTTTAAAAATAGGTGCCATATATCACCAAAACAAATTCCCCTATGATTACACCAAAGAACCACTGTTGGGTACTGTTAAGCACCATTTTTGTTGAAGCAATTCACCTATCTTTACAGGTGCTATATAGCACCTGTAAAGATGGGTGCTATATAGCACCTGTAAAAATGGGTGCTATATAGCACCTATAAAAATGGGTGCTATATAGCACCAAAACTGGTTCCCCTATGATTACGAGCCAATGAACCACTTTTAGTGCTGTTTAGCACCATTTTTTTTTAGTGTGTAGTGCATAATTTCAAAGGATTGGTTGACCACTTCGTAGGTTGTTTTCATTTAAAGGTAGGACTTAATTAGTCCTTTATTACAGTGAATCTAAACTGTGGGTCAGGGCCATAATTAATGGCCTTCATCAAAACTTCCAAGGGGTCCCCATGACTTAATTTATGAATCATATTAAAATGATTAATTAATTAAGTCACCAGGCCCCCTTGGAAGTTTTGTTGAAGGCCATTAATGACCTTCAACCATTAATTCAATCAGTAACTGTTTGATACTTTAAAAAGTAACATTAAAGCATCTAACTACATTAAAATGTTATTAAAGAACATGCAGTTCCTGAAACATCTGGAATCAAAGCTCAGGTTATTTTGTTGAAAAACACTATAAACAGTGCAAAACCCCACGTTGATCATTGTATTTTCTGGCAATGGTGACTAATGCATTGAATTGGAGCATTAAATACCCCATTGTTTTCTTTCTGTGTCTAGTTCCTGGTATGCAAGAGAAAACTGGAGAGTAAGAAGGAGGCACTGCTGATCTTATCAAAAGAACTGGACACCTGCCAGCAGGAAAGGGATCAGTTCAAACTGATGGCAAACCAACTCCGTGAGCGCCACCAAGGGCTGAAGAAAAAGTACAGAGAGCTCATAGTATGTATTTTATTCTATTCTATTCCAAATTGATTAAACTATCATGTAGAACTATGAAGTAGAAGACATTCAGGAAGACATTTATTTTTGCAATTTATATATCATCATTATGATGAAGTGTACTTCTGTCATGACAACCTTTGGAGGGTTTCTGAAAGCATGCTGCACTGCTATAGCAAATGCTGACCAAGTATTTAAAGGTTACATAAGCAGCAAGCTTATTGGCTACTGATACGGCTGGAACCAATCAGCTGTGCCTTTTAGAGATTATGTTTCCATCACCCTGTTTTTATGTGCATTTAGAAGTATCGCATTATAAACGAGTGATGGATAAGTCACATTTCGAGGGGTGAAAAAATCGCTTAATTCGCAAAAACAGTATTTGTGCAAAAAAAAGTATTTAAATAATGGGAGAAATTCTGACATAGTGAACATGAAACCCACTATGTCAGATTGGCTGTGTCCGCGGATGGTATTTTATTTACTGTTGGTTACTAGGGTACCAATATTACCATCCTCTGCTTGAACAACTTGATTGAAACGTTTTTTTTTGTTTTTTTTTACTTTGATAAAATTCGCTTCATGTTTGGATGGAAACCCAGCTACTTAAGTGATTGCAAGCAGATTGAGTTAAGGAAATATCAGCCTGTGCCATCTAGAGGTCATGACAGAACTTTGTATTTATATTAATTTTTATTAACTTTTTTTTTTTCATTAATAGGACGGTGACCCCTCTCTGCCCCCTGAAAAAAGAA
The DNA here is from genome assembly GCA_031834385.1 of Semotilus atromaculatus. Classification (NCBI taxonomy): domain Eukaryota; kingdom Metazoa; phylum Chordata; class Actinopteri; order Cypriniformes; family Leuciscidae; genus Semotilus; species Semotilus atromaculatus. The sequence goes on along the minus strand of JAULUF010000038.1, from coordinate 9,740,948 downwards.
AGCAAGTATGTTTGTTATTATCATCTATTTAAACATGTCTAAATATGTATCCTCTGTTAGATGCTTTTATTCCAAATTTAATTAATTAATTCTGACTTGCCATTTAAGTGTCTTTACACAGACCTTTTACTGCTGCTCAGGGGTGCATAAATGCATTTATACAGCAATTCCAGCGGTATGCTTTGATGGTTGGGGCTGAGGTAGGACAGAACAGGCATCATTAAGCCTGGCTTTTATGCAGCATTGCATCTTTACACAGAATTTTGAGCTGGCACAGAGCAGCCTTAACTTATCTCTGTAAAGATGCCTTATTATGTATACAACTGAATATATGTTGACAAAAAATATACTTAGTGAAGTAGTCAACCCAGCAGTATTCATGACTTTCATCTGATGTTATTCAAATAAAGGGAATTTTGTTTGTATTACGAGTTGAAGAGTCAAATGTGTTGTTCGACCTGTGTTTGCCACAGGTCAATCTGGCGCAGTTACTGAGAGACTCGAGAGAACAGAACAAACAGCTGGGTGACGAGGTGAAAGAACTGAACCAACGTTTAGCAGAAGTGCAGGGTGATAACAAGGTATGGGCTTTGTACACGCAGGTCAGGTAATTTCTTTGCATGACTAAATCATATGCAGATGTTTGCAAAGTGAAATGAGTAGTCGCATGCTTTTGATCTCAGTCCATATATTGTGGTATATATTTCATCACACAGCTGCTGAGGATGACCATTGCAAAGCAGCGTCTAGGGGATGAAGAGGTGGGGCCTCGTCACTTTCCAGCCCATGAGAGGGAAGATCTTGTTCAGCAGTTAGAGAAAGCTCGAGAACAGGTGCACTGCATTTGGCATTCTACACGTTTTGGGTTCAAATCAATTTTCAAGTCCCCCTGTAGTCAATAACTTATCACTTAAACCTAATCTTTGATGACCAAAATTACATATTTAAATGTTTTTTCCTTGAAAAAATTCTTCATTCCTTAAAATAGCTTGAATGTAACTCAGAGGTACACCCTTGCCTCATGTAGTATATATGCAGTTCTATGAATATGCAAATTAGCCCCGCATCCACTCACTCACACCAGCTCAGAGATCCACTCGCTGATGATCACATGTTGACGTGATTGGTAACAAGGTGGTTTGTGACGAAACATCAGCAATTTCAAACCGCAATTTTGAGACTGTCTTTGGTTCACTGTAGTTTTAAAGAGAAAATACTCAGCAATGATGTTGACTTATGAATTTGCATATGGTTTGTCTTAAAGCATCTTAAAAACACCACATATAAAAAAGATTAAAAGCTGGATTTTCACCTCAGGGGGGCTTTAAAGGGGAACTTGGCAACTATTTCAACTTCATAAAATCGTTTAGAAATCATTTGGATGGTTAAATAACCTGTTCTGGTGAGAATGGTGACTTTCCCCGCTCCCCCCTGCGTTCCCAGGCGGACAACCAACCTTGCAACATGCGTAGTCCCGGTGAATTGGAAATAGGAAGTCTCGTGAGAAGCGAAAACGAGAGAGAAACACAAACTGCTTTATGGCAATTCGACATTAAAGGATTAGTTCACTTTTAAAAAAACTTTTGCTGATAATTTACTCACCCCCATGTCATCCAAGATGTCCATGTGTTTCTTTCTTCAGTCGAAAAGAAATTAAGGTTTTTGATGAAAAGATTCCAGGATTTTTCTCCATATAATGGACTTCAGTGGGAACCAAACAGTTCAACTTCAAAATGAGAGTTTCAGTGCAGCTTACCAGACGATAAATGATACAAGAAATTAACGCACACGCCATATGATACTGTGTATGATGTATTTCCCACCCCGGTAGATGTAGACAGGATAAAGTTGGCCGGCTCCGATAATTACAAATGCACATGAGCAGCGGTGGAAAGGAGGAGGAGGGTGCCGCTTACGAAAGTGTTGTGAAATATACGCCCCACAGCTGTAGGGGGAGCTCTTTGAGAAAACATGCGACAACAAAAGTGAAAATCAGCAAAGAAATGGTAAGTTGCCAAGTTCCACTTTAAGTTCTCAAGAATGTTAATGTGATGTTAATGTTAAATGTTAATCTTAATGTGCCATGTCTCAGTTTTTTGTCATAGATTTGAGGTAAAAAGATACACTAATATAGGTCTGTGTCCTTACCCTATGATGTTGTAGAATGAAGCACTGGAACAAAGCTTAAAAGCAGCCACAGATGAACTTCACGATGTGAGAGCAGAACGTAATGTCTACCAGGAGAAAGCTCACAGACTAAATCTGGAAATTAATCACATCTTGGGTAGCAATGAGAACCGCATCCTGGATATAGATGCTCTTTGTATGGAGAACAGGTCAGTGTTGAAATGTTCAGGATATACACACATCTAGCATTAGTAGTAAGAGATAAACTCCCCACAAGAATTATCATACATGTACAGAAATGTATTATTTAATATCTGAAATGATCCATAAACCAGTGCAATTTAGTTTTCCATGACAGTATATTTAACAGAAGTGTAGAAAACCTCAGTAACATAGTAAAGACTCAGTAAGGACAATTTGCAAACATGTAGGGTATGGGCTTGTTGCATGTGGTCGCCATGTTGGATTTCAGATCTAGTGAGTGTGTACATAGACACTTCTGGTTTGTCTTGATGCCAGTGCAGAGAGCTGGAGAAAAACAGAAAATTATTGGATCGGAAGTGCTAAAATGCTAACTTGTTTCCAGGTTTTGGCCTACAAAAATGTAGGTGTGTCCCAATTATTGTAGTATGTATAGTGTGTACACCTAAAATTAAAAGAAAAAGTGCACTCCAAATACCTGGAGAATGGACTTCTTTAACAACAACAAAAAAGTACATAGTGCATGCATAGTATAAGTGCACTACATCATTAGGAACACTACTTACTGGTATGTCATCCCTGCTGCACTCATGATCAGAATTGTGGTAAGACTGACCTCTAGTGGTCTGGTGGGGATGTTACAGGCAGTGATGTGACAGTTTAGCAAATCATGTTGTGGGTAATTTGACTGTATATCAAACTGAAGTCTTCAAAATATCTTCTTCTTTTTTTTCTTTTTTTTAGATATCTGCATGAACGGCTTATGCAGCTTCAGGAGGAAGTCAGCCTCCTCAAAGCAAATGTCATGAAGTATAAGGTATTTATTACACATACAACCAAATGTATATAAATAAACACAAAAGATTCACTTACTTTAATTGTAATATGTGTAAACTCATTCTGTATTCTGATGTTGAGCGTATCATATATGTGCTTTATTACAGAGTGCTTTGGAAAGCAAGAAGAACTGCAAAGTCTATGGAAAGTCCAACAGCAGCGCTCTGACCGGTGTCCTCTCTGCTAAACAAGGTACCACACAGCACTTCTATAGAATCCAAACACTAACAATTGGGTTCTTCACAAGTAGTATTCTTTGATTTATTTACAATTCTTTGAAGGAATGATAATTAGAAGCTAAGCTACAGCTCATATGTTTCCAGTACAAGAGTTGTTGCTGTCTGAGGAGAATGGCTGCAGTCTCCCAGTCACTTCACAGTCCATTAGTGACCTGAAGTCCCTGGCCACTGCTCTGCTGGAGACCATCCATGAGAAGAACATGGTCATTCAGCATCAACGGCAAACCAACAAGTATGTCATGACACCTAATTTTCTGTGCGGAAAATCACAGAAGATCTAGTTTATTAGTTTTGTTAGATATCAGTTAAGTCAAAGTTACTTTTAAGAATACTTATTATTTTATAGGAAACTATTAAAAAGTGAAATTTAACTAATAGTTTGTGTATATTTTAACAGGATCCTGGGTAACCGGGTTGCAGAACTGGAAAGGAAACTGAAAACATTAGAGGTGTCTGGGTTGTGGAGTCTGCCAGGTAAAAATCACATCTAATACTATGCAGTTTACTTTAATGATCGTTTAAGTTTAGTTTAGAACTTTACTTCTATGTAACATAATATAGTTTATCTTGCTTATTTACATTTTTTAATAACTTTCAATTGCTTTCCCATTTCTGCTTTCCACTCTTTCTTCTCAACTTTCTTCTCAAATCTCTGGAGGCATCACCTACAATGTGTCTCTTGGACTAGGGAGTACGTTTATTATCCAATATAATTTTTTCCTTTTATACCTTTCTGCAATTTTCTTCAAACTAGTTCTATCTACCCTTGTTGTTAACCTGACAATATAGCTATAATTTATAATAGTTCATTAGTACATTTGTTGACGCCAATGTTTTTTACAGGAAGGAAAGCTGTTATTGTCCTGAGTGACTCTCAGCATGTCCAGTCCACCACAGAACAGTCTGTACATCTAACACCAGAGTCAATGGGTGAGTTATTAGTTATTATTACCAGCTTGTGCTAAATGATTTAATGAATCAACATAATTTAGTAGGCTAAATTAATAAGCTAAATGTTTAGTAATTAATAGTTTTTTTATTAGTGCTGTCAGTCGATTAAAAAAGATTAATGAATTAATCACACATTTTCCCTGTAATTAATCGAAATTAATTGTACTTAACATTCAAGTTTTTCATATATATTTTTTATTGTAATAATTTCACATTTAATCTCCAAATTAATGTAGAAACAACATAAAGACAGTAGCCTATAATCGTGCTTGAATGGTTTAAAAGCATTTGCGTGCTTTTAACGCTAGCCAGAAAAACAGAGTGATCGATGACAGAAAAACGGATGCTGCATTAAAGGACAAGTTCAGTATTTTACACTTAAAGCCCTGTTTTAAGATCGTTTCTGATGAAAATAGAACGGTTAAGATTGAAATTTGGACTCATGATGCTGGCCCGATAATTTTCTGTTTCTGTGGTAGCACCCCCACACCTCCACAATGGTTGCATAGGTGCACTGGAACAATCCTTCATAAAACGCATTAAACTTTAGTTTACAAAGACGTGAAACTCACCGAGTGGTCTGGGGTGTTCACTGATAAGCTCACACAAAAGTCGCTGCAAAAGATGCTTTCCAACAAGTTTTATCGTAGTTTTTGTCCAACTCCATTGATATGTATATCTCTAGGGTAAGTGAGAAACACTGTTATAATACGAGGCAGAGTCTAATTGATATTTTAAAATAGCATCTTTTGCAGCGATTTTTGTGTGAGCTTATCAGTGAACACCCCAGACCACTCGGTGAGTTTCACATCTTTGTAAACTAAAGTTTATTGCGTTTTATGAAGGATTGTTCCAGTGCACCTATGCAACCATTGTGGAGGTGTGGGGGTGCTACCACAGAAACCAAAAATTCTCGATCTTAAAACAGGGCTTTAAGTGTAAAATACCGAACTTGTCCTTTAATTGCATTAAATATTTATTTACACATACGATTAATTTTTTCAGTTTAACGTGTTAAATGAGGAATATTGTGACGTACGGACAACAACAATCGAGTTCAGAAACAGTGTTTATTGAACTTCCTTTGTAGTGGACTTTGCAGACCTTTTTCATGCTCAAATAGCAACATAAAGTTAAAAGTGTAAAAAGCATAATAGGAAAATAAAATTTTTAGAAACCTTCAGAATCACACAAATCAATGTTTTAAACTATAAATTTTGGAATATATTCCAAAAATTGCAAACCTCATTTGAGTAACACTGCTCATATAATATTTTGGCTAACTTCCGAAAACATTTTCTGAAGGTAAATCACCTCTTTTCACTGGAAAAAAAGGGAAAAATGACCAAATGTCTTAAGAGTCTATTTAAAGTGTTATTGCTGTTTTGTTTTTAAAGTTAAAACTTTGATGATCAATCTCTCTCCAGTAGGAGATGAAGAGATTGTTACTGGAGAGGAGGTCACAGAGGACACCGGACTGGCCGTGGCAGTTGAGTTGAACCAAAAGGATGATTATTTTACCTGCCCATATTCAGTCTCACAAACTCCACAATGCAATAATCCAGCAGAAAGTGTCCAGCCTGTGGGGAGCACACTGTGTAAAACCCTTGCTTGTTGTGACTCTGAGAAGCCTGTGTGTCCTGCTGAGAGGGAATCAGAAGAACATAATGAAGATCTTACAAGCCGGGGATGTCAGTCTATGAACACAGAAGTGTCTTTGAAAGGTTCAGAAGAAGAGGCTGTAAAGAATGATGATCCTGTTGTTCTTTCTGAGGAGGACTTTGATATTCAATGTGTATTAGAGGACAGTCTGCCTGTGGCATCAGAGACCTTTGGCAGTTTGGACTGTATTTCTGGACCTGAGCCTTGTACACCGGAACAGCAAACAGAGCAATCGGTCGAAAAAGAAACAGTGTATGCTTCCCTACTAGACACAAGTTCTCCTGTTCAAACTTCATCACACCAGGAATGAATGTTGTTCTCAGTTAAATTAAGAACTATGAGAGAAGCGCATAAAAACACCTCCATTCATTGAAGCCCCACTTAAAACAAAATGAAAAAGACTGGCAAAAGAGTAAAAAGAACATTTGAATGTCTAAATTAAACATTTATTATTCCAATTACCTTCAAAGCAATATATAAAGTTCACCATGAGGATGGCTTGTAAAACCAACAAGCTGAATACTAAAATCAACAGTGTGATAAGCCCTTTCTGGAGGCTTTCAATCATCTCTGAGATCATCAAGAATCTCGAATGAAATCGTAGATCTGCTGCCGCTATGATGACACTACCAGCAACTTTATTTTATTTTTCTAGAGGTTATTGTGAAATCATTTCAAAGACACTTCTTTTCATTTGGACTATTTTAAACATCTTCATAATTCATTTTAATCTTCTTGTAAAATGTCTTTATGAGTAAAACACAGCATGCAATTATTGATCCACATGCATTAGGTAAAGGTTCTTTTTACTTCTTTTTACTGTTTTATCTGAGAAGGTTGGTGTAAAATCATTCTCTGTAGATCACCTAATATTATACTGTAATATAGTGTAAAAATAAAATGGGAACAATCATCAGCTTGAAGGCTTAAGTTATATTTATTTATGCACAAAAGCACTGCATTTCAACACACTAGCGATTGCTATATAATAGGCCTGTTACTAGGCTACATCAGTTTAAGTGGTTAGTGTTGATTTGACCTGTTGGGTACACCAGAAATTATTTATAATGACGGAAGGATTATATCGTTGTTTACTCGATGTCCTCACGTCATGTGTTTTATTGAAATAAAATCAATGTAAGATGTGTGCTTACAAACATCAATGACATCAGGGCACCGCCCCTATTTGGAAAAAGGGATTGGTGGTCCCTCCATTGTATTAAGAGCTAAGCAGTAATACTCTGAAATGTATCTGGATCTGTCTGCTGCTTTCGACACTGTGAATCATCAGATCCTGCTGTCCACCCTCTCATCATCACTGGAACCTCTCTCCACTGGTTTGAGTCCTATCTCACAGGTAGGTCCTTCAGGGTCGTATGGAGAGGTGAGGTATCCAAAGCACGTCAACTGACCACAGGGGTTCCTCAGGGTTCAGTTCTTGGACCACTCCTCTTCTCCATTTACACCACCTCACTGGGAGCCATCATACAGGCACATGGTTACTTACCATTGCTATGCTGATGACACCCAGCTCTACCTCTCATTTCAACCAGATGATCCAACAGTAGCTGCATGTATCTCAAACTGTCTGGCGGACATCTCGGCATGGATGAAAGAACAACATCTGCAGCTCAACCTGGCAAAGACAGAGCTTCTCGTCCTCCCTGCCAATCCGTCTCTACAGCATGACTTCGCTATCCAACTAGATCCATCCTCAATCACCCCATCAAGGTCGGTCAGAAATCTTGGAGTAATATTTGATGACCAGCTGACCTTCACAGACCACATTATAAAGACAGCTCGATCATGCAGATTTTCAATGCACAACATCAGGAAGATCAGGCCTTTCCTAACCGAGCATGCAACACAACTTCTCGTCCAGGTCCTGGTCATTACTAGGCTCGATTACTGCAATGCTCTTCTGGCCGGTCTTCCATTATGTGCAACTAAACCTCTACAAATGATCCCAGAATGATGCAGCTCATCTGGTCTTCCATGTTACTCCTCTGTTCATCTCTCTGCACTGGCTACCACTCGCTGCTCGCGTCAAGTTCAAGGCATTGACGCTTGCTTACAGATCGACCACAGGCTCAGCTCCCTCCTACTTTCACTCGCTCCTACCAGTCTACATCCCTACCAGAAGCCTATGATCGGACAATGAGCGACGACTCGTGGTACCATCACAGAGAGCCACAAAATCACTCTCCAGAACATTTTCATTCACGGTTCCATGCTGGTGGAACCAGCCTCTCCCCACCCTCGTCCGCAATGCAAAATCTCTGACAACGTTCAAAAGACAACTAAAAACTCATCTCCTCCATGAGCACTTAACATAAAAAATAAATAAATATTTCCTTTTCCTTTAAATCCTCCTGAACTTGTATTTTGAGGACTTCTTGCGTTGTTTTTGCCTCTTCTTGATGACTCACTTGGTTTAGTCCTCAGTTGTAAGTCACTTTGGATAAAAGAGTCTGCTAAATAACTAAATGTAAATGTAATTTACAGTTTCGGCACTTAGCCTATTTTTGCCATTCACAAAACACATTGTATTTATCAACATAAGTTTTTATGAAGCAACATAAAATATTGGAAAACAATACTCACCTAAAAGATTATGTCAGGCTTGGAAGTTTAAGCAGCTTATTTAGTTTGCGGTTTGAATTCCGTTTTGTGCAATCGCACTTTGGATGTAATAGGGTTCTGTTTCATATTAGTCTGTGTTATATTAGTGGATAATTGCAGCGCCAGCCAGGCCCTGTTTACCTGGAATTTTGTGTTTTGGTCAATCGGATCACAAGTAGACGAGGGAGACACATACCCGTTTACACCTGGTGTTTTAAAGGATTAGTTCACTTTTTAAAAAACTTTTGCTGATAATTTACTCACCCCCATGTCATCCAAGATGTCCATGTCTTTCTTTATTCAGGCGAAAAGAAATTAAGGTTTTTGATGAAAACATTCTAGGATTTTTCTCCATATAATGGACTTTACTGGTAGCCAAACCGTCCAAGGTCCATATGACAGTTTCAGTGCAGCTTCAAATGGCTTTAAACGACAACAGACGATGCATAAGGGTCTTATCTAGCAAAACGATCGGTTATTTCTAAAAGAAATAAAAAAGTTTAAGTTTTATTAGCACAAATGCTCGGCTTGCTCTGTTCTCCTGTTCGAACTCGTTCATCAAAATGAACAAATCTTTTTTTGAGTCATTTCATTCATTCAACGAACATAATGAACGAAATGACTCGAAAAAAAGATTCGTTCATTTTGATGAACGAGTTCGAACAGGAGAGTCACGACCGCGGATCACAGAACAGAGCAAGGCATATAACTTCGTTTTTTATTTATTTATTTTAGAAATAACCGATCGTTTTGCTAGATAAGACCCTTATGCATCGTCTGTTGTCGTTTAAAGCCATTTGAAGCTGCACTGAAACTGTCATATGGACCTTGGACGGTTTGGCTACCAGTAAAGTCCATTATATGGAGAAAAATCCTAGAATGTTTTCATCAAAAACCTTAATTTCTTTTCGACTGAAGAAAGAAAGACATGGATATCTTGGATGACATGGGGGTGAGTAAATTATCAGCAAAAGTTTTTTAAAAAGTGAACTAATCCTTTAATCTGTCTCTTTTGTCCACTTTCAACCACTTCTGTCCTGATTTCTTTGAGGGGAGTGTATGGGAAAAAAATTTATGGGTTTTTCAGATCTTACGATCTAATGGACAAAATAAGCTTGGGCAATTTCCATTTGAATGCGTCTGGAGATGATGGGAAAACATACGGAGAGCATCAGCTTTCGTTTCTGCTCTGACAGCCGCAAGACCACGGCAAACATTGAGTGTGTGTAAGAAATCAGGAACGGTGGGAGAACATTGAGCTTGGTTCGTTTTTCGTCTTCAAACCAAATTTGTTTCTTAATGCAAACAAAGTATATATCCTGCCAGGTTAGTGTGCTTCCCATAATGTTTACGCATTAGGTCAGTAGGCGGAAGTGTGGCTATTCGACCACATGAGCATCTATGAAAGTAGATTAAGTTTTTATGTTTTCGACTACCTCTGGAAGTGGTTGGACACGCTCAAAACGTTTTAGACTCCATTTACACCTGTATTTAGGGTCGTCCGTTTGTGATCTGATCGACCAAAACATCAGGTGTAAACAGGGCCGAAATGCATACCATCGTTTACATTGGATTGAATTCTGACTGGATATTCCAATATTGTGAGTTCTCGCACAGTGATTGCTTCACTTTTCTATCTGGGGGCCGTTGCGCATACTTGTTTATTGTGGCATCTGACCATTATTCCGTTGCTCGTTTTGTACATCACGGCTACGCACTGTCGAGTTACGAGCCGTTCGGTGGTCAATTGACCGTTTGCAAAGACCCGCCCCCTTTAGTTACTGTTGCTATGTCCGACAAGCCACGCCACTCTCACGCCCCACAATGTTCTCACGCAATGGAAAATACATTGCGGAGCAAGAGAGGACAATGACAACAGGCTGACAGACAGGACAGACCTGGGGTCTCATTTATAAAACTGTGCGTAGGATCCTTACTAAAAGTGTACGTGCGCCCGAAAGGCAAAAATGGCGTACGCAAAAAAATATTCAGACTTATAAAACCGTGCGTACGCCAGAACCTGCGCTGAATTCACTTGATAAATCTCAGTCAGCGGAAGTTTGTGCGCACATGCGTCTCCACCCCGAAATAACCATATATGGAGCTTACAACGCCTAGTTTTACTATGCATATCCTCATCTTCTGGGAAATCTTTTCCACTGGCCAAATAGTATTTTTAATTGATTTATATTTTTAATGGAAACAGATAGTCCTTATTGTGCATAATTTCCTCGAAAATATTTTCTCAGACAATCTGCTATTATCATGATAAGCAATTATCTCTGTAAAACATTAAAACACAGCATGCTACAGGAAAAGTGTTCAAAAGCATTGCATCCACTACAAATATTTCTATTGATTGAATAAAAAATTTTTTTTTGTAACTTCTCAGTAATGATTTCATGTAATTTAAGTTTTAACTCAATTTAAATTTAACTCAATGAAAGACAATGGAATATTTAATCTAAATGTTTATATCACGAGTAAAGCTTGGTTTAAATCATTATTTTATTCATTTAAACTTTTATTGTGAACATGCACTGCATTTATGATTAGGACTCATATGAAGATTTACGGTTTTACTTCATCTGCCGTTAGATAGCCCACATATGCAGCAGTTTCACTAACTAGGCCCAACGCGCTCACTGGCGCAGACATTTAAGAAGGGATGGCTATTTGCTTCAAAGTGAAATAATATTTGTATTATCTTTCTGTATATGTATCATTTTCTTTACATTTTCTGTCTAAAAGTGACCAAAAAGACATTTAACTCCAGCTCACCATTGGTGTCGCCAATTCCCTTTGTCTCCAGAATGTGCGTACGCACGGCTCAAAGTTTGCTTAAAGCTGCGCACATTCTCCCGTCAAGTTTGTTTTTTATAGATCACCACCTTTGCGTGGAAACTGACGTACGTATGTTTCCAGCCCCGTTTTGTGCGTACGCACGCTTTATAAATGAGACCCCAGGTTACTTTGATATGAAACAAAGTCTCAACTTTCAAATTTGGTCAATTTTTAAAGAAATGTACAGTTTTTTACGATTGTTTACACACTAAAATAAAAATTTTCACACAATTTGCTAAATTCTACTCCACAGATTTGCACAACATTACACACAATGTCTGCTTCACCCTTTTTGAAAAACATTACACACAGTGATTTGTAAAACTCTACACACATTTTCACACCTTAGGGTGTGAGAAAACACAAAAGTGGCGTTGCGTTATCACTTTTTATTCTGCGTTTAGACGAGCGTTATGAGGAGGAAATCTGCGTGCATACGGTGACGCAAAAGTGTGTGAAATTCAATGTAGTATGCACTCCGGGCGGCTTGGTGGCAATGTGAAGCACTGCCACACAACAACACCAATATCTGAGAATATTTTGTACAACTGCTGAAAAGACTCTTGTATGTTTATCAAAGCTGCTAGGGCAACTTGAAGGTCCGACGTATGGAAATAATCCGACATGTTGGTTGTTATTTTCCTGTACTGGTGCCGAATACCTGTGACGTAAACGCGCACGCGACGAGAGCAGATTTGTGTTTTTACCGGTTTTTACCCTTTACACGGGAACACGACGGTGGAGCGGTTTTAAGATTTAAGGTTTTTAAGTGGTTTCACTTTTTTGCGTTTTTAAGCCCCAAAAACGCCGTCACCGTGTAAACGAAAGGCACATCCGATAAAATATTTTTACGTTTTCCCTCAGAATCGTTCTCATGTAAACAGGGCCTTAGACACAGATAAGGATTGAGAGGTTACTTCCTTGTCATTACAAAGCCCTGGATTGCCAATGACCACACTAATGAACGAATTGGATAATCACATCCACCAGGTGTGGAATCACACATGTGCTAATTTGAAAACGCAGCACTCAGGTGTGCTATAAAAGGCAGCAGGTGAGTTCACCTGTCTTCAACAAAAATGGAAGAAGAAGAAGAAGAAGAAGAGTGAGAATGAGAATGAGAATGAGAATGAGAGGGTGAGCTCAAAGAGGAGATGAAGGAGGTAGAGGAAGAGAATGAGATAGAGGAAGAGGAGAAGGAGGAGATAGAGGTAGAGGAAGAGGAGAAGAAGGAGATAGAGGTAGAGGAAGAGGAGAAGGAGGTAGAGGAAGAGAATGAGATAGAGGAAGAGGAGGAGATAGAGGAAGAGGAGAAGGAGGAGATAGATGTAGAGGAAGAGGAGAAGGAGGAGATAGATGTAGAGGAAGAGGAGAAGAAGGAGATAGAGGAAGAGGAGAAGGAGGTAGAGGAAGATGAGAAGGAGGTAGAGGAAGATGAGAAGGAGGTAGAGGAAGAGAAGTAGATAGAGGAAGAGGAGATAGAGGTAGAGGAAGAGGAGAAGAGGGAGATAGAGGTAGAGGTAGAGGAAGAGAAGGAGGTAGAGGAAGAGGAGAAGAGGCTCAGGTAGAGGAAGAGGAGAAGAGGCCCAGGTAGAGGAAGAGGAGAAGGGGCTCAGGTAGAGGAAGAGGAGAAGAGGCCCAGGTAGAGGAAGAGGCCCAGGTAGAGGAAGAGGGGAAGAGGCTCAGGTAGAGGAAGAGGAGAAGAGGCCCAGGTAGAGGAGGAGGTAGAGGAAGATGAGAAGGAGGTAGAGGAAGATAAGTAGATAGAGGAAGAGGAGATAGAGGTAGAGGAAGAGGAGAAGGAGATAGAGGTAGAGGTAGAGGAAGAGAAGGAGGTAGAGGAAGAGGAGAAGAGGCTCAGGTAGAGGAAGAGGAGAAGAGGCCCAGGTAGAGGAAGAGGAGAAGGGGCTCAGGTAGAGGAAGAGGAGAAGAGGCCCAGGTAGAGGAAGAGGCCCAGGTAGAGGAAGAGGGGAAGAGGCTCAGGTAGAGGAAGAGGAGAAGAGGCCCAGGTAGAGGAGGAGGTAGAGGAAGATGAGAAGGAGGTAGAGGAAGATAAGTAGATAGAGGAAGAGGAGATAGAGGGAGAGGAAGAGGAGAAGGAGATAGAGGTAGAGGTAGAGGAAGAGAAGGAGGAAGAGGAAGAGGAGAAGGAGGAGATAGAGGAAGAGGAGAAGAGGCTCAGGTAGAGGAAGAGGAGAAGAGGCCCAGGTAGAGGAAGAGGAGAAGAGGCCCAGGTAGAGGAAGAGGAGAAGAGGCCCAGGTAGAGGAAGAGGAGAAGAGGCTCAGGTAGAGGAAGAGGAGAAGAGGCCCAGGTAGAGGAAGAGGAGAAGAGGCTCAGGTAGAGGAAAAGGAGAAGAGGCCCAGGTAGAGGAAGAGGAGAAGAGGCCCAGGTAGAGGAAGAGGAGAAGAGGCCCAGGTAGAGGAGGAGGTAGAGGAAGATGAGAAGGAGGTAGAGGAAGATGAGAAGGAGGTAGAGGAAGAGAAGTAGATAGAGGAAGAGGAGATAGAGGTAGAGGAAGAGGAGAAGGAGATAGAGGTAGAGGAAGAGAAAGAGGTAGAGGAAGAGAAGGAGGTAGAGGAAGAGGAGAAGGAGGAGATAGAGGAAGAGGAGAAGAGGCCCAGGTAGAGGAAGAGGAGAAGAGGCCCAGGTAGAGGAAGAGGAGAAGAGGCTCAGGTAGAGGAAGAGGAGAAGAGGCCCAGGTAGAGGAAGAGGAGAAGAGGCTCAGGTAGAGGAAGAGGAGAAGAGGCCCAGGTAGAGGAAGAGGAGAAGAGGCCCAGGTAGAGGAAGAGGGGAAGAGGCTCAGGTAGAGGAAAAGGAGAAGAGGCCCAGGTAGAGGAAGAGGGGAAGAGGCTCAGGTAGAGGAAAAGGAGAAGAGGCCCAGGTAGAGGAGGAGGGGAAGAGGTTCAGGTAGAGGAAGAGGAGAAGAGGCCCAGGCAGAGGAAGAGGAGAAGAGGCCCTGGTAGAGGAAGAGGCCCAGGTAGAGGAAGAGGAGAAGAGGCCCAGGTCGAGGAAGAGGAGAAGAGGCCCAGGTAGAGGAAGAGGAGAAGAGGCTCAGGTAGAGGAAGAGGAGAAGAGGCACAAATAGAGGAAGAGGTAGAGAAGGACTTGAAGAGTTGATAGAACCTGAACAAAGAAGACGAGGACCAAATTTGACTCAAGAAATCCAAATCCGTGCAATACTTATTGACCATGTTATCAACCACGGACTGACACTGATGGAAGCTGGACAAAGAGTGCAAACAAATCTCAGCAGAAATACTGTTGCGTCAGTAATTCTGACATTTCATCGAGAAAACCTAACCTAACCTCGAGGTAAGCTAACCACACAGTACATTGAAACTGAAGCTTGCTGCACTTATCATCAATATTGTTTACTGTGACATTTGACAGGCTGCATGCGTATTTAAAAAAAAAGTATATATATATATATATATATATATATATAAAATATATATTTTTTAAATTATAAAATTAAATATAAAATTATAATTATATATATATATCTTTTTTTTTTTTCTTTTTTTTTTTTTTACATAGGACTGAGTGTTGAGGACACCAAGGTGGAAGGGGCCCTATGTTCACCCGTGCACAAGAGGCTGTCATTGTGAACATGGTTTTGACCAATAATTGTATAAGGCTGTGAGAAATCCAAGGCAATATCATCAATGATGACCATATTTTCAATAACATCCAACGAGTCTCTCTGTCAACATTAGGTCGAATCCTCAAGAAAAATCAAATATACATGAAACAACTGTATCGGGTACCATTTGACAGAAATTCAGAGAGAGTGAAACATCTGCGCAATGAGTATGTGGAGGTGTGTATTGTTCATCTTACTATGGTGTGGTATTGTGCACTGCTCATAATGTTCTGCCACAAAAAAATACTGTGCAATAGATATTGAGTAGCATCCTATTGTCTTTTACTGTGTTTCAGAGAGTCTTGTAAATGGATGCTGCAGAAATTCAACATGAATTTATATATGTGGATGAGGCTGGATTTAACCTTGCGAAAACAAGAAGAGGGTGAAATTTAATTGGACACAGGGCAATCACCAATGTGCCAAGGCAGCGAGGAGGTAACAGGGCAATCACCAATGTGCCAGGGCAGCGAGGGAGTAACATCACGCTTTGCGCTGCTATTACACAAAATGTGGTCCTCCACCACTATGCAAATCTGGGACCCTATAATACAAATCTAATACTTGCATTTCTTGACAGATTGCATGAGATTGTTAGCCTGGTAATACCAGACTCTGCTACTTCACTTTGCTTCGTAGACAGAGTCTGGAATAGCATAATAGAGAAGTGTTTTCTCTCTCGCTAGGGGGCGATTTCTGAAGTTTAAAACCATTGGTTACCCGTAAGCCAATCAGATAAGTTTATGTTATGCGCCGACACAGCCGCATCTAAACACAGACATCATGCATCGAACTCAAATCTATGATCGAACTTCCACTGTAAACCTGCTGTAAACACTTGATGCGAGCGAAATATCGGATTGAACATGGCTGTAAACGACTTTTGCAGATTATGCGAAGTTAATCTACGCATCCACGGTACAATCACGTGTCTCGTTTCCCATTTCCGCGGTCGTTTCGGTTTTCGATTTCTCTATCCTACAATGTAAAACTCGGCGCTTAGCGGCTACGTCACGGCTCTCAGCCGCCCTCTGTTCGTTGATTGGGCCGGCTGTTTTCAGGCCGGTGGAAAACTGAAAGATAGGCTGCTATCTCAGACTGACTACAGGAGCGAAATGAAATTAGCGGAAGTAGGAAGTCTGACGTAGTCAGGCTACGAGATTGTCACAGCATTAAACCAAGTGGACCAGATGCGGTACATTGTCGTTTGGGACAATGTATCATTCCATCGGGCTGCTCTGGTCCAGAATTGGTTCCATGAGCACCCTGAAATTGAAGTCTTATACCTTCCCCCATACTTCCCCTTCCTGAATCCAATAGAGTTTTGTTCAGCATGGCGGTGGAAGGTATACGACCTGTGGCCCTATGACCGTTTGCCCCTCATTCAGGCCATGGAGCAGGCCTGTGATCATATCGAAGCAGCTTCTGTGCAGGGGTGGATTCGTCACACGAGACGATTCTTCCAACGGTGCCTTGCCAATGAAGACATAGCCTGAGATGTGGATGAAATCTTATGGCCTGATCCAGTCAGACGGAGAGATGATGAATAGTTACAGTATTCTTGTTGCTTTTACAGCACTTTTTCTTCAGTCAAAGTGTATGTACTTCATGTAGTAATTTGTATTTGTCTACAGATTTTATTTGTTTCATTGATTTCATTGTTGATTGATTACTGTAACTGATTATGGTCAGAAATACTGTAAGTATTGAAATAAATACTTATTTATAGGTTATACTATAATATACTTATACTATAGTTAGGCCTATTTGTGTACATTCACCCTATATCTCAAACTAATCATGAAGAATGTTGTGGGTTTGTCACTATTTTTATTTATTTTTTCATCTAAATTATCCCTTACATAACAATGTCTGGCCAAAATTCTAACACATGCTATTTCCTAAAATTCGTTTTTTTAAATTTTTTTTTACTTATCACAGCAGTGTGAAACTGGCTGCAATAGTGTCTGATCATTGAGGACTGCGTTGGTTAAATGAAAACTAATAGCATTTTCACAAATATGTGTATATGTTTTGACTGAAGTGTGTATGTTTTGACAGAAGTTTGTCATTTTGCAAACAATCTAGGAATTATGCAAATTGAGTGTGGTGTTTGGATGATTGTGATTATATTTTGAATAAAAGAATCCGGTTTTCAAAATTGCGTGTAAACAATTGAAAAAAAACTGTAAACAATAAATACTGTTTTTTGACTCTTTAATGTGTCTGACAGATCGCTGTAGAGCCTCAGTTAAAGGCTTGTGAACTGATTATCTCTTCCTTCTAGTTAATTTATAGTTAATTTTAACCACGGAAAGACGTCAGTGGGTTTTCAATCCAGAGGTTTTCTAATTTTCGCCATTCAAATGGCTACCACATTTCTACTGCCTTCCCAATGATTTGCAAGCTCTGTCCCAATGAGCTTCTTCCTGAAAGTAGGCATGATCATCATGCATGGGTGTTCAGCATCTGAATAAAGCACTTACGGACCCGTGCCCGGATTGTAGCTTTCTGCCTATGCGGATAGGCAGTTGTGTTTGGCAGGACTGGACCACAACTGGGAGGCTAGTCTGACTTTGCTGCAGAGAGCTCAAAAACGCCACGCCTGATGCTGGTGCTCCTTGGGTTAAGAAGACATCTAGTTTTAGTGGTAGTCATTTGGCTGGGCACCAAAGTTGCTTGCTATTCTTCATGATGAAACGTCTAGCAAAACCTACAACCAGCAGACCCAGTTCCTACTGCAGCTGTTGCTTCCACTGAGAATGTTCACTCACATCCATCTATGTCTACATGTGCTTCTGACACACATTTCCAGGATCATCTTCCAATTTAAGTTTCTGAGCTGCAGGACAAGCCAGTGGGATCTACTGTGGCTGGTGGTTCTGTTGAGGGCTTACTTCATTCTTCTGGGACTGCTCCACCCCTGGTGGATGACACATTGAAAGTGCTTTAGATGAAAGTAGCCCATCTTGGCCTCGATGAATGCCCTGCTCATCCTGTTCAGTCTAGTGTATTTTTCTGCAGACATTCATCTATGGATTCCTTTGCTATGCCTGTGTCTAAGGACTTCATAGCAGAATTTTCAAGTGCCCTTAAAGGATCAGATATGGCCAAAAGGTATTCCAAGACTGCTCACACTCTGGATTCAATGGCAGGAGTGGCGGAGTGTACTTGAAGTACACTAGAACAGCCGGTTGTTGCACTGGTGGTGTCACCAGACGAAGCACTGCGAGGGAATGTCCGATGCCTTAGTCTTCAGTGTGGCCGCACAGATTCCTTTCTGAAGAAAGTGTATGAGTCAGTTGCCTACATCACACTGGTTCAGCGTACCCCAATTTTTAGAATGCCTACAGCACCTGCTCATCACTTTTTACACGCCTGTACCACCACCACCGACCTCAGGGCCAGAAGAGATGCAGTCATTTATTTACGCTTCTGGGGCCCACCGCGTGCTTGTACATGTGGACAACACGCCAACTGTTTTCAATCTGAACCACCAGGGGGGCAAGAATGTAGAAAAGAATGTAGACTCAGTAAAAATGTTTTAACCCTTTCGCACATACGTCCTAAATTTTCAGACGCAGCCTGGCGTGAGTTTTTTTCTGCGACTGTCGCCAGACACGTGTACCTATCAGGTCGCTTCCCGCCTCGTGCACGGCAAAGCGCACCTTATTTGGCTGCTGACTATATAAGGGGCCCATTTCGCCATAGGAATTGGGTTAAATCGACTGATGTGACAGCACCTGGACGTGCAGCGTAATAGCACAGCCGGCTACGCAATACTTGTTCCCTTATCTCTCAGGGAACCGTGGTTACGTAAGTAACCGAGTACGTTCCCTTTCGAGAACAGTTCACTCGTATTGCGTGGCTATACGCTACAGGAACCCATTTTAAAATGCTGTGCTATTAGCTGATGACTTCGCTCTGACTACCGCCTGGAGCTGAGAAGCCCGAGACTTATAGTAGAACTAAGTCAGAATCCAACGGGGACTGGATGAGATGGGGACCTCAAAGGGATATGTAGAGGCTTGGGCCCAACAGGGGCCAAGACCTCCTATATAGAAAGGACTCGTGCCTGCAGGGTCGGCACTTCCAAGTTGTAAAATCTTACAAATGTGGACGACGAAGACCAGCCGGCCCGCCGCACAAATGTCTTCAATTGGTACACCACTGGACCATGCCCATGAAGAGGCCATGCCCCTTGTGGAATGAGCCCTGATGCGTATGGGGCATTGAATGTCCATGAAAGCGTAGGCTAAGGAGATAGCATCTACTATCCATCGTGATGATCTCTGCTTCGTGACCGGGGACCCTTTGTTGCGGCCACTGAAGCATACCAAGAGCTGTTCCGACTGCCTGAACGGGGGCAGAACTCTCTAAATAGACTCTGAGAGCCCTGACAGGGCAGAGTAGATTCAAATCTCTATCGTCTGTTGACGGGGGAAGAGCCAATAGTGTAATAATCTGGGGTCTGAACGGAGTCGAGAACACCTTGTGTACATAGCCATATCTCGGTTTGAGGACAACTCTGGAGTCGTTGGGCCCAAACTCAAGGCAGGAAGCATTCATGGAGAGATAAATTGCCTACTCACTTGAGCGATGCTAGGGCTAGCGGGAGTGCGGTCTTGAGCGAAAGTGTATTGGCCGGCCACAGGAGCATGGAGGGCTGCTATGGCTGCCGCATACTCTTTTAGCGTGGAGGGGGTCCGGCCTACGTCCAACAGCTCTTGGAGAAAGGAAAATACCAGTGGTACTTTACACGAATATGGGTTTAAGTTCCGAGCTGAGCACCACTTAAGGGCATAGAGACGTCTTGTGGACAGAGCTCTAGCCTCAGCAATAGTGTTTAGGGACGAGGAAATAACAGCTGTAAAAGCCTGACTCGCTTAGTTTGCTAGTAATTTTAACACTTCGGTGCGGAGGACGTGAGCCACGTTGCTCCTTACAAATGTCTCGACCACAGCATAAAAGCGTGGGGGTCTGCGAGCAAATTGGAGCGAGTAATCTCATTTTATTGTGCTCAATTCCCATTTTGACCCCAGGAATGGCTTCCCAGGCCTTGGCCGGATTGACTAGGGGTTGAATGAAGTCTGGGGGCGGGCCGCCGTATCGGGGTACCGGTCACCCAGGTGTTTGGAAGAGGAAATTTGCTCTTTTTGTACTTTATGTGGGTCGCTGTTAAAACAGCGTTTGTTTGCAGGGGTGCATACATTGAAACGGGTCCATTGTTTGCAATCAGAACATCTCGGAATAAGCACGTAAGCTTTTACAGGGGTGGTCCGGCCGCAGCGAGACCTGGCCCTCTTCTCTTCCTTTCTGCTGGATAAGGATTGCTTCCGAGGTTCCAGGTCCAGCGTAAGTTTAGGCCAGGGACCCTGGTGCTTAGGAAAGAGCAGAGAGCTAACCGTGAGCGCAGAGCAGAGAGCGGGATTTTCTTGTAGTGAGACCTGCTGCCCTGAGTGAGTGCAGCTTTGGCGTGTTCAGCGCAGAGGCAGGAAGCACACTCACTGTGCCCGTCAGCGACATGCAGGGGGACCCCACATGAAACACAGACAGGGCGCGGCATTTGAATCAACGGCATGCTCTTTTGTGAAAAGGCTTTGGAAAGGACACTCTGCCGGATAGCAACAGGGAAACGGCAAACAGCGTTGACGGCGTCGAGTTCAGAAAGCTGTGTAAGAGGTCGCCACTCGCTTATCTGCTGCTGCAGGTCACTGCGTTCTGCTGCTGGGCTGTTCAATGGCGAGAGAGGCTTTTTCGGAGAAGTCAGTGAAGAGATGCGTCGTTCGCTGATGGAGATTAAATCTGATTCCTATGGCAAAATAGGCCGCTTATATATAGTCAGCAGCCATGCCCATTGTAGTGCACTTGGCGGGAAGCACCCTGATAGGTTTGCGAGTCCTTGCTGCGTCGCTATTTCGTGCAGTTGCCGCAGCCCAGCCAATCAGCGCGCTTAGACAGCCTGAACTGTGCTTGCGGTGCAGCTGCACTGCGTTGTAAAATAAAGGCTTCAATATTCTTGAGAAAAGGAGTTTTACCATAGCGTATAGCTACGCAATACGAGTGAACCGTTCTCGAAAGGGAACTGTTGTCGCATTGTTTGCGAAATGAAGACAGCGGAGGAGCAGAAGGAAGCGGTCCTGTGAAAACAAAGACCCGGAAAATGCTGTACATTTCAGGGATATTTGTTGGAACCCATTTAACAAGTTTTCCTTTATTTCCCTTATTTTCAAGTCAGAGGCATAGCAGTTTGTTTACTCCACAATTTCTCTTCTTTTACTCACAATCTTCAGTGAGGAACAATTTAAAACAATTGAAAAACAATTGGATTTTGCACACCACACAGCTGGTTGTCAAAATTGCCTGGGCCAGGAGGATTAAAAAGGTTGGTTGCCTTCCATGACGATGAGTTTACCTCGTTTGCCTCATTTGACATGGGTAAAACATGGACTGGTGTTGTCTCTTCACCTTCGATTGTACTCAAGAGCTTCAAGGTTTGGGGGAAGGTCTTCATCACTATCACTCTATAGCCCCTTTCACACAGAGATTCCGGAAAATACACGGATAATGTGATCCGGCATTTGTCCCGGGATTGTTTGATTTCGGTTCATTCACACTGCCAGTGATTTGCCGGGATCTGTGAGTAAGTTCACACACATCCCGTAAAGATCCCGTAAAGACACATGACGTCAGGATGAGTACCCAGCTAACAATGACCTGGCGGTCCACCAGCGTTTTTTTGGCGGCACAAAGTCAGCGGCTTAACACGGTCGGACCTCCAGCGGCACACCATCGGCAACCCGACCAATCTGAAAATGCCGTCGGCCTGCCAGCGTTTTTTGGGTGGCACGCCACCTGTGGTTTTCCGCGGCTGGGCCACCGTCGGTACACCAGTGGCTAGCCAATAGTCGGTCCAGTGATGCTGAGCGCTTACAGCACATATTAATTTATGAATGTATATTTATTTAAATTTAGTTTTAGTTAAAAAGAATCTGCGCATGAACATTCAAATCGCCTTCAAACACTGGAGCGGAGATGAGTTGCCATGGAAATGCCGCGGTACCAGTGCAACAGACAAGCAGCAAAACTCCTCTCTCACTGTTGTTTTCACTGCTTTCAGGTGAGTTTAGTCTCTAAAATCACACAAATAATACACACAACTGTTCTTGACACTTCTCTTACTTGTAATTGACACGCTTCTTTTTAATATTTACTTTATAGAAATGGTTTAGTGTCTTCGCATCGATTTAGTGTCTTCGGCAAAAAGTCTGTTAGCATCGTTATAACGTATGCGTCGAAAACATACACGCGCGTACCGTTCCACAAAGCTGGCGAACGATCTCAGCTTTAGCGCGGATAGTGAGGAGCTCCTGGTCTCTGCATCGTTCCAGTTTGCAGACATTTTTTAATTCTTTTTTTGTTGATGATGAACACAAACTTTCTTCTAAGAGCAACAGAGTCGCGCGATGGCATGTGCATCATCACTATAACACACCCCTTACGCCATTGGTCCTGGCTTTTGTTCACACTGGACGCGTTCTGGGACTGATCCCCGCAATGTTACTAGGTCCTCAACCCGGCATTTTTTTTTATACCGAATATTTACAAACTTGTTAACTAAATCTTTAAACATGTGTAAGGGAACTCCTAATACTTTTAGAATACTTTTAATACTAAAAGATCATGTTAGTTGATCGGTAAGTTATCACGGGCTATGGCCGCCACCATTATTTGTTAACAACACATGGAATCGGACTCGGAGCATGCTAGATTTACAACATGCAAGATAATCCATGTCTCCCGAAATATATGACAGTAAGTAGGTGTCAAACTGGGAGCAGAACAGAGTAAACTTTAGAGTTATCTACACGATGTGTGTTTGACTCGAATAAAATAATAGATAATGTGTAAAAGGCAAGGGGGTAATCCACCAGCCGGAAACTGAAGTCTGCCAGGGGGCCGCCATTGGCTAACAAGCCTTCACCTGCTGTTAGCATCCCATTGACCCCCATTCATATTTGCGTCACTTTGACAGCAAATAACTTTACATCTGAGGCATTTAAAGACTCCGTTTGTCCATTGTTTATTTCTAAAGAAACACGACAATGTATAAAGGGCTCCATTACCTTGTATCTTACGTTATGGCCTCGTAGAAGCAGTTTTTGTAAAAATAGGCTAACGATTGCGTCATCACATGCGACTCTCTGTCGCACAGTAGAGAAATTACCGTACAGATATGAAGATAAGCTCGCGGGTAATCTTTTACTGTCTATGAGGCAATTGGGGGGACGAGGAGGCATAAAGTCCGATAAAGTCAAGGGAGAAGCCCATAGAGAGTCCATAAAAGCAACGGGACAAAATATTTTCAACGTTTTAAGGAATTCAGATTTCTCTTGGCACAGCTAGTAGAAGACGTACCACTGTCAGACGTCACATCTACGTCGTCAAGCTCAGTTTGAGCCTGCGCAGTGCGCTTGGCAATCAGGAAGTGAGTGCTTCTAATTGACTTCACTTTTCTCCGTTGAAGTCTATGGGGTCCCTGTGTCCATTTCTTTTACTGTCTATGGTAAAAGGTTATCTTGCTGTTATAGATATTAGTGTGCAATAACAAACTGTATTTAGTTTTTACATTTTACGCTGAGCGTGCCTGTCTCTGGCTCCCGGGCTCTGTGCCAATCAAAGCGCATTTGTAATTTTGAATTTAGCAGTTGATCACGTGACTCATCTTTGAATTTAGCAGTTGATCACGTGACTCATCGTACGCTCCAGTGACCAGCCAAGACTGATCACAGCAGTGTGATCGTAGTCATTAAAGAGACTTCAAACTGAATACTATGACTGTTCTGCTGATGGTTTAGTGTGTTTAAATCAAATGGCGATTCATAGAAAAACTATATATTGTGATACCTAAAATATATAACGTTGCATCCATCAGTGGTTACTGGAGTAAAATAAATGGGAAATAGTGTTCAGATTAACTGGGTATAATTTTTTTAAATAAAATTCATTATGATCCAAATGTTATGTTTATGGTTTTACAGAAGCACTCTGTATAAAATGCTGAGATTAAAGTTTTGTCTTAAAGTTTAAAGACAGTCTTGAAATGCTTCATGTAAGAGAGCAGTTACTGGAGAATAAAAGCAATCCCAGTGGCAAAATTGCCATTATTATTTAGCCTAGCTGTTTGTGCGATTTTATTTATCTTTCATTGCAAAGTACATTAATAATCCATAAGAAAACAAATACAGTTTTTCATGTTCTTACTGTTTTTAAATTGACCTTCTAAGCGCTGATTCAACAGTGAAAATTAAATTGGTAAGCTAATAATAAATCCACTCTCTTTTTTTAAATCTACAAGAGACAGCAGAGACTTGATTTACAATCGAATTTAATGCAAACAAATCTTTTTTTACTGATTTGAAACAAAACAAATAACTGTGGACCACTCACTATCCAATTAAACCTTTCAGAGCAGAGTGCAACAATACTGATCAATAAAGAGAAATTACTTGCGCTTACAAAAACAATTGAAAAATGTTGTAATAAACAACAATGGCAAATTATATTAGATTGTTTATAATTAATGTAGCAAATCACTAAATTGAAATATGTGTCTTTGGACTGAAATGAGAGGATTTTTTTCTGCTCTTGTGCATTTTACTTTAGGGCATCATAAACAAGACCAAGTCTAAAATTACAAACAAAACTTTTTTTTTTTTATTTCATAGAACTTAGAAAAACACAAAGACAAAACAAAAACAAGCTCGTCTTGCCTACAATGGATTTACATCGTGCTCTTTTTTTCTGCAAATATTTACATTCAGTATGTACATGAAGTGGAAATGAAAAACAATTGCCACAGTAAGATTTAATAGTAATAACAATACCACTATCAACAGCAATGACAATATATATGCGAGTACATAGATACATCGCAAAGTCTGAAAGGACAGCTAACAAAACAGCGAGATATAGATATAAAAAGTATAAACTGAGGTGTTACGTGTGGTTATGTGTTTCCAATACACGGTTTAAGTTTTTATATGGATTTGATGGATGAATATAAAGCAAACAAGTAAACTCATCTGCTCACCCATTTATGTCCATTTCTAGAATTACATGAGAGATAGATGTTCTTTTTTTCAATACTGAACAAGCTAATCAATATTTGCATTGAAATATATGGAAAAAGATATCATGGAATATCCAGAACTATATCTTCAATAACGTTTCAACAGATTTAAATGAATGGAACATTTACCAAAAATAAACCCTCACCCCCATGTTGTTCCATACCAGTATGACTTTCAGTATGACACACAAGAGAAATTCTGGTCATTTTTGTTCATGCAATTACGATTAATTATACATAAACATCAAACTGATCTATATGGTATTTTTAAATGTAATTGCATTAATTAATTGTAATTGCATAGTAAACAAAAGAAATTTAAATAAATTTTTTTTTTAAATCTTCAAAATGTCTGTTTGTGTTTTACTGTAGAAGGAATGCCATACTGGTTTGACAAGATGAGCAAATGAGTACAGAACTAGTTAGTTAGCTAAAATCAAATAAGGCTTGAAATAGGAAAATAAAAACCTGTAAAACAATTATGGAATGGGATTTATGAACTGTTTATAACGGTTTACATTAAATTAAATTCAAGTTATTTGAATTTACCTTTGTAATTTTAATGAACAAAGATGGTAGACTTGGATGAGAATATTTTTATCTTCTATTTCTTGTGTATATTCCTTCATTTCATGAATAAATATAGTATCTGCATGTAGAAGAAAAGTTGTCACTGCAAATGTGAATACAATTAATGTTTGACTCCCATAAAGGCACAGGTTGCTCACTCTGCCTCTTTCTCTGTTTTTGGTGAAATGTAGGCAATGGCCAAAGGGAGAGCAAAGCCATTCAGACTTTCAGCTCGTCAAAAATGTTAATCTACTTTCAAGCCAGCAACAGAAACTGGTAATGTGCAGACAAAAAACAAAAACAGAAAAGTGTTCTTTTTCAGATTTTGGCAAAGTACACAAGATAGGTGTGCATTTCCGTCTGCTTACCAGAGTGGTATCATTTTCTGTTTCAGACACTGGACACAAATCACACACAACATCACATTAATTAAAGCATTTGTACTGTTTACTGTGACTGTACCATATAAATATTTTCACTCAGCACCTCGTCACATTCCCCCCCCTTATGCATCTGCTGTTATTAGACGACCCTTCCCAGCATCGTGCTGATTCACAGCCCCAGCAGACAGACAAGGCAGACTGTGCTGGCTTTTCTTGAGCAGCTGTATACGGTTGTGGCAGTAGAATTTAACAGCCCTCCAGTCCCGGTGGTTAGTGACCAGCAGGGGGCAGAGCTGCAGGCAGCGCTCACAGTCCGCTTTGGCGGGCACACGCAGCTCCATAATGTTTTGCACCAGGTGGGACTCAACAGCTGCCCGCTCTGCTTCAGACCAAGGCCGCTTTAGCACACCACGTTTCCCTGAGACAGAGAGGAGAATGTATGTTAATCATTATTCCTATGCAAACACTTCACTGAAGCTCCCAGGTGCGCACACACACACACACACACACAAATGAGCCAGCACTGTGCTTAAGGTCTCAGGGCAATATCTGGATTTTTTTGCAGCAAAAATAGCGTCTATTAAGTCATCTAATCTAATTGTGATTTAAATGTCTTATAAGCAAGACCATTGTGATGGTTGGTGTTTATTATATTTTACCAAAGTAGTATTGTTAAGTGTATACATTTGTGATTTACTGTAAACATCATATATGAATTACTTCTGGGAAATTGTATGTCCCATCATGTCCTTAACATTAGCGGTTTTCTGACCTTTGTGTAATTCTTCTTATCTCTAAATCGGTTAAGAAATTTGGAAAGAAACAATAACCAATAATTTGTATTCTAATAATAGTTTCTCTTATATTGTCCTAATGACAGTTTTATGATTGGTTTATGTATTACAAAGACTGCATTAAGTCATCATGGATTTTATACAATGTATATTAGCACTGCATTACTCATATACTTTATTGGTATTAAAATACCTCAAGATGGTTTGAAAAACTAACATAAACCATTTATTGTCGCTGTGGTGTTTTTGTCACGTAATGTAGCTGAATAAAAAGCAGATTGCGACACACCACAGTGTTTAGCACTCCAAAATGTTTACATCTCCTAATTTTGGATAAATAAAACGTCAGGTCATGCACAGACTATCTTGTCTCTTTGAATTTAAATCTAGATTTATTCACATTGGCCCATGAAAACCTCTACCTGAAAACACTTGCCGGAAAAAAGAGCAGGGAATGAATTTACATTTTATCAAAAGTGTATTCTAGAATCTAGACCCATGGTCCAACACAATATTTGAAAGCCCCCTGCCCACATACAGGCTTAGATATTTATGATAATTCTACTGTAAATGTGAAAGTTGCTTGTTTTCAAACTTTATTAACCGAAACTGAGAATATGGATTTATTAAATGACTGGCTGAGAACCACTGCTTTATATGATGATGCATACAGCTTCCTATAAATGTCATATATGTAGATGTTTACATCACAAAAGTACAGACCTAACCTGCAATAACCAGGGGCCTATACCACGATGGTAGTTGAACAAACTCTGGGTTACAGGATTAGTTTCAAGTTAGCAAAACCAAAACAATTCAATCAGGCTTTGTTGGTTCCATGACGCTGATCATCAACTTTCTCTGTCAACTCAGGCTTTGGTCCTGAGTTCATGGAGCTCATGCACATAACAGTGTGACATTGGTAGCGAACAGACAATTGTATGCCTTGAAACTTCTCACGAGAAAATCAGCAAGATTAATTTCTTCTGCCGAAGATTAAGAGATGGAAGAATATGAAGTACATAAATGCTTTTACACATATCAGTGCAAATAAAAGTTGTGAAATTACTATGTATACCCAATAAATATATACCATCAACTATACAGAGACCCGAACAAGTACACTCACCGGCCACTTTATTAGGTACACCTGTCCAACTGCTCCTTAACACTTAATTTCTAAGCAGCCAATCACATGGCGGCAACTCAGTGCATTTAGGCATGTAGACATGGTCAAGACAATCTCCTGCAGTTCAAACCGAGCATCAGTATGGGGAAGAAAGGTGATTTGAGTGACTTTGAACGTGGCATGATTGTTGGTGCCAGAAGGGCTGGTCTGAGTATTTCAGAAACTGCTAATCTACTGGGATTTTCACGCACAACCATCTCTAGGGTTTACAGAGAATGGTCCGAAAAAGAAAAAACATCCAGTGAGCGGCAGTTCTGTGGGCGGAAATGCCTTGTTGATGCCAGAGGTCAGAGGAGAATGGCCAGACTGGTTCGAGCTGATAGAAGGGCAACAGTGACTCAAATAACCACCCGTTACAACCAAGGTGGGCAGAAGAGCATCTCTGAACGCACAGTACGTCGAACTTTGAGGCAGATGGGCTACAGCAGCAGAAGACCACACCGGGTGCCACTCCTTTCAGCTAAGAACAGGAAACTGAGGCTACAATTTGCACAAGCTCATCAAAATTGGACAATAGAAGATTAGAAAAACGTTGCCTGGTCTGATGAGTCTCGATTTCTGCTGCGACATTCGGATGGTAGGGTCAGAATTTGGCGTCTACAACATGAAAGCATGGATCCATCCTGCCTTGTATCAACGGTTCAGGCTGGTGGTGGTGGTGTCATGGTGTGGGGAATATTTTCTTGGCACTCTTTGGGCCCCTTGGTACCAATTGAGCATCGTTGCAACGCCACAGCCTACCTGAGTATTGTTGCTGACCATGTCCATCCCTTTATGACCACAATGTACCCAACTTCTGATGGCTACTTTCAGCAGGATAATGCACCATGTCATAAAGCTGGAATCATCTCAGACTGGTTTCTTGAACATGACAATGAGTTCGCTGTACTCAAATGGCCTCCACAGTCACCAGATCTCAATCCAATAGAGCATCTTTGGGATGTGGTGGAACGGGAGATTCGCATCATGGATGTGCAGCCGACAAATCTGCGGCAACTGTGTGATGCCATCATGTCAATATGGACCAAACTCCCTGAGGAATGCTTCCAGCACCTTGTTGAATCTATGCCACGAAGAATTGAGGCAGTTCTGAAGGCAAAAGGGGGTCCAACCCGTTACTAGCATGGGGTACCTAATAAAGTGGCCGGTGAGTGTAAGTTTAAATGTAGTCATTGTTTAAGCTTTATCTACTGATTATATTATCTGTATATATTTATATTCATTTAAACGAAATGCTTAATAAAAATGTTTAAACTAAAATTGCTCGTGTAATGTATTATGGGTAGGCTATAATAATTATATAAATAATATAAAATAATTATAATAAATAATGATCTACATTATTATCTAGCTATATCCAGACAATTTTGTCTTTAAAAATCACCATACAGTGACCTTTAATTTGGAGCAAGAGAAACTAGGGGAGTGGCTTTAATGTGTCACTTTGCTCACAGCTGATTGGTCCAATTTCGATTTGAGATCTTACACAGAACATAACCTGCTTACTATGGCGGCGAACACCGCTAAAAGCTAAGCCACTTTCATGGTGCCTAAAACCCAGGGTTGGCGCAAACCAAACTGAAACATACCTGGCTAGCAACCTAAACTGGCTTCATGCTATAGGCCAACCCAGATGTCAATATTCTGGTTACAAGAAATCTGAATAAGACAGCTGGCATATGCTTACGTTTTTATTTTTGTTTTGTTTTATGTAATTCAATAACCCTGGTTTAAATGCATTGCACATGCAAACATGGATTGCAGTCACAATCATCAGGCTTTGGAACTGAGGTGTACAAAGAAGTAGTCACACCGTATGATACAATCATACTGTCAGACTCACCAGTCTTGGGCTGTCCTGAGGCCTTTTTGCCGTTCATTTTCTTAGGCCGGGGGGTTTTGCTGTTGCTTGTGGTTTTCTTCATCATAATGGTGGTTGCAGGAGATGGTGCTTCTGGATTCTCTTTACTCTGCTCAACATCTGAATCCTCTGACAGAGAGTCAGCAGAGTTTCCTGACAACACTGAAAGGGGTGTGAAAATAAGTATGACTGATGTGTCCAATACTCTTTATTTACACCTGCCATGTGCTTGACACAACAAATTCACTCACCATCTAACTCCAGACAGATGTGATGTAAACTCATTCCTCGAAACAGGACGCCATCTCTCTCTCCGCATAGTACCACTCGACCAATCAGACCCATAAGCCCTGGGTCTTGGCCGATGGTTGCACAGCTTTGCGTTACATGATACTCTTTCTGCAAAAAGCTTTCCAATCGCTGTGTGGCAGCCCCGCGGTGCCCTTCCTCCTCGCCCTCACTTAACAACAGGAGCTGCGTAAGTATCGCCACTTGTCTGCGAACGCGTGTCTGCGTCAGTGCCCGTGGGTAACGTGTACCACTGGATCGAGCCAAGCTGCGTAGTAAATCTGTCCCCCGCAGCGGAGTGGCAGGTGAATGATATGGCCGGGCAAACACGTAGGGGTTCTGTGTATCGATTCCCACACCAGCACGAGTCTGCAAAAGCACCTCCAGACAGGCTTCAGAATGTGGCGGGAGGATAAGCGGCTGCACGCGGCCACGTTTCCCTTGGACCCCAACGCGAGGGAGATGGGGGAGGACCATCCGCTCGAATGGTGAGAGTGAGGCCTCGAGTGGGGTTAGAGCTTGTGGGGCACCAGGTGCCATGGGGATGGGGCACTGGGGCGTGATGCGGGCCTGGTACTCGGAGATGGTGAGTTTGGAGACTTCGCATTCCCGCCGACGGTTGTAAAGGATGAGAAGTGCCAGGCTTGAGTGACAGAGAAGACGCCAGGCCTCAGCTGACTGTGGCGAGCGGGAGATAGAGATGAAGGCAGAGTGCTGCAGCCGCCGCAGGTACAACACCAGGGACGAGAGCGCGGAAAGAAGTGGGAGCATGTGGGGTCGACGTGAACTAAGAAAAGAGAAAAAGAACAAAAGTAAGTGCATGAGTTTAGAAAGACTGGATGATAAATTCTAACAGTAAATAATTTGTGTCTACACTGGACACGACAGCGACTGCAGCAAAACCATTTGACCTTTGTGTCAGAAGTGCAGGCATGTGGAGTATGTCAAATAAAACAGGGCATCAGTTTACTGTCAGGGATTTGTCGTGTCACAACTCATCCAGTGTCGACAGAATCACTGATTATAATGGGTTCTATTGTCTTTTGTCGTGTCATTTCACATCACTTGCTTTCGGTGTATACACAGTAGAGGTCTTCACGGGTCCTAAAATCAGTAACTGTCCCGAATCACTTCTTACCCGAACCCGGCCTGCATAAATAATTAAATAAACAACCCGAGAGTCATACCCGATAAAATTTAGACCCGAGTCCGATCCGACGGCATTTATTTTCAAACCCAACTGGACCTGAACGTAACCGGCATTGCTGTGTGCACACGCTGCAGCCCCGCAGTCAGTCAGGAAAAATCACGTTGTCCTGCTGACTGATTTGGCCGATGCTCCATTAGTTTCATTTATTGATTTAATTATTTATTATATATTTGCCCAATGGATACAACTTATTTCTGCGTTCAGCCTTCAATTGTGACCAGTGTATCGGAAAAATAAACTTGATAACTCGATAAAAATGAAATTGATAGCCTTATAAATCATGGATACGCTAGTGTTGTCTGCAACGCTATTTACCTCAACTCCGGTGAAGGGCTTTAAAGCCCTTCTCCTTCTTACTAGAGGGTGTGAAAGATGCCACTTCGATTGAAATTGTTCACCGTAATCCATGGAAGATCTTGCAAACAATCCATGCTGACAGCGCTCGTTGTAACGGTAGGCAAAAATGTGGAGCAACCGTGCGTAGAGTCCTATGCACATAGAAGCGCGGATACAGAGAGAACTAAGAAAAAGTGAGATTACGTTGTCAAAGAATTCCTCTAAATAAAATTTTGTTAAACGCCCAACATAGTTTAAAAGAAGTTGGGCCTTCTCGGGGTCCCTTCGGAAAAAGCACATTTGATTCAATTATCAGAGACCCGAGGCCACTAATACTGAACCCGACCCGAGACACTCGGTCTTGGATCTGAACCCACTCAGGTGACTTCGGGTTTTCGGATCCAAGTGGACTCGTGAAGACCTCTAATACATGGTGTAATATCAATTGAAAATGTCTGACCTTGATAGGTCAGTCTTATCCTCCGCTCCGCTTTCTTCTTCTCTCCCTCCATTGTCCTCTCTCGCTTCTTTTGTAGATTCTGACTCCTTCACATGCTCCACAAACACTGAAGTGGGCACCACCTCTTTTGTCTTCACAAAAATGTCTAACTCCTCATTCTCCTTTTTTATTTTGCGCCCTCCTTTTCTGGGAGGAGTAGCAGAAGTAGGTGGACTCCTCTTTAACACAGACACTGGAACACCTCCTCTGGGCGGAGTTGTCAGGGCTGGGGCAAGACTTTTGCGAATAGGGATAGAGAGGGCAGGGCTCCTTCTGACTGGAGACAAAGAAGGAGGTGACTGTGGAGTTTCCACCACTACACCTGGCACAGGAGCTACTTGGAGACATTGGGAATGTTTGCTGGATGATGGGAGAGATGAGTGTACACAATGAGAGTTAACAGAGGTGCGTGCTTGCTCCAGGGCAGAGCGCACATCAGGCTGGTGGGCATGGTGTTTGTTCAGATGGCGTGGGAGAGATCGGAAGTGACGGCCACAGTAGACACAGCGCTGTTTTTGTGCCATGGTGCTCTGCCCACGACCCACTGATACACTGACACTATTAGAAGGAACTCCTGCAGGCGGTGGGCACTTAAACACAGGTCTGGAACGAGCAGTGGTCTGCAGAGGGGAGGTTGGGATGGAAAGTGGAAATGAGGGAGGTTGTCTGGGGGATCGTTGAGGTGCCTTTCTCTTGGCATGTGCAGCAGGAGAGGAGAGGGCTTTCTGCCTCTTGCGGCGGTGAGGTGTTCTCATGTGCATCTCCCCATTAGCATCATCCGATTCAAGGTCTGAGTCACTGGGCTCAGAGTGAGAGAGAGGGGAGGACGAAGGAGAGAGAGACCAGGAAGGTGTGATGTATTCCGACACAGAAAGAGAAAGTGGAATTGGGCAGGACTCTTCCTCCTGAGAGAGAAAGAAGCACATACATTTCAAAGATCTTTTAAAGAGTAAGTAATCTGAAAGGCATTGAAATGAGGTGTTTACACCCATTTTACTTCTGAAACATAGTCTCATGACTGAAAGTGAAAACTGTAGGGAAGAACTTAATTTTATCCACCAGGAAATGACTGAACACCACCAGCACTCACTTTGAAGAGGCTTTTGACTAGGATGAAGTGACCCTCAGGAGCATCGATTAATTGCTATTATTGTCTTAACCTTCATTACATTGTCAACTGGCATGTTGTTAATTACACCATTTTTTTTAAAGGCAATTAGAAAATTGATGGGTCACGCTGCAGGCCCCCAATCCGCCTGGGCCCATATGCACATGCATAGCTTGCATACCCACACGCTACGCCACTGACTTTACCAATTCTCAAACCACAAAGTCGGTCGAACATGTAAATCTCCAGGGCTTTCGTGAAAACTATAGATTATACTTAAGCATTTGTGTATCCCTGCCCATGGACAGTTGGCTCGACAGAGGGTTAACAGAACAATTCATTTAAGGGTAGGTTTATCACTGAAAATTGTGTCATACTATCAAACTGAAACACTATGCCTTAGAGGTGTGCAATATATGTAGTCTACGATAATATCGTGATTGTTGTTTTAATCATGTGCGGTCTGTCTGACATTTCGAGTATGTCCCTCACTTTACAGAAACACATCTACAGAGCACATGCATACACTACGTGACGTAGTCTAGTGTGTTTGTGCATTTAGAGTGCACACTTTCACTGCATGATTTAGTCTATTAAAATGCATTTAAAATGCCCTCAATATTCAAGATAAGGGGCAAAAATACCTCTGCATGTCATTTATATTTATATAATTTAATATAGTTAATCAACCTCACATGAAAAGTTATTGCCTGATTTTGCTCTATTTCACCAACAAAAATAGTTCAGAAAAAAGCCACAGGACTGTTTTGTGTCTCTGAGCAACACAAGGCGGTGAATGAGTGAATTGTTTGACTGAAGGATTCAATTATTCACTCATTAAGACTCATTCGTTCTTGAATGAATCAGCCGTTGGAATGAATCAGTTGAATCTCAATGACTTACTCATTAACAGTGACTTGCTGCCACCTGCTGGCAGTTTTAATCTCATATTTAAAGTCTCTTCATTTTTTAAATAAATTTCAAGATATCAATATTCAATGTTGTGTTTAAAACGTCAAAACAAAATTATGCCCCCTCTGATCTGCATTAAACAGTCTGTAAATGAATCTAAATGCCACTTCAGATGCAGCGTCTGTTTCATCTGCATTGCAAAGATTAATTTTTAATCATTGTTTTGATTGGTAACAGCCCTATTGTGTCTTATTATTCTAAATTAATGTATTGATTAAATGTAACAATTTGATACAAAATATGAGGGGGGGTTAGTACATTCAGTTTTCCTGTCCGTTTGGCCTAAAACATTGTTCATGGTCATCCACATTAAAATGTTGACAACAAACAGGTTTTTCTCTCCATATTTACGATTCTTTGCAGCCTTTAGCCACTATCTACAACATGCTGGATCCTTAACTGGGAACTGAAAGTAACAGTCCCACCAAACATTTAATCTTTGAATTTTTGCAACTGGGAACAATACAAGTCAACACCATTATTACTAAACGTTTGCTAAGTAGTATTTCCTAATAAAGCATGGTGGTATTTAACTCTGGCAAGCGTATCCATAACAGAGTGGAGGAAGTGGCCTTGGATGGCAATATGCCCAGTGCATTATGGGTGTTGAAGTTTTCCTACCTATTTGGCAAAAGAGAAAACAGAAGCCTTTTTTCCTCCATTTCTCTAGTCAGGTAGCACCGATTTTTCTTAAAATATATATTTTTTTAAATTCACATTTCTACTGTATAGGCAGCCAAGTTTTATTGAAAGCCCATTTTGCCAGTGCCCTTTAAGTTGAATTTAAATAAAGAAGTACATACTGGATTGACCTGTAGAAAAATGCTGGAAATGTTAATATGCAGTAGTGCTTATATTTATGGTGCATTTACACTGATGGCCAGGGGCGCAACAATCATTTCAGGAGTGAGGGGGACAGGGTCTTCAGCATAAGGCCTGAAAATGACTGTTGCTTGTTAACTGGGTGTGTAGTCTATGATTGTGCATTTGTAAAAACTGAACTTATTTTTACCTTTTTAATGTTGCTCTCGTGATCCAAACTGCAATCAAAGCTACTAGGAGGCACAGTTCCATGGAAACCCTAAGAGGGGGAGGAAACATCATCACAAAATATTAGAGTGTGTCTATAAAGTCCCACTAACATTCTCACACATCTAAATGATCAAATGTCAACAATTTGCATACAACTAGTATCACTAAGTGCAAAAGGAGCTCAGAGCATTGAGATGTGCTGGCCACTGTCATGGTTACACTTACCACAGCGTTTTCTCCCCACTCCGTCAAACTGTAATCCACAGTGATCTCCTCCCCCTTAGTGATGTCGCGGATCGCTATGACAATCAGTCGCACTTGATTTCCACAGTGCACTTCCCGAATGCGGCAGTTTGGTGGTGGGGGGTATGAGACAGCTCCCCTCAATCCGCTAGAGCCCTCCTCACTCACACTGCATGGGAGAAAACTACATCAGACAGCAATACAACAAAACAAACCACATCACAGCTGGGAAATCTTGCAGTATCCATTCAGTATAATCTTCAGATTTTTTAAAGTAGACATTTATGTGATGAAAGTCGAGTCGACTAGTCGCTGATGACGCCGTTAGTGAACAAATAAGCCTGAACCTCGAGCTGAGACTCGAACGCGGGTTGCCTTGTGCACAGCTATGGCAATATGACACAGCGCTGCCCATACGGCTATCCAACATAACAGCTTCTTTTTTTTATCAGTTCTTTTGTCTTTAGGTCGTTATATTTCTCACAGATTTCTGCTCGTTCTAAATCAGATACAGATAAGGTAACACAGTAAAGATTACATTTATATGAATGCATTAGTGAGAGAGCGATTGCGTGTGAATTAATTCTACCTGACAGCGTCTCTATACTAATAGTGCAGCCGTGGGTTTTAGTTACTAAGAAATTTATGCTAGAACTTTTCAGTTCACAGAACAGAAGTGTTGACAACTCTGCAGGAGAGTTACGATTAACTTACATCTACAATAACATTTTAAAACGTACATCCTACCGATCAATTTTGAGCATCCAGATAGTATAATCAAACATATCTTGTGGAGCGCACTCAAAGTCTGCATTTATTTGTAATTAAACTGTTTGACTTTAAAGATTTCTTATCCTGTTGTGTCCTTCAAAAGGCCATGACCAGCGACTAGTCGACATCAAGCTTGAAGCGTCATGGCAAAGCATTAAAGTCTGCGCAAGCCCTAGTATACATGTTTTTTTTGTTTAGTATCATTCATACATCAGACTGTTATGGCTTATATATGCAATTCATTGCAATTCAATAATAATTGAGAGATGGTCAAATAAATGTTCCCCAAAAGCTTGTTGTGTCATATTTGACATTAATATTAACATGGAAAAAATCTAAAATCAATCAGAGGGCAGAAGGCACGAAGCAGATTGTGTACAAAAGGTTTTTCAGTAAAAATTGTCTCATACATTTTTATAGGCCCTAGTAATTTGCATATTAAATATGATACAACAGGCTAATGTGTTTATAAATTGTTTAACAGAATTTTACAAAGAATGTTTTCTTTAAGTTATGAGAGAATAAATGTTTTAAAAATGTGGCTAAAAAATTGTAATACGCATTGCCAAACAAGCATTATTTTTTAAACTAATTTATAGCCCTAACCCAAAGGGGCAACATATCATGAGCAATACAAACATTAAAATCACACATCATCAAATATATATATATATATATATATATATATATATATATATATATATATATATATATATATATATATTTGATGATGTGTGATTTTAATGTTTGTATTGCTCATGATATGTTGCCCCTTTGGGTTAGGGCTATAAATTAGTTTAAAAAATAATGCTTGTTTGGCAATGCGTATTACAATTTTGTGCTGTGTGCACAACGACTAAATGCAACAATAAACAGATACAAACACACACATACCATGAGCCCTGATTCACACACACACACACACACACACACACAAACTGGCCCAAAGAAAATAAACACGTTGCAATAAACATACACAACCTGCATTCCAGTAATCCCCTACCTCGATATACACACAACTGCATCTCTCGACCACACAACAAACACAATTACTTGCTATCTCCTCCGAGCACGCACACAGATACACACATGCGGTTTCTCTAGTCAGACCACACACACACACACACTCACCAGAGCTGAGCAGATTGTGTTTCGTAGTATGGTCCATCAGCAGCAGGGACTCCGTGTTTGTCCTCACGGCCGTCACCTGAAACACACATGTTATAGGGTCTCACATAGATATTTACACACTTATACCATCTCTGAAACATACACAAATATAATGTTAAGCTGTATGGCTGTATACATTCACACTTACAGTGATTCAATCATTGGAGGTTAACTGGTCACTTTGTTGCTGCTAATTGCTGTCAATGTGAATACCAATTGACACTAGAGCTTGGCTCCTTATTTCTCGATCCAATTTCTCTCTTTTTTTAAATCATTTTCTGTTTTCTTACATATCAATTAAAGAAACAAAAAGGACAACAAAATACACATTTCACCTTTCTCTGGTCCATAGCTGTTCTCTGACATGCTCTCTTCTTCATCCTCTGTGGCGAAGACTCTGTCGCACACCTTCACTGGTGTCCCTTTCCTTTTCCTTCCACAGCCACGTCTACGAAACACACACACACCATCATCATCATCATCATCATCATCACATTAAACGGACAGCCTGAACAACTTAATCAGCAACAAAACATAAATCACACAGACGAATCAATAACCTGGACACATCAGTGGATCAATGGAAATCACAGCACAAATCCAATCCAGTCTTACCTCTCTAAACCAAACATGTGGAAGGAAAACATGTTTAATTAAGACTCATATAATGCACCTCTATTTGTTACTAAAAATAGCACCGCCTACAATTAATCTTTTATACCTGGCTTAACTAAAGGAAGCCCGTCAACTGATCTGAATCATTATGTGTCAAGCTCATCAGAAATATAATATAATGCTCATCTTAGCAAGCACCACTAATTAATCCACTACACATTCACTCTTCTTCAAGAAGAATCAGTTAGGTAGAATCTATATATGTACATAATAACAGAACTCTGATCTAGAGAAGTTTTACTCGCAAATCAATAATCCATAAAATCTTCAACAGAGGGTAACTGACCACATAAAAGTGTGAGCATGCAGTGTATGAAAGCCAAAGATTCGTTTTCCACAGATGCAGCTGTGAATGCTTAATTAGACAAGTGTAGAGATGTGCAGTCTCTTGGTTACAGATGTGTTCAGTGTGTGTGTCGTGCCTGACGTATTCATTGAGCTGTGATAAGACTTAGTCTTGCCGACTGGATATTGATCTGGCCGACCCTCCATCTGGACCCGAGAGCATATGTTTGCGTGTGCTTGTGTGCATGCAGGCAGGCGGATTCATATGTTCATCCCTCGATTCACCATTTCAGGTCAACTTAATAAAGAACTGAGATAGGGATAATTCCAAAGACGATAAAAAAAAAAGTCTTATGAAACTTAATAAGAGTACATGGCAGTATTAAACTGATGTGATTGTGAATGATGGAAGTGGGTCAATGACAAATAAAGCTTCAAAAAAAATTACGCTTTTCAAAATTGACAATGCATATTTTTTTTAGTCAGGAACAATGTGTTTAAACAAGTTTCAATTGTTAAAAAAACATTTCAAACATTAGCAAAGTAACACTTCGAGTATCTACAGTGCCTAACACATTATTATTTTTCACTTCGACCTATTATGTGTTGGTTTAAATCAAGAATTTACATTGTTGTACCACCTGATAAATATCAGTTTAAAACTAATAATAAATTGAACAGCCTTCTACTTGGATGCTTGTATTAGCTTTAGCCAATATGCTAGCAAGTTCATACATATAATTTTTAAATACAATAAAGACCTTTATGATAAAATAGCATTTTCCTAGTTTTTCATTGGTTGTACCTACCCATACTTTAAAAGTAGCTATTTTCAGTATTTGAGAGAGATCTACAAACCTTTTCACTCTGCCACAAAAGATCAATTGGGCTCCTCAGATATGGTTGCCAACTTCCGGAAAAAATATTGCGGGACAATCATGGTATTTACAGGAAAATAAGGGACACTCAAATTATTTGTACTGTATCACACAGTATATGTCATTTCAGGTTAGTATGTGTTTAAAAGGTTCTCAGACATAAACACATTTGTTTTACTTAACCTGTTTATGTACAATTTAATTCTAAAACTAATTTTAAGGTCACACAAACCAGTCACATTACACACAAAACATAGTTCAATATAATAACATTTATCTGAAATAGACAGATTTTGTAACATTATACACTATTTTAAAGAAATTAAAGAAAGTAATAGCCTACTTTTATTCAGCAAGGACGCCTTCAATAATCAAAAGTGACAAAGACATTTATAATGTTACAAAAGCTTTTTTATTTCGGATAAATCTCCTTTGAACCTTCTATTCATTTAATAATCCTGACTTCTTTTTTTTAAACATTAATAATAATAATCAGACATGTTTCTTGGGCAGCAAATCACATCGGCATATTATTCCCTCAGGTAACGTAGATTGCATGTTTTCTTGCGTGGCTGGATGTTGGACTCACCAAATTTAAGAGCGAGACCGGATCGAACCGGGAGTGACCAGTCAGCAGAGGATTCTGTTCGCAAATCAAATTATTTGTCCCAAAAGAATAATTCATTCTCAATTTATAGTTTATTGGTATGGTCTGATGCGCGTGATTGGATGATGACCGGTGTCGTGGTCATTCTCAAGTGTTGTGTTGCTGTTGTATCAGTCAGATCAGCATAGCACTCAATAAACAGGACAAGAGAGGTCCCATAAGGGACAAATAAATTAGGCCCAATAATCGGGACGTCCCGGCTAATTCGGGACAGTTGGCAACCCTATCCTCTGATGCTGCATTAACATGCTTACTCTTATTACCATTACTCTTATTACCAGTTCATAATAAAATACCTGTGTTCACTTAAGGTGCACTGTGTATTTTTTAGCGGCATCTAGTGGTGAGGTTGCGAATTGCAACCAACACATAAGTGTTACAGTGGCCGACAGGAAAATATGTCGTCGTCTGAGACTGCAGAGAGTAGCAGTTAAGCAATGAGGTTTCTTTACAAAGATAAATGAAGAAACAAGGTTTACTTAATTATTCATTAAAACGATATGTTATTGCGAATAATATTGTTACTTGTTCATCACTGTCAGTGTTTTATTCACTGACATCAGCTAGCTTCTTTGCATGAAGAACAACATAATGACGAAACGCGTTTGTCCGTTCAAGGCCACTGTAGAAACACAGTGGCGCAAAATGTCTATTTCAATGTAAGGGGACCCGCGTTGTATGTAATAGAAATGGCTCATTCTAAGGTAATAAGAACATAAGGGTTCATCAAGTCAGGTCTTTATACACCACTGAAAACA